>JAWNGG020000337.1:0-196765 GCA_036937485.2 Tetragonisca angustula | reverse complement strand
TCCGCCGCCGCCGCCGCCGCCACCACCACCCCCTCCCCCTCTTCCCCCACCCCCTCCCATCCTACCGCCGCACTCGTCTCAAACCGCGCCGCCGCGGCTCAAGCCGCGAACGATCCCCAAGCGGCTGCAACCGCAGAAACGAAAGTTGCACGTGCGAAACGGCCTTGCGACGCCGGCTAGGAACATCGTCGGTCGGCTCAGGCAGACTAGCCAGAGCAGGATATTGCCGAAGAAAGAGCAGGATTTTACGGTCGATACGTTCGAGGAGAATTTGCTCGCCGTCGTCTCGAGCCAGTCGAGCGGCAGGCGGTCGGCCAGGGGGAGGTTCCGTCATCGCAAGTGACGACGTGCCATTTAGGAGTCACTGTCCGTATATGTTATATGTATAATCACTCGTTTGACAACACGCCGTTACACGAGGTTCGTTGCCCCCCTCGGTGGACTGATTCCTCTTGTCCATCGGTCAGACAGATTAAGTATTGCGGATTTTTTTTTTTCTTTTTTTCGATTTTTCCGACAGCTTGGACAGCGAGGAATCAGTGTCACTCGTCGAACAGAGTATTTGTACAAAGTATTTGTGAAATTTATATATTACGAGAGAGAGAGAGAGAGAGAGAGAGAGAGAGAGAGAGAGAGATATTGGTGCCGTTACTCCTTTCTTTTTTCTCCTATGCCTCGACACTCAACACGTTCTCGTCACTAACGAAAATATAAATAAATTTTCGTTACGTCGATCCAATGTTACCGCGATCCGATCCATCGTTTGTTCCTCCTCGATCCAGTTGATCATGGTTTGTACAATGTAGACGTCCGAGGATTACGGTTTAGTACTTAATTACAACTTACTTAATTACAAGCGAGCGATCCAACTGCGGAGATCGCGTTTAGATCTCTGCGCCTTGGTTTCAGAGTGAAAATAAACCTTTATCGGGCAGTGTTTCGGCCTCGTGTTAACTCCCGCAAGTTTGTTTCTAAACAGACTTGACAAATTGAAACGATTACAGCTATATATTTATTATAGTTTTATATATATATATATATATATATATATATATATTTTGTCACTGAAATACACAATGAATCCTTCGGCTTCTTCTCTCGCTGATTATTTCAAACAACCATCGTTCGATAAATCTACTCTCATTCTCAGAGCTAGAATTGCTCACATAACGAAACCATGTAATGTAATATATTTTTGGCATACTAACAAAGTTACATCTCGAGCACGTTCACTCCATACGAAAAACAGGAAAAAAAAGAAAAGAAAACATTTCGCCGAGTACCTTTTTTTTTAAATACTGTGCTGTAAACATTTATTTTCATTCTACGCTCGTGTGTCGTTGGTAATTGCAACGTTTCTTCGTCGATCATTCCGTATTACAATTTTTTGTATTTGATTCGATTCTTTCGCATTTTTCTTTCTTTCTTTCTTTCTTTTTTCTTTTCTTATCGATCGCGTCGTAAATCGATGGAGACGGTAACAAAGCAACGAGAAGACGAATCTTTATTTGACTCTCTTGGCATCATTGATTTACATTCTGTAAATGTCACACGAAACGAGTCTAACACGAGTTAGCAGTTTTCTGCCGCTTTGAAATCTGAGACGTTATTTACTTGATTATCAACTAAATGTCACGTAGTTCTTTTTTTTTTTTTTTTATTAAGAATTCGATTTCCGTTCTTGCAAATCAAGTTGTTCAATGACCGTTGCTCGGTTAAACAAGTTCTTTTCGTATTTTCATTTGCATCGTAGAAGACATATTTGCGTGCCTCTTTGATTACTATCGGTGACAACCTTTTACGTGAAACTTTTTACTTTCGCTGTATTCATTTCTTCTGTCTATCTTTACTTGGAATTTAGGGAGATTTATAAGTCGTTCCCTCGTTAACAATAGGGAGAGAGCAAAGATTATAATTTAAACGATTTTGTCTCCCTGAACGCCACACGACTGTGTTCCAGTATTATCGTAGATAGCAGATACGTATCCTTTGATATGTAAAAATGTGAAAATTCATTTCGACAGATTCACGATTTTTCAGAAAATCATTGAGGCTTACGACTATTGTAGGCTATGATTTTAAACGTATGATTTCAATGACATTCTTATTTATTTAAACGAAGAGAGCGTGAAGCGAGTCTCCGAATAATTTAAGATTTCGTTGAGCAACGTGGTTGTGTCTCGCGCGAACACATAGTTCCTAACTTTTACCGTCTCGTGTCCAGAGTATTTTTCTTATACCTCTGCGAATCAGTACAAATAAAATTTTCGTCGAGTGAAAGTTACAGCGCTGTACAAAGATTGAGGCCGAGACGATTTCGTTTCAATTAGCAATAAATGATAGATACGTCACTGCATATATACGTGCGTCCTCGCTCGAGTATTTGCAGCACTCTGATCTTATTATTGTTGTCCGTCGTTACGCTGTCCTTTACATTTGTATTAAATTTTTTTTATGGACTTCGCGTCGAAGGATGAATCAATTTGTATGTACTGGGATATGAATTTCGTTGCGTTACGCAATGACTCTCGTTACCAAACGTTGCTAAACGTTGAAACCTTTTTGTGACTTTGTAAAATGAAATTGTAACAATAAACTTGGGCTCGTTTTAAAGCTTGAACGTTTCTCGCTGTTCAAGACGCGTCGCTCGTTTCATTCGAAAGTGTTCCAAAATCGAGCCTTGCTCGAAAATGCGACAAACCGTAAGTTGACTGAATCTACAATGAATTTGAAGATCCTTCACAAGTCCCTCAAAATTTGCTGCATACCACTGTTTATCGAATTTCGAATGTGACGATTTCTTGAATTTTCGGTCAATGTTCGACGAAACATCGCCTCAGATTCAGTCACGATGGAAATTGTCCCATGTTTTTACACACTATGACAGCTCGTAGCGCTTTTTTTAGAAAAAAGAAAAAAAACAGAGGCTTTGAGCTTTAAAACGAGCCGTGGTCGATCGTTGCGCCGCATCCAAATGTCAATGTGTACATATATATAAATACATATACAGTGACTTTGTAAAAATTGTACGTCACAGATTCAAACGTGTCACGTGTTTGTTCTGTAATTCTTTGTCGTTGGCGGTCTTTTCTCGAATTTCAAGCATTCGAGGGCATTGTTGCAGGTCCAGAGGCTAGAGGACGAGGAGAAAGGATCTTGCAAAGATCGTCGCTAATATCAGAAGTTTGCGTTTGCGATTCTTTCGCGTGGGTAGGTATCGCGCGTGACACACACACACACACACACACACACACACACACATACACACACATGGAGGACAGCAGCGAAGAATACGTGGAGAACGTGGTGAACGGGCGCAGAGGGGAGAAGAAGGTCGACACGAGCTGTGACTCGGCTCGTCGTACGTCTCGTGTTTCGTTCCGAGATATTAAAGTGATTCAATATTCGGCCGCGGTCGTAGGTCACGCGTGTAGGAGGCACGCGTCTTTTACGCGCTTGTCCATATATCACCGCGGCTGCCGTTGGAATTATTCCACGGGAAATTGCACGAGTCGTACGCGAGTACACGACTCTTGCCGATCTTCGCCAGATATCTCGAATTAACCCTTTGTCCTTCGAAAAACCTTATCATCACGAGGCATCATAAAATGACACGGCATTGGAAATCGTCGTTCGAACGATATTTAACGCGAAATTTTGTTTGTCACATCTTCCTAACGTGCGATATGTCGTTTCACTTGCGCTGGCTACCGATGTGCGGACCTTAACGAGTGACCAAACCGTGTACAGTAATTCGCCGCTATCTTTTTGAATTCGTCGACACGATATCACTGGATAGAAATTATTGAGAAGCGATAAATTTATTATTTGCTTTGCCTATTTATGTTTTACTTGAATGTACATAAAACTGAGAAGATACTTGCAATTTTGGGACGAAAAATTCTCGACGTGGCGTGGCACAAGCGCAAGAGGCTAAATTTCGTACGTTGCGGGTTTGCCAGAACAAATATAATGTACAGTATAACGATAGGAAAAATAATATCCTCTACTATTTTTATCAAGTTTCGTAAAAAGCAACGAGAGGTCTAGTTTATGTGAGTCATTCCAACGAGTGTCAATTGATGCAAAGGACTGTCTTCTGAAATTCTTTTCTTCTTATCACGTCGTTGTTGTAGCTTCAATACCAAATGTATACAATCAGCAAATAAGAAATCCTAGATTTTGGTACGACGTCCCCTCAGAAGGGACAGTCGAGTGCAAAGGGTTAATCATCGTCCGACGTTTCAACTTACGAGTACTAATCTTTCTCGCAATGAACACTTGTTACGAAGAACCCGAATGGTATTTGTTACTTCTCTCTAATGTCGGCAGATTGTCGCAACAGCGCTCGCGATGCATTTATTTTATCAATCGAGTGTAAATAGAGAGAGGCGAGACGTTCGAAGTAGAAAGTAAAGAGACTCGTTCGAATCGTTCTATTCGCCATGTGCCGAACCTTTTAAATTTTCTGGCTATCATTGGAAATTTGTCCACGAGGCAACGTAGTTTACATATATTTCTTATCAATTCAATGTAACCTGTATTATTTAAAACTAGGATAAAAGTGTTCTTATGGAAATTAGGAAAATATATTTATATTAATGAAAACAATATAAAAATTTTCAACGAGAACAACACTGAGCTTTTTAAACTAGTTTCTCTGTACTTTCAAGATGCTCGTTTAAAAACTTTCGCTCTTATTTTATTTTCATGTGTGCTTCACATGGGGGAAAAAATCTGCTCGCAAATGTAAGTACTCGCGAAAAGGGCCATCGTGAGCGTTCGTGGTTAAAATTATTCAAATAATAAAATCCTTGTTCAATTATTCGAATTTTGGTCCTTTACAGCGGGCCACGAGCTGCCAGTGTATAATGTTCGGATTAAATTTCTGGGAAAACGTAGAAAATACGCGGGAACTTTCTGTAGAAGAAAATTTCTAGATATTTTTCGTTGATGCACGTACAATAGAACTGAACGAGTCATCGAGTCTCAGCAAGAAGGAAACGAATATGTATTTTTTTACAAAAGAAAAAAATTATTGTAGTAGCACTTAAGGAGGTGTAACATCCCGAAATGTAGAGTTGTATCTCATCGACGAGCTAGCGAGGGAACTACAACGAAAATTGAAAACCCTCGGAATGTACTCGTGCCACTCTCGCGTTATTTTTCTAGTAATTGTCATTAAATGATGTGTAAAATAAAGACTACGTAATTCCTACATACATCAGAGACGACGTTATTAACACGTTATATATTTCGTAACGATGTATTTACATATATAATACAATGTGTTACAATATAATACAACGTGTGTTTAAAAAATCGAATTATTTCTGCTCGTTTTGCTACGCGATACGTGATATAATTAACGCTAATGATTAACACGCTGGTGTTAACATCCAGGCGTCTGCCATTCGCAGAGAGATTCGAAGTGACATTTTCTCCGTTAATTCCATGTGCTAATGTCACTTTTTTCCCCCCTTAAAAAAAAAAAAAAAAAAGAAAAGAACGACTTGCCATGTCTCTTAGACTCTGACAAATTTGCAACTTGAGGCAACGACCATCGTGCCCGGGTCACGAGTTTTCGTATCGGTGACCCGGGGAAGTCAGCAATCTCGCCGAGCTAATATCGGCGCGTGACAGGCGTATGTAGGCGAAGAACGAGAGAATTCAAAAGAGATGTTAATCAACGGCGGGGGCAAGAAGAACGACCAATCGAATGCGACCTCGCCACGGGTAATCAGTACTCGGTGACATTTCCAAGGGGGGGCGCGACGAATCACGGCGAACGATTTTGCGAGAAACCGGACCCGCCCGGAAGTAAATATCGCATCGCGGCGACTCCGATGTGTCATTGGATTGGCGAAACTGGTTCAGACGTATAATTTGTCACGAGAGAGACAGAGAGAGACGGGGCGATGAAACAAACTCGGAAAAGGGTACAGAAACGTCACGCGTGGAGGAGAGGGGAGAAAACTTTCGCCCCGGAGATGGAAGGATCGTCGCCCTTTTCTCGATCCTAGCTACGCGACGCGACTGCATTCAAAAGCAACTTTCGCAACCCCCGAGCCGTCGCGAGAAATAATAGTCCAGCTCGGCCGGTCTAATGCCTGCCCCTTTCGTCAGACAGTTGTTTCCCCGGTATAAGCGTTCGCCCTCAGCCACCTACCTCCTACGCCAGCTAGATTTATCGACATATTTTCTCAGTCTTCTTTCTCGAGAGTGACTTTGTTTATTTGTCGTGCACAACGACAACCACCTCCGTGCCACCGTGTCTATCTCCGCCTATCTTTCTCCTTCTTTTCTTTTTTTCTTTTTTTTTCCCCTCCGACGCTCTGCTCCGCTTTCGCTTCTGGCTGTCCGGAGGATTCTGTTCACCTTGTTCTCGAGCTTTGCGCGAGATGAGATCGCGAGACACGAGGTAGAACACGGTACGAAGACGTAGCCCGCTGTTCGAGCAACAGCGATCCCAAACGAGGAACAGATAAAAGGCAAACATCCTCGGAAGAAGCTGCCTTCCTCTGTTCGCATGCACACCTGATTCGTGTGAAATTTCGGAAATTACGTATCCAATGGATATCATTGTTTCGGGGAAATATTTTTCGGTTCGGTCAAGAAAGTAGTTGCGTGCTTTTTCTAACAGACATATGCATACATCTCGAAATTCATTCTGTGAGCGTCGTCTTGTCGTTGGAAAAGGAAAATTGTTTTGGCGTCGACTTCGAAATGAAAGAAGGAACGTACAGAATGGTATTATCTGTGAAAAGGGGGAAGATGTTGTGCAAGCTCGTAAAAAAATTATCTGACGCGAAGAAATCTTCCAACTACTGACTGAAGGACAACAAGTACAAATAATTTAAATATATTTATAGATAGAAACCAATCTGACTTACGTCGATTTGAACTCAAATCATGTAAGATTTTAAAAGTCAAACAGACTTAATTATTAAACTTCTGCATTTAAAATTTATCTTAATTCAACATCGAGGTCTATATAAAAAAATATAACGCTGTTATTCCTAAGGTAATTTAATCTAATGATTATAAATTATAAATCAAAATCTTTCCTTAAATTAAAGTTTTTAAAAATTAAAATTTATCAAATTTAATAATTCTCCCAATTAAATATTAATTTAAATTTTATATTTAATATGAAATAAAATTAATATGAAATTCTATAGGGTCGAGTCGTTCTTGGAACTTTCCTTTTTCCGAAAAGGTAAGAACTTTTTCGAACAAAATGTGCTCGTTTCTTACGAGAAATTCTCACAGAATTTTCTACGTTTTAAAAAAACCTTGACAGACCATACCAACTTCGATTCCCCTAAGATAAATAAATAAATCCGATTGAAACTGGTATTCTATCGACATCAGGTAATATATTTATTTCTTCAATAATTTTTACTTGTAGAATTAGGTGTATAAATTTAAATAATTTTTTATAAAAATGTTTTTATCATTTAATGATATTTTTATTAATTTTAAGTCCCAACGTATTAACAATTATACTAGGATGGGATCGATTTCATATTGTTTGATTATTTATTATAATCAATTAAATTCATTTAATTCTGGATTGACTCAGACTCGAAACGTTTCGTTTATGAAAATGGTGGCGCGGTCGATCGCCGTGAGAAGAGGAAATCATCTCGTCTAACAGTCGAGGACGTGCTGCGCGCCGCGACGCGGGTTTTCAAACTTTTCGAATAATTCGTAAAAAGCCACGCAGCGACAAACAAGTCCATAAAGAGCCGGCTTCCTCTTTCTTTCCCCCTTTATTTCTCCACTCCTCCCGTCTTCCGTTCTCTCTCTCTCTCTCTCTCTCTCTCTCTCTCTGCCCAATTTATCCTACCCCGGCTGACCGTTTAACGGAAGTTTTACATTTCGCATGCGAGACGCGAGACTCATCCGAGATACACGTACCTCTGATATCGTGCAGGTCGAAAATTATTTCTTGTCAAATATTTCGCCACCGGGTATTTGCCCTGTGTGTTTTGCTACTACCGTACTCCTAGTACCATTTACATGCCAGGCTATCGCTTCGCGGAATTATACTTTGCTCTTAGTACCAGAGCCAGAGTAAACGGATTTGTTGAGTAAACAACCGATCGTGCGAAAATACGGAACAGATTGTCAGATATTTCGTCCGCGAGCTGACGACAATTTCAATTCCACCGAAAAATTCTCGAATCGTGTAATTTTCAATTTTTCGAAAGAACCAGTTCGAGAACGTAGGAAAATCGTGTAGCGAGACACGAACATTGGCGAAATCTGGGAGATCTGCGCGCGACGCGGAGGAATGTCGTAATTGTACGCGGCGAAGGGGCGCCCCTTGGGTTCCCTCTGGGCGCAGATTGGCAATTAGTTTCGATTAATTCTTTCAAAATAGGGAGAGATGATGGCGCGTGGTCTGCGGTAGGTACGGTCGAATAATAGGAGGCCGAGGGTTCACCACACGCGGACCTAGCCCCCGATAGATAGCCCTATCTCTCTCTCTCTCACTCAATCTCTCTCTCATTCCTCTTCCTCGATCCTTCGTCTCTGTTCGGTAGACGAATCAAGTGTACAAAGTATGACCGCACGTGAGAATTTTAGAAAACGTCGGCATGGGTTAGATAGATTTGAGATAAAGCGATAAAGTGATAGATTTGGGAAGAGTCGTGGGACCGTTTTCTTGTAAGAAAAGCTTCTGGAATCTCAAAATTCGAGGTAACTCGACCAATTTAGGATTATGGAACTAAATTTATCAAGAATCTTAGAACAAATACAAATTATTCTTGTATCTCCAAAAATCGACGTAATAATTGCTTAAGCAGGTACAGTTTCCTTGAAGACTATAAACCTTAACCCTTTGCACTCCTTTGCTTAGTGTGATTCGTCGTCAGTTTTTATCGCGAGAACTCTCATGTCGAGCCACACTTGATATTTTTAAATTGATCAAAAAGAAAAAAAAATTGAAAAATAATTCGGAGTGCAATGTCGATTTTTTCAAATTTGATTCCATTATTATACATTATTCTAGTTGGATATATTGATATACATTTAGCCTGCTTATTGTTAAATTATACTGTAGATTAAAACTTTATTTATTAACTTATTATAACATAACCTATATATTCGAGTTAAATATATCGACATTTAAAATTATACTGTAGATTAAAACTTTATTTATTAATTTCTTATGACATAACCTATATATTCAAGTTAAATATATCGACATTTAAAATTATACTGTACATTAAAACTTTATTTATTAATTTCTTATGACATAACCTATATATTCAAGTTAAATATATTGATATTTAGCGCGCTTATTGCTAAATTATATCATAGCTCAAAACTCTTATTGACTCTTAAATGAAATAAAATTTTGTATCAAGAAACGAAATTACTCGTGGGTACCCAAAATATAAAATTTACATTCTTATTTCCTGGTTCTACAGACATACCTCGTAGGTTTTGAGGTTTAGGTTAGGTCAAATAAAAAGAAAAAAAAAAAAACAACTCAGCTAATTCGAAGGAAGGTTCTCGCGAAGCCACGTGGAAAGCCAAGTCGAAGCACGTATATACATATATACGTATGTACGAAACGATGTATGCACGTACGTGGCAATGCACTTTAACGCCGTGGCGCGGCCTACTTAGCGGTTGGCTTGATTAACGTCGAGTGATTAATAGACGCTCCCTCTGTTCGTAAGCAACCCCAACAGCCGCTTGCTTCCAAGATCTAATCGCACGATATTTATACTCCATTTATTTATATTATATTATTTGTTGTGATACAAGAAGATTTTCATTGGTAGGAGAAACAAACTCCTATTTAGAATCTTTTTAATTTCACGTTCTTAAAAATTTCGTTCTCGCTTCGTATGTATATCGTTTTTCATCTGCCAATATCTTCTCCTTTCGATTCGAGAGATTTTTAATAATTGCAAACGACTCGCTTCAAAGTGACACGCTTTACTCTAAATATATTCCCATCTATCTCGTTTTTACGCTTATCGTCTTTATCAATATTACAAAATAAATTTTAATTACAAAAATTAACAACAATCTTGTCTTTAATCTCTTTAAACTCTCCAAAGAGTCTTATACTGAATTTATTACATTAACAAATTAAGAATGCATTCTCCAGACGTATACTTTTCGATTTTATTCAATATACTTATATTTATTCAATTTATTAACTTGTGTATTTGTTCAATAACTTTTAACAAGTAAACCAATCATTTTATTACTGATAACAAGTAAATTGCGAATTTTTGGACGATTCTTATTTTTGTGAATATGACAAAAAAAAAAAAAAATAACAAAATCTCGGCAGAAAATTGCCTTACAAGCATTCTGCACAATTTTGTATTTTCAACAAACTCATTATCAAATGATTCAAAGAAACACTGTTCTAAACGTCATTTCCAAAAGTATCGATTTTTCATCTCCCTAAATTAAGTTTCGTCGGCCGACACCTTCCTCTTCAATATTCGATCGAAAGAAAAACGAAAAAAAAAGAAGCAAAAGTTTAATTCCAAAAATTATTTCAGACGAAGTTCGCTCGGAATTATCGCAATCTCTCGGAGATTTACATTTAGAGGACTTTTATCTCTAACCGGAGCTTCCCCACGCTTAAAAAGGCTCGTAGAAAAAAGTTTCCCGCGAGGAAGTTCGCGGACGTTCGAAAAACAATTCGACGGAACGTTGAGGCGAAGAAAAATCGCGTTGCGGCCATAAATTTTGCAGGGAGGCGAGAAAGGACTCAAGAAACACCATCGTGGCGCGACAACTTCTTCGAAAACGGAAAAAGAACGCCTGAGAAGAAAAGCATTATTGCAATTTGCATTCAGGCTTTTGACGAGATTGCGTTCACCAGTCACAGCAAATTTTCGGCCGCTGTGAAGCCGTTCCGTTACGTTCCGTTCCAAATCCGTTCCGATCCGCTCCAATTCCTTTCCATTCCGCTCCAATTCCGTTCCGTACCGCTCCAATTCCATTGCGTTCCGGTTCAATTCCGTTACACTCCAGTTCAATTCCATTACGTTCCGGTCCAATTCCATTACGTTCCGGTCCAATTCCGTTCCGTTCCGGTCCAATTCCGTTCCGTTCCGGTCGAATTCCGTTCTGTTCCGTTACGTACCCATTCAATTCCGTAACGTTCCGGTCAAATTCCGTTCTGTTCCGGTTCAATCCCATTACGTTCCGGTACAATTCCGTTACGTTCCGGCCCAATTCCCTTACGTTCCGGTTCAATTCCGTTCCGTTCCGGTCCAATTCCGTTTCGTTCCGGTCCAATTCCGTTTCGTTCCGGTCCAATTCCGTTCTGTTCCGTTCCGAACCGATTCCGTTCCGTTCCGGACCAATTCCGATCTGTTCGGTTCCGGTCCAATTCCGTTCTGTTCCATTACGTTCCGGGTCAATTCAATTACGTTCCGGTCCAATTCCGTTCTGTTCCGTTACATTCCGGTTCAATTCCATTACGTCCCGGTTCAATTCCGTTAAGTTCCGGTCCAATTCCATTACGTTCCGGTTCAACTCCATTACGTTCCGGTTCAATTCCGTTACGTTCCGGTCCAATTCCATTACGTTCCGGTTTAATTCCGTTTCGTTCCGGTCCAATTCCGTTTCGTTCCGGTCCAATTCTGTTCCGTTCCGGACCGATTCCGTTCCGTTCCGGTCCAATTCCGTTCCGTTCCGGTCCGATTCCATTCCGTTCCGGTCCAATTCCGCTCCGTTCCGCTCCGGTCCAATTCCGTTCTGTTCCCTTACGTTCCGGTTCAATTCCGTTACGTTCCGGTCCAATTCCGTTCCGTTCCGGCCCAATTCCATTACGTACCGGTTCAATTCCTTTTCGTTCCGGTCCAATTCCGTTCTGTTCCGTTCCGGTCCAATTCCATTACGTTCCGGTTCAATTCAGTTACGTTCCGGTTCAATTCCGTTACGTTCCGGTCCAATTCCGTTCGGTTCCGGTCCGATTCCGTTACATTCCGGTTCAATTCCATTACGTTCCAGTTCAATTCCGTTACGTTCCGGTCCAATTCCATTACGTTCCGGTTCATTTCCGTTCTGTTCCCTTACGTTCCGGTTCAATTCCGTTCCGTTCCGGTCCAATTCCGTTCCGTTCCGGTCGAATTCCGTTCTGTTCCGTTACGTTCCGGTTCAATTCCGTAACGTTTCGGTCAAATTCCGTTCTGTTCCGGTCCAATTCCATTGCGTTCCGGTTCAATTAAGTTATATTCCGGTTCAATTCCAATAAGTTCCGGTTCAATTGCGTTAAGTTCCGGTCCAATTCCATTGCGTTCCAGTTCAATTCCGATATATTCCGGTTCAATTCCATTTCGTTCCGGTCCAATTCCATTACGTTCCGGTCCAGTTCCGTTTCGTTCCGGTCCAGTTCCGTTTCGTTCCGGTCCAATTCCGTTTCGTTCCGGTCCAATTCTGTTCCGTTCCGGACCGATTCCGTTCCGTTCCGGTCCAATTCCGTTCTGTTCCGTTATGTTCCGGTTCAGATCCATTACGTTCCGGTTCAATCCAATTACGTTCCGGTTCAATTCCGTTCCGTTCCGGTCCAATTCTATTTCCTTCCGTTTCAATTCCGTTACATTCCGGTTCAATTCCATTACGTTCCGTTTCAATTCCGCAACGTTCCGGTTCAATTCCATTACGTTCCGGTTCAATCCCGTTCCGTTCCGGTCCATTTCTATTGCCTTCCATTTCAATTCCGTTATATTCCGGTTCAATTCCGTTCCGTTCCGGCCCAATTCCATTACGTTCCGGTTCAATACCATTACGTTCCGGTTCAATTCCATTACGTTCTGGTACAATTCCGTTACGTCCCGGCCCAATTCCATTACGTTCCGTTTCAATTCCGTTTCATTCCTGTCCAATTCCGTTCCGTTCCGGTCCGATTCCGTTCCGTTCCGCTCCGAGCCAATTCCGGTTCAATTCCGTTACGTTCCGGTCCAATTCCGTTCCGTTCCGGACCAATTCCATTACGTTCCGGTTCAACTCCCTTTCGTTCCGGTCCAATTCCGTTCCGTTCCGCTCCGGTCCAATTCCGTTCTGTTCCCATATGTTTCTGTTCAATTCCGTTACGTTCCGGTCCGTTTCCCTTCCGTTCTGGTCCAATTCCGTTCTGTTCCGTTACATTCCGGTTCAGTTCCATTACGTTCCGGTTCAATTCCGTTAAGTTCCGGTCCAATTCCATTACGTTTCGGTTTAATTCCATTACGTTCCGGTTCAATTCCGTTACGTTCCGGTCCAATTCCATTACGTTCCGGTTCAATTCCGTTTCGTTCCGGTCCAATTACGTTTCGTTCCGGTCCAATTCTGTTCCGTTCCGGACCGATTCCGTTCCGTTCCGGTCCAATTCCGTTCTGTTCCGTTATGTTCCGGTTCAATTCCGTTACGTTCCGGTCCAATTCCATTACGTTCCGGTTCAATTCAATTACGTTCCGGTCAATTCAATTACGTTCCGGTTCAATTCCGTTACGTTCCGGTCCAATTCCATTACGTTCCGGTCCAATTCCGTTTCTTTTCGGTCCAGTTCCGTTCCGTTCCGGTCCAATTCCGTTCCGTTCCGGTCGAATTCCGTTCTGTTCCGTTACGTTCCGGATCAATTCAATTACGTTCCGCTTCAATTCCTTTACGTTCCGGCCCAATTCCATTACGTTCCGGTTCAATTCCGTTTCTTTTTGGTCCAATTCCGTTCCGTTCCGGTCCGATTCCGTTCCGTTCTGGTCCAATTCCATTGCGTTCCGGTTCAATTCCGTTACATTCCGTTTCAATTCCATTACGTGCCGGTTCAATTCCGGTTTGTTCCGGTTCAATTCCTTTACGTTCCGGTCCAATTCCATTACGTTCCGGTTCAATTCCGTTTCTTTTCGGTCCAATTCCGTTCCGTTCCGGTCCAATTCCTTTCCGTTCCGGTCATATTCCGCTTTCCGTTTCAATTCCATTACGTTCCGGTCCAATTCCGTTCTGTCCCGTTATGTTCCGGTTCAATTCCATTAAGTTCCGGTTCAATTCCGCAACGTTCCGGTTCAATTCCATTACGTTCCGGTTCAATTCCGTTCCGTTCCGGTCCAATTCTGATGCTTTCCGTTTCAATTCCGTTACATTCTGGTTCAATTCCATTACGTTCCGGTTTAATTCCGTCCTGTTCCATTACGTTCCGGTTCAATTCCGTTACGTTCCGGTCCAATTCCGTTACCTTCCGGTCCAATTCCATTGCGTTCCGGTTCAATTGCGATACATTCCGGTTCAATTCCATTACGTTCCGGTCCAATTCCGTTCCGTTACATTCCGGTTCAATTCCATTACGTTCAGGTACAATTCCGTTACGTTCCGGTCCAATTCCATTACGTTCCGGTTCAATTCCGTTCCGTTTCGGTCCATTTCTATTGCCTTCCATTTCAATTCCGTTACATTCCGGTTCAATTCCATTACGTTCCGGTTCAATTCCGTTCTGTTCCCTTACGTTCCGGTTCAATTCCGTTACGTTCCGGTCCAATTCCGTTCCTTTCCGGTCGAATTCCGTTCTGTTCCGTTACGTTCCGGTTCAATTCCGTAACGTTCCGGTCCAATTCCGTTCCGTTCCGGTCGAATTCCGTTCTGTTCCCTTACATTCCGGTTCAATTCCGTTCCGTTCCGGTCCAATTCCGTTCCGTTTCGCTCCGGTCCAATTCCGTTCTGTTCCCTTACGTTCCGGTTCAATTCCGTTACGTTCCGGTCCAATTCCGTTACGTTCCGGTCCAATTCCATTCCGTTCCGGTCCAATTCCACTGCGTTCCGGATGAATTCCGTTACATTGTGGTTCAATTCCGTTCCGTTCCGGTCCAGGTCCATTCCGTTCCGGTCCAATTCCATTACGTTCCGGCCCAATTCCGTTCTGTTCCGGTCCAATTCCATTGCGTTCCGGTTCAATTAAGTTATATTCCGGTTCAATTCCATTACGTTCCGGTTCAATTCCGTTACGTTCCGGTCCAATTCCATTGCGTTCCGGTGCAATTCCGATACATTCCGGTTCAATTCCATTACTTTCCGGTCCAATTCCGTTCTGTTCCGTTCCGGTCCAATTCCGTTCTGTTCCGTTTCGTTCCGGTTCAATTCCATTACGTTCCGGTCAATTCAATTACGTTCCGGTCAATTCAATTACGTTCCGGTTCAATTCCGTTACGTTCCGGTCCAATTCCATTACGTTCCGGTTCAATTCCGTTTCTTTTCGGTCCAATTCCGTTCCGTTTCGGTCCAATTCCGGTCCGTTCCGGTCGAATTCCGTTCTGTTCCGTTACGTTCCGGTTCAATTCAAATACGTTCCGGTTCAATTCCGTAACGTTCCGGTCCAATTCCGTTCTTTTCCGGACCAATTCCATTGCGTTCCGGTTCAATTAAGTTTTATTCCGGTCCAATTCCATTACGTTCCGGTTCAATTCCGTTACGTTCCGGTCCAATTCCGGTCCGTTCCGGTCCAATTCCGGTCCGTTCCGGTCCGTCCCGATCCGATTCCGTTCCGTTCCGGTCCAATTCCATTGCATTCCGGTTCAATTCCATTACGTTCCGGTTCAATTCCGTTACCTTCCGGTCCAATTCCAATGCGTTCCGGTTCAATTCCGATACATTCCGGTTCAATTCCATTACGTTCCGGTCCAATTCCGTTCTGTTCCGTTACATTCCGGTTCAATTCCATTACGTTCCGGTACAATTCCGTTACATTCCGGTCCAATTCCATTGCGTTCCGGTTCAGTTCCGTTCCGTTTCGGTTCAATTCCAATACTTTCCGGTTCAATTCCATTACGTTCCGGTTCAATTCCGTTACGTTCCGGTCCAATTCCATTACGTTTCGGTCCAATTCCATTACGTTCCGGTTCAATTCCGTTACGTTCCAGTCCAATTCCATTACGTTCCGGGAAATTCCGTTACGTTCCGGTCCGATACCATTGCGTTCCGGTCCAATTCCGTTCTGTTCCCTTACGTTCCGGTTCAATTCCGTTACGTACCGGTCCAATTCCGTTACGTTCCGGTCCGTTTTCGTTCCGTTCCGGTCCAATTCCGTTCTGTTCCGTTACGTTCCGGTTCAATTCCATTACGTTCCGGTCCAATTCCGTTCTGTCCCGTTATATTACGGTTCCCTTCCATTAAGTTCCGGTTCAATTCCGCAACGTTCCGGTTCAATTCCATTACGTTCCGGTTCAATTCCGTTCCGTTCCGGTCCAATTCTGATGCTTTCCGTTTCAATTCCGTTACATTCCGGTTCAATTCCATTACGTTCCGGTTTAATTCCGTCATGTTCCCTTACGTTCCGGTTCAATTCCGTTACGTTCCGGTCCAATTCCGGTACCTTCCGGTCCAATTCCATTGCGTTCCGGTTCAATTCCGATACATTCCGGTTCAATTCCATTACTTTCCGGTCCAATTCCGTTCTGTTCCGTTCCGGTCCAATTCCGTTCTGTTCCGTTACATTCCGGTTCAATTCCATTACGTTCCGGTACAATTCCGTTACGTTCCGGTCCAATTCCATTACGTTCCGGTTCAATTCCGTTCCGTTTCGGTTAAATTCCATTACATTCCGGTTCAATTCCATTACGTTCCGGTTCAATTCCGTTACGTGTCAGTCCAGTTCCGTTTCGTTCCGGTCCAGTTCCGTTTCGTTCCGGTCCAACTCCGTTTCGTTCCGGTCCAATTCTGTTCCGTTCCGGACCGATTCCGTTCCGTTCCGGTCCAATTCCGTTCTGTTCCGTTCCGGTCCAATTCCGTTCTGTTCCGTTATGTTCCGGTTCAATTCCATTACGTTCCGGTTCAGTCCAATTACGTTCCGGTTCAATCCAATTACGTTCCGGTTCAATTCCGTTCCGTTCCGGTCCAATTCTATTGCTTTCCGTTTCAATTCCGTTACATTCCGGTTCAATTCCATTACGTTCCGGTTCAATTCCGCAACGTTCCGGTTCAATTCCATTACGTTCCGGTTCAATTCCGTTCCGTTCCGGTCCATTTCTATTGCTTTCCGTTTCAATTCCGTTACATTCCGGTTCAATTCCAATACGTTCCGATTCAATTCCGTTCTGTTCCCTTACGTTCCGGTTCAATTCCGTTACGTTCCGGTCCAATTCCGTTCCGGTCCGGTCGAATTCCGATCTGTTCCGTTACGTTCCGGTTCAATTCCGTAACGTTCCGGTCCAATTCCATTCTTTTCCGGTCCAATTCCATTGTGTTCCGTTTCAATTAAGTTATATTCCGGTTCAATTCCATTACGTTCCGGTTCAATTCCGTTCCGGTCCAATTCCGTTCCGTTCCGGTCGAATTGCGTTCTGTTCCGTTACGTTCCGGTTCAATTCAATTACGTTCCGGTTCAATTCCGTAACGTTCCGGTCCAATTCCGTTCTTTTCCGGTCCAATTCCGTTCTTTTCCGGTCCAATTCCATTGCGTTCCGGTTCAATTAAGTTATATTCCGGTCCAATTCCATTACGTTCCGGTTCAATTCCGTTACGTTCCGGTCCAATTCCGGTCCGTTCCGGTCCGGTTCCGTTCCGTTCCGGTCCAATTCCATTGCATTCCGGTTCAATTCCATTACGTTCCGGTTCAATTCCGTTACCTTTCCGGTCCAATTCCAATGCCTTCCGGTTCAATTCCGATATATTCCGATTCAATTCCATTACGTTCCGGTCCAATTCCGTTCTGTTCCGTTACATTCCGGTTCAATTCCATTACGTTCCGGTACAATTCCGTTACGTTCCGGTCCAATTCCATTACGTTCCGGTTCAATTCCGTTCCGTTTCGGTTCAATTCCATTACGTTCCGGTTCAATTCCGTGACGTTCCGGTCAAATTCCATTACGTTCCGGTTCAATTCCGTTACGTTCCAGTCCAATTCCATTACGTTCCGGAAAATTCCGTTCCGTTCCGGTACGATTCCATTGCGTTCCGGTCCAATTCCGTTCTGTTCCGTTACGTTCCGGTTCAATTCCATTACGTTTCGGTTCAATTCCGTTACTTTCCGGTCCAATTCCGTTCCGTTCCGGTCCGATTCCGTTCCGTTCTGGTCCGATTCCATTGCGTTCCGGTTCAATTCCGTTACATTCCGATTCAATGCCATTACGTCCCGGTTCAATTCCGGTTTGTTCCGGTTCAATTCCTTTACGTTCCGGTCCAATTCCATTACGTTCCGGTTCAATTCCTTTTCGTTCCGGTCCAATTCCATTCCGTTCCGGTCCAATTCCATTGCGTTCCGGTTGAATTCCGTTACATTGTGGTTCAATTCCGTTCCGTTCCGGTCCAATTCCGTTCTGTTCCGTTACGTTCTGGTTCAATTCCATTACTTTCCGGTCAATTCAATTACGTTCCGGTTCAATTCCATTGCGTTCCGGTTCAATTAAGTTATATTCCGGTTGAATTCCAATAAGTTCCGGTTCAATTCCGTTCCGTTCCGGTCCAATTCCATTGCGTTCCAGTTTAATTCCGATATATTCCGGTTCAATTCCGTTACGTTCCGGTCCAATTCCATTACGTTCAGCTTCAATTCCGTTTCTTTTCGGTCCAATTCCGTTCCGTTCCGGTCCAATTCCGTTCCGTTCCGTCCGATTCCATCCCGTTTCGCTCCGGTCCAATTCTGTTCCGTTCCCTTACGTTCCGGTTCAATTCCGTTACGTTCCGGTCCAATTCCGTTACGTTCCGGTCCGTTTTCGTTCCGTTCCGGTCCAATTCCGTTCTGTTCCGTTACGTTCCGGTTCAATTCCATTACGTTCCGGTCCAATTCCGTTCTGTCCCGTTATATTCCGGTTCAATTTCATTAAGTTCCGTTTCAATTCCGCAACGTTCCGGTACAATTCCATTAGGTTCCGGTTCAATTCCGTTCCGTTCCGGTCCAATTCTGATGCTTTCCGTTTCAATTCCGTTACGTTCCGGTTCAATTCCATTACGTTCCGGTTTAATTCCGTCCTGTTCCCTGACGTTCCGGTTCAATTCCGTTACGTTCCGGTCCAATTCCGTTACATTCCGGTCCAATTCCATTGCGTTCCGCTTCGGTCCAATTCGGTTCTGTTCCCTTACGTTCCGGTTCAATTCCGTTACGTTCCGGTCCAATTCCGTTACGTTCCGGTCCGTTTTCGTTCCGTTCCGGTCCAATTCCGTTCTGTTCCGTTCCGGTCCAATTCCGTTCTGTTCCGTTATGTTCCGTTTCAATTCCATTACGTTCCGATTCCATCCAATTACGTTCCGGTTCAGTTACGTTACGTTCCGGTCCAATTCCATTACGTTCCGGTTCAATTCCGTTTCTTTTCGGTCCAATTCCGTTCCGTTTCGCTCCGGTCCAATTCCGTTCTGTTCCCTTACGTTCCGGTTCAATTCCGTTTCGTTCCGGTCCATTTCCGTTCCGTTCCGGTCCAATTCCGTTCCGTTCCGGTCCGGTCCAATTCGGTTCTGTTCCCACATGTTCCTGTTCAATTCCGTTACGTTCCGGTCCGTTTCCCTTCCGTTCCGGTCCAGTTCCGTTCTGTTCCGTTCCGGTCCAATTCCATTACGTTCCGGTTCAATTCAATTACGTTCCGGTTCAATTCCGTCTCGTTCCTGTCGCGTTCCGTTTCGTTCCGGTCCAATTCCGTTTCGTTCCGGTCCAATTCTGTTCCGTTCCGGACCGATCCCGTTCCGTTCCGGTCCAACTCCGTTCTGTTCCGTTACATTCCGGTTCAATTCCGTTCTGTTCCCTTACGTTCCGGTTCAATTCCGTCTCGTTCCTGTCCAGTTCCGTTTCGTTCCGGTCCAATTCCGTTTCGTTCCGGTCCAATTCTGTTCCGTTCCGGACCGATTCCGTTCCGTTCCGGGCCAATTCCGTTCTGTTTCGTTATGTTCCGGTTCAATTCCATTACGTTCCGGTTCAATCCAATTACGTTCCGGTTCAATTCCGTTACGTTCCGGTCCAAGTCCATTACGTTCCGGTTCAATTCCGTTTCGTCTCGGTCCAATTCCGGTCCGATTCCGTCCCGTTCCGGTCCAATTCTGATGCTTTCCGTTTCAATTCCGTTACATTCCGGTTCATTTCCATTACGTTCCGGTTTAATTCCGTCCCGTTCCCTTACGTTCCGGTCCAATTCCGTTCCGTTCCGGTCCAATTCCGTTCCGTTCCGTTACATTCCGGTTCAATTCCATTACGTTCCGGTTCAATTCCCTTTCGTTCCGGTCCAATTCCGTTCCGTTCCGCTCCGGTCCTATTCCGTTCTGTTCCCATATGTTTCTGTTCAATTCCGTTACGTTCCGGTCCGTTTCCCTTCCGTTCCGGTCCAATTCCGTTCTGTTCCGTTACATTCCGGTTCAATTCCATTACGTTCCGGTTCAATTCCGTTACGTTCCGGTTCAATTCCGTTACGTTCCCGTCCAATTCCGTTCCGTTCCGGTCGAATTCCGTTCTGTTCCGTTACGTTCCGGTTCAATTCCGTAACGTTCCGGTCAAATTCCGTTCTGCTCCGGTCCAATTCCATTGCGTTCCGGTTCAATTAAGTTATATTCCGGTTCAATTCCAATAAGTTCCGGTTCAATTCCGTTAAGTTCCGGTCCAATTCCATTGCGTTCCAGTTCAATTCCGATATATTCCGGTTCAATTCCATTACGTTCCGGTCCAATTCCATTACGTTCCGGTTCAATTCCGTCTCGTTCCGGTCCAGTTCCGTTTCGTTCCGGTCCAATTCTGTTCCGTTCCGGACCGATTCCGTTCCGTTCCGGTCCAATTCCGTTCTGTTCCGTTCTGGTCCAATTCCGTTCTGTTCCGTTATGTTCCGGTTCAATTCCATTACGTTCCGGTTCAATCCAATTACGTTCCGGTTCAATTCCGTTACGTTCCGGTCCAATTCCATTACGTTCCGGTTCAATTCCGTTTCGTTTCGGTCCAATTCCGGTCCGTTCCGGTCCGATTCCGTCCCGTTCCGGTCCAATTCCGTTCTGTTCGCTTACGTTCCGGTTCTATTCCGTTACGTTCCGGTCCAATTCCGTTCTGTCCCGTTATATTCCGGTTCAATTCCATTAATTTCTGGTTCAATTCCATTACGTTCCGGTTCAATTCCGTTCCGTTCCGGTCCAATTCTATTGCTTTCTGTTTCAATTCCGTTACATTCCGGTTCAATTCCATTACGTTCCGGTTCAATTCCGTTCCGTTCCGGTCCAATTCCGTTCCGTTCCGGTTGAATTCCGTTCTGTTCCGTTACGTTCCGGTTCAATTCAATTACGTTCCGGTTCAATTCCGTAACGTTCCGGTCCAATTCCGTTCTTTTCCGGTCCAATTCCATTGCGTTCCGGTTCAATTAAGTTATATTCCGGTTCAATTCCATTACGTTCCGGTTCAATTCCGTTACGTTCCGGTCCAATTCCGTTCCGTTCCGGTCCAATTCCATTGCATTCCGGTTCAATTCCATTACGTTCCGGTTCAATTCCGTTACGTTCCGGTCCAATTCCATTACGTTCCGGTTCAATTCCGTTACGTTCCGGTCCAATTCGATTACATTCCGTTTCAATTCCGTTTCGTTCCGGTCCAATTCCGCTCTGTTCCGTTCCGTTCCAATTCCGTTACGTTCCCTTCCAGTTCCGTTCCGTTCCGTTCCGTTCCGTATCGCATCGTCCACCTCGAGGCCCTCGGCACGCCGATTTTGCCAGTTTTCCACCTCTTTCTCTTATTTCCCTCCATTTTTCTTTCTCCTTCATTTTCTCCCCTTCCCTTTCCTACCTCGTCCTTCACCATCGTTTATTTTGCTCGGTCGTTCGAAGCCTTGCATGGATCCTTTCGTTTCTCTTTCACCTCTGTACCTCGTTTCAGTCGTCTCAATCTGGAGACCTACACTCGCGAGATTTCCACTGACTTCTTTGCATCGCTGCAAGTTCTCAATTTTTACAACGTTAAACAAGAACGTCTGTTGTTTTCGTTTTTTTGATTTTCTTTCTTTTGTTTCGACTGGAATATCTGACGAGGGATCGTCGCACGTATAATTGGCGAACGGTGATTACTTTGAACGTAGGCGACTTATGTGTGACGCAGCGGCGAACGTCGGATACAGGGTAATAACAGACTGTTTTTGACGCTGGGGTGACGGTAACGCTGCGAAGCTACGTCAGGCGCATCGATCGCGAAATTTTAGGAGAAAACATTCGGCCAAAAATAATCTCGGTCTTTGGACGTACGGGGCGATTCGAAGAAAGTTGATTAATATCGCGTGCGTCATAGGATGAACGATGAAGACCATCCCATATAACGGACGACAAATTTGTCTAATATTCCAACGCTCAAACGTGTTTGTTTTGTCTTCTATGCCAGTTGTTTATTGCACTACTGTCGTGTTACTTCAAATCTATTTAATCAAAAAAATGGTCAACTGCTAAATGGTAATCGTTAATCAATTAATAATCATTGTTGAAATAAATCAGCGACATTTCGAAATCATTAATCAGTAATTTTTTAAAATTATTAAGTGATTCGTATAAATGTAAAATATGTGTAAAGTATAAATTGATCGTTAAGTGATTAAGTGATTTAGTAAGGTATTATTTCTTCACATTGCTGTGAACGTGTTGATCACGTAGAATTGTGCTATTCGATATAACTAAATGTTATTATTAAACTGCTTGCTATTCATCCAGTAGCAGGCCAAGACTAAATAAGAGAGAATATTTATGCGTTTTCTTTGCTGCATAATAGTATCTGTATTGTTGAATTTGGAACAATCTGTTAAATTTAGGATAATTTGTTGAGTTTAGAGGAATTTGTGATGTTTGTAATTTGTGTAGACTCGTATAATTTTTTGGAACGCGTGTAACAGTGAAAAAATTTCAAAATTCACTGTCAAAATCCATCTTCGAGTAATACGATAAAGATCGTGCTAACAAGAACTCGAGAACTATGTGTTTCTGTGTGTTCAATTAAATGGAAAATTTTTTGAATACATCACAATAAAACGATTATAGGGTTGGAAATAACAAAATGTGCAATTTCCACACAGTACTATCTTGATAGCAGTAAACTACTCGTAATCGAAAGTGTAATCACTTTTTGATCAACGATTGCTAAATTAATCGATCATCTGGCTAGGCAAATTCACTTCATAAAACCATCCTTCATTTCAATTCAACAGTCGGTCCCAAACCATCGATTTCACATTACTTTCAATTTCAATTGCGATTAAATTCGATAAATACAAAGACAATACTATTTTCGCGCAACTTGGCAATTAACGACTCGATCTGATGGCCATTTTGTGGCGAACGTGGCAGCACTTATTTTTCGAATAACGCGGGAGGTCTGGCGAGGGGGCCGTGAGTATCGATCGTTGCGCAACTGCGAGCTAATGAAAAGTTTCAGCGCGGCTTTTCGCGACAATCGAATTCACCGGGGGCAGCAAAGTGGCCAGTCTGTTCTTCCGGGAAAATCCAGGAAGGATGCGGCGTTGCCTTTCGCCGCGAGACGTATCGTCTCGCGTTTACTCTCCTCTTACGTGTTGCGTCAGCGTTACGCTGGCGCCGCATTCGTCTATTCCAGACTTTAAGCCGTGTTTACAATTCCAACTTCGCGATTACCGTCGTCCCTCTTATCCGATTTCTCCATTCGCCGCTGAAAAAAAAAAAAAAGAAAAGAAAAAGACAGAAAAATGCGCTCGTCACCGAAAATTTCGATAGGAGGAATGCGTTGGTATTACCGAATTGAATAAAGTTGCGAGAAACATTCAGATTGGTCTAAATTTGTTAGATCTTTAGGTTTCTACGAATATTTTACACGAGCAGTAAATTTTCGACGTCAAAGTGCCTTGACGTCGCGATAAAAAATGCACGTCGAATTCTTTGAATCTTTAGCCGTCTATCTTTAGCCGTTGACTCTACGTACTCGTAATTTATATTTTTCCACGACGACTTACCGACCTGACAAGACAATCCAACGTGGTTGCACGCTTTTTCTCCATCTCTGCGACAAACTACGATTCCTCGATTTCAAAAATAGCAACATTACACAGCTCAGTATGTAATAAATGCGCGTTCGATATTTTGTAATTACTTTGACGTGTCTCGCAATTTCCTTCCAATACGTTTAAGAGAAATTGAACGAAGATTCATTTTGTCTACTAAAAATTACATTTGGTACACTCTACTTTAGATATTTCATACATTTTCGTTAATTCTTCAATGCAATTAATTAATTCGCCAATTCTATTTTTCCATTTTTAAATTCCGTAAAAGTGCATTGAAAAATCCACGGTCTACTCGCGAAAGAATAAATATATACTTCAATTTTATTTAATATATGTGTTGTATATATATATTATATATATACAATATATATTGTATAAATATATACTTCAATTTTATTTTATATATGTATTGTATATATATATATATTATACAATAATATTTTATATATATAATATAATTAATATATACATGTATATACAAATATTAAAGACGGTAATTAGGGTATATTACGCATATACGGATTATTTTATACCATATGTTTTATACCATATGTAATATTTTATTTTTTATACATATAACAGGAAAAAAAGTAAATTATATGATTAATATAATTATATATATATATGTATATTTATATTATTAAAATAAGATTATTTATATAAAATATAAATTAATAATCTCAACTAGACAAAATGGAACTTGGAAGTTTATTTTATCTACTGAAAATTAGTTCACTTTGGATACATCATACATTCTCACTAATTCTGTGTATTTTTGTATTTTTAAATTTCGCAAAAATCTACAGTCTACTCGCGAAGAATAAAACATCTTGTTATTGAAATATATTGATCAGTACATTGCGTTACGTCATTCACGTTTAATATTTCAACTAGACGAAACGAAGATTCACTTCATCTGCTGAAAATTACATCAGCTACACTCCTCTCTCGATATTTTATACGTTATACTCTGTGCCACATTTTCGCACTTTTAAATCCCAAATGATTTTCATGCGAAATTCCTACACGCGGAGAATGAAGCTCGTCGAAAGGAACAACGCACAGGTTAACATAAGTTGTATCGTGCGTCGATGTGTGACCAGTGGCAGCCTGGAGGCTGATGAAGTCGCTACACGTCACTAAATAAAGTACGCTGCTTTCGCGCACGGCTCCTCGAACAATGAGCCGATAATTAAATCGGTGTGTAATTAGCGATTAGCGTGCGTCGTTAATACAGCAAACAGTCGGCTGTCGGCGATGCAGCGCCTAGCTGACTCGTACTATGTGCCCGGTGCACGCTCGTGGGCTGTACGCTAGTATATCGTTGAATAATTCACGTTGATGAAAGTAGCCGGCCATATCTCTACTTTCAATTACCAGTTCATAGGTCCTCCATTTCGTTATCCCTTTTTCAACCATGAGAATACTTCTGACGTCTAACAACTATTCTCGCTTCACGTGTCAAGTTTGTGCTTCAGGAAATGCAGATGAAATTCTCGAGAAAAATGTGTATATATATATATATGTATATATATATTTCTGTTAAATGAATAATCGATTTTCTGGTGAGCATAATTTTTTCTAATTTTTCCCGGTCGAAAGTTTAAGACTTCTGTATGTTTTTTTTTTGAAAATGATTTTACTTGAGAAATATTGGATCATAATAAAATTTAAAAAAATGATAAATGATACACAATCGCAGTGTATGCTACGTGCTTTTGATAAAAATATTCTTCAATATTTTCCATTATTTTTTCATGATACTTTTACTATTTACATATTTCCATTTATACTGTTTATATATTTCCATTTATACTATTTATATGTTTCCACTTATAATATTCATATATTTGCATTTATACTATTTATATATTTTCATTTATACTATTTATATATTTGCATTTATACT
The DNA here is from genome assembly GCA_036937485.2 of Tetragonisca angustula. Taxonomy (NCBI): domain Eukaryota; kingdom Metazoa; phylum Arthropoda; class Insecta; order Hymenoptera; family Apidae; genus Tetragonisca; species Tetragonisca angustula. The sequence goes on along the minus strand of JAWNGG020000337.1, from coordinate 170,935 downwards.
ATTCATATGTTTCCATTTATATTATTTATATATTTGCATTTATACTATTTATATGTTTCCATTTATACTATTTATATATTTCCATTTATACACAATTGTATGCTACATGCTATTAATAAAAAAATTCCTCGATATTTTCCATTATGTTTTCATAATACTTTTACTATTTATATATTTCTACTATTTACTATTTATACTATTCATTTATACTATTTACTATTTATACTATTCATATATTTCCATTTATACTATTCATATATTTCCATTTATACTATTCATATATTTCCACTTATACTATTCATATATTTGCATTTATACTATTTATATATTTTCATTTATACTACTTATATATTTCTATTTATGCTATTTATATATTTCATAAATTTCCCATCCAATGCTATTTATATATTTATATATATCTATTTATTTCAATTCCAATTTTAAACGTCTCAACACTGCACTAAAATCTCCATTAGATGTTTCTCCGAGATTAGAGCATATTTCCAGACTTGTCGAATCAACGACCCAAGCGAGTTAAGACAACCGGGTTTCAATTTGTGTATACATTGAAAATTCTCGATCGCATACTAAATTTAAAAGTAATAGCACTTGTAGCAGGCTCAAAAGTAAATTGCTCAAATTTTAAATAAACTAATCAATTCCATTCTACGCAAACTAATCTAATAAATTAATCTAATAAATTCCAAATTCTAAATATACAAGTTTCTCAAGTGTTGGCTGTCGCTTGCCCCATTACAAATTTCAACCATCGATTCAAAAATATACAGTGCAGAAGATAGTTACGGTATACGTCGACCGATGCATTCGTCTTTCAGTAACCGATCGTCGAACGATATCGCGGAACACTGACATTCTAATTGAAACGAGCCAAGTAGAAAATCTCGAATAATCATGAACGTGCGAATGGATAGCAGATCCTCCGCCTCTCTTTCTCTCTCTCTCTCTTACCTCCTACGACATCGTTGAATGTTCTTATTATCCCTTCTCCCCCCTCGAGTCTCTTGATCGATACGAATGAGATATCGATAACGGCGAGATCTTATCGCGACGGGGTAAGTTCGGATAAACGTGGACGGGTGTTGCATTACACGATGTCCACGTGATATATAGCTGGCGATGCTATCGCCGACGAGCAGAAAAAAGAAAGAAAGGCTAACAATGGAGGGAGGGAGGGGATAGAGGATGTTTATTACACGCATTCAATTGCCACGCTCGCCGACGAATAACGGCGAGCTCTAGGGACTCTTCATTAGAATTCTTGACAATTGCAATTATCGCTCGCCGCGGTTCGAACGAGCCGAAGCAAAAACGAGCAGCATTCATCCACGCTCGTTTGTCCCATTATCCGCGGTGTTCTTTAGCACGGATGAATGGAAACGGGATACTACGAGCAAATTGAAGTTGAACGTCGAATTGCACGTGGATATGTTTGTACGGCGAAATCGAAATTTCATTACACGTTGCGACCAACTTACACGAGTGAAAGTGAGAAGATCAGTTTTCTCGTTATCTTCGACTGCGTGGTATGAACTGCGCGATCAATTCGGCCGTTCTCGTCGAGCAGGTGCGCGTATAGTTAGTAGTATAACGTGCAATTATCGCCGATTCGTCGTGCGAAAGACGGGTCCCGGTGGCTATGTGACAGACTCGTGCTACTGATCGGTTGGAACGAGCGAATCCAACCTAAATACGAGCAGCTAGACTATTGAGCTTGCCGCTTTTAACCACTTGCACTGGAACGACGTGCCACGAACGTCGAGAATTTTTTCTTTCAAATGGCAATATTTTCTCAGTTTCAAAACTGCTCAAGCATATTTAAATTAGGCATATTTACCCAGGCAAAACAAATGATAAGTTTATTGCTTCTGTATAATAATAATATAATGTAATATAATATAATATATATGTATAATAATATAATAAATAATATACTGTAATATAATACTATATATATATATATATGTATATATATAATAGTATAATAAATAATATACTGTAATATAATACTATATATATATATATATGTATGTATATATAATAGTGTAATAAATAATATAATGTAATATAATCTGTATATTACTCAGATAATATATATAATAATCTATATCTGTATTATATATAATATAATATAACATAATATAACATAATGTAACATAATATAATATAATATAATATAATATAACATAATATAATATAATATAATATAATATAATATAATATAATATAATATAATATAATATAATATAATATAATATAATATAATATAATATATTATAATATATTATAATTTTTAATATAATATATTATAATATAATATATATAATTTTTATCCAGTGATATCATACCGGCGAGTTCAAAAAGAAAAAGAAAGCGACGAATATATTGTATTCGGTCACTCGTTATGGTCCGCGAACCAGTTGCCAGGCGCAAGGGGGGTTAAACTTTTTCGTTGCGTTCAATTTTGTCGCCTTCGTTCTTTCGGATTGAGAAATTATGATACTCGTGGTTCAACTTCAAGTTCGATTATCGTTTTGTAGCTTCGAGAATTGATCGCAGCGGACATTTTAAAAACAAATTAACAAGTGGAAGTTCTCGTTCTTTGGAAGTAGATCTCGCTCGTGATGGAGAAGATACTCGCGATAGATCATGGTAATTGAAATTCATTTCTTGGCAGCAATGTAGCTGAGAAGATAGGATCTTGAATTATGCGTACACGTGTAATGCCGTATTAATCGTCGGACCCTCTTATCGATGTCTGCATTAGGCAGCTTCGCGTTGGCGAAAGCACTTCGTTCCTCTTTCCATCGAAATCCGGAAGGAGTGTCGCGTCCATTTCCGAATTTAATATGAAGCTCGTCGCGTCAAACGTTGATTCAATAATCGATAATGTTTCGTCTGCTAGGGTTTACTCGAGCGGGATTAAACGATTTATGCGTTTTAAACGTGTTATTTGAAATAATCACGGCTACAGTTTTCATTCGCGTTGTTTATAACTCGCAGACTTTAAATGGCGTGTCGTTTAAGCTAAAGTAAAAAGTTGAAATTGAAAGTCAGCGATTTGATTATCTGCCACGTGAAAAATCTACGATTTTCAAACAATCGTGTTATAGATTTTGCTCGTATACATTTATTTATTTAGTATATGCAGATCATAAATTTTAAATTGTATATATATATATATTTTATTACATGCAACTCATACCTTTTTTTGCCGTTTGAGGTACAAGTTGAAAGTTGAAAGTCGACAGTTTGAACGTCGCATGAAAATCTATGATTTAAGCGATTATTTAAAACAATCACATTACAGATTTTATTCGTACATATTTATATATTTTGTTATACAAAGCTCATAAATTTTTGATCGTTTGAGATGAAAGTAGTAGTTGAAAGTTGAAAATCAGCAATTTAATTCTATGTTTGAAACGATCATTTAAAATCACGTTACAAATTTTATCCACATATATTATCACACGTGATTTATAAATTTCACGTCGTTTGAGATCAAGTAGAAATTGAAATTGAAATCTGCCACGCGACAAAACCTGACGTTCCAAACGATTGTTTAAAACTGTCAATCACGTTGCAATTTTCGCTGAAACGATCGCGCGTGATTCGCAGATTCCAAACGCCGCGTCGTCCGAGGCGAGGCGAACGCGAAGAAAAATTGAAAGCGGCTGTCTCGAGGAATCTCACGAGGGAGAAGTCAATCGAGTGGGGGTGTCGTGCTTCGCGAAAAAAGAAAAATGGCGCGGACGATCCCCGAGGAGAAAAATGAAGTGGCAGATGGAAAGAGGATAATAATATGGGTAGCCTGCGGCCGCGGCGATGATTAATAAATCAGAGACGGCGTTGAGAGAACAGTTTAACCTGTAACCTCCGAACGATGTATCGTGCTCCCTCTTCCTTCCTTCTACCCCTTTGTGCCTGTTTCTTTCTCCGCGCGCACGCATCTTTTTCACGGAGCCGCACACCACGGAGCTGACTTTGTACGGCCGCTGAACCGCGATACAGATACGTATACGGCGGTATTCTGTGGGAACCAGGACCGACTCTGAATGTTAATTGTTGCTTAAATTTATGACAGTCCCCCCTCCCTCCTCCCCTTCTCTCCCCCTGCGGCTCCCCCAGTGCCGTGCCGCGTCCTTCTCTCCTCTCTTTCGTCCTTCCTTCCAACCCTTTCCACCCAAATAACCATGGCTATTCATTCCGCTGTTTCACCAACGATCCCTCGAAACGAGCTCGACGATTAACCACGTTTTGCCGCTCGCGAAAGCCTACCACCAGCTGAAATTAACCGCTTCACCCTACCTACCTATCCAACCGAGATGCCAACTTGTCATTTCGTTGCACACTCCCTTCCCTTCGTTGGATCTTGGCTCGTCGCTAGGAATCCGAGTCGAATATATAGAATGCGTATTAGTATCTTCAACGATCGTCGACGATCGTTTGTAAATATTTTTTTCTTTCTTCAATTCCATCGATGGACGAGCCAATTTGTTAAATTCAATTTGTTGTAATTTGATTCGTGCTTTTGCTTTTTTTTTCTTTTTCGACGATTCATTCCTTCCTTGATTGTATTCGATCAAACGAATGAAATATTTTTAACTCGTTCGATGTTCCGTGCAACAGGGACGTGGTGCCTGTTCGGGAAAGCCAATCAGCTCGTGAAGTGGAGTCAACGCTGGAACTATCGATGATCGACTGACGCGTGAAATTTCCGGCAGATACATTGAAATTGAAAAGATTAGAAAATATTTATATTACAAAATATTTATCTTGCATAGAAACTTTTATTTATACAATTTAAAATCTCGTTTAAATTTCTAAAGATACATCTCGCTTCACGTCTATGAAACTTCTAGGAAAAATTATAAGTCCGCCATTTTGACTATTTTGGTAATTCCAGTGTTAAAGTTAATTAATTATTATTATTCGTTTTTTTTTAAATATATGATAAGATTACTTTGAAAAAGGCGGGCGATGAAAAACATAGCAGAGGTCGTAATAAAAAACTAATTAGCGATGGACGCGTTAATGGTATTCATCAAGTGGAATTAAAATGGCTGCTCGATCAGTACAAATTATTAAATTACTCGACAATTATTATTCGTTTCTTTTTCCACGCGATAATGTAACATTCTGAAAAGGGCAGAGAAGACAGAGAAAATACACAGAGGCCCCCAAATGGAACAAAAATGGTAACACAAAAATGGCCATAATAGAAAAGATGCTCACCAAGTGGAATTAAAATGGCGCTGTTTAATCAGTACAAATTATTAAATTACTCGACAATTATTATTCGTTTCCTTTTCCACGCGACAATGTAACAAAATTGTTGGATCATTCTGTAAAAGGCAGAGAAGACAGAGAGAATACACAGAGGCCCCCAAATGAAACAAAAATGGTAACACAGAAATGGCCATAATAGAAAAGATACTCACCAAGTAGAATTAAAATGGCGCTGTTTAATCAATACAAATTATTAAATTACTCGACAATTATTATTCGTTTCCTTTTCCACGCGACAATACAACGAAATTGTTGGATCATTCTGTAAAAGGCAGAGAAGACAGAGAGAATACACAGAGGCCCCCAAATGGAACAAAAATGGTAACATAGAAATGGCCATAATAGAAAAGATGCTCACCAAGTGGAATTAAGATAACGCTGCTCGATCAGTACCAATTATCGAATTATTGTTTCTTTTTCTGGCAAGATCACTTTGAAAAAGATCGGGGGGTCGGCGGGGAGACGAGGGAGAGAAGGCTCAGGGGGGGGGGCCGGCGATGGAAGGAAGATGGTAGTAGCATGGGTCGCGTGGTGAGTGCGTGGTTCTGATGACTCAGAAATTCCTGGAGCTGGACTGACAGGCGAAATGGGTCAGACGCGATGCACTTAATAAAGCCGGGATAACGCGGCGCGATGTGGCGGAGCCCGGGCCGATTACCATATGAATTGGTGGAGCACTGTGAAAAGGAGCGGTTGCGCTATCGTGGCCAGAGCGCGATCGTGTCCCGTGTAATTCTTTTGTGTGTGGTCCAGTGCGTGTGCCCGTGCCCGTGGCTGTGGCTGTCATCGATTGTCAGCAGCGCGGCTAGCTTGACGAGCTATCGCTCACTTCTCTGTCAACGCGCGCTTCACTCACACGCGCCATCGAGGAAGCGAGCGAGCGCCTTTGCTCCTTTCTCAACCGGTTCTTCAACACTGTGGCTCGCCTCGCCGCGAAACGTTATTGCCCGTGTTCTCTCTCTCTTTCTTTCTTTCTTTCTTTCTTCTTTGTCTTTTTACGTTTTCGCTATCGTCGCCAAGATATTCGCGGTTTACTACTAGGCCGTAACAGTTGGAACTTGGAAGTGGAAAGGTCGTACGATTCGACGACGTGTTGTATCCCTCCAGCAGGAATATTTTACTTAATAAACTTTCAACGCATTAAACTTTTATACACACCGGGCGACACAGCGTGCGCGACGCACGTACGCCGAGGTAATTGAAGATACACGTTTAGTGGAAAATTATTATACGATTTTCACACATCGATCAAAACGTACGCACGCTCGAGGTTTTTTTCCTTTATTTGCTCGTGCATCAGTTGCAATTTGCCGGGTGATAATTGATGTTTGCGCAACACCGGGTGGTTTACAAATCGATTCTTCGCAACTCGTTGCAAACACAAAGAACAGTCGTTACCGTTCCTTTTAACATGTCAAAGTGTCGCGTCATTTCTTTCTGTTTCTTCTTCTTTTTTTTTTGTTTTTTCGAGTAGGAGGATATTTCAAAACAGAAATAAGCTAGGAAGGATCTGTTGAATCCGTATGTACAGGGTGAGTCAACTGAAACCAGAAGCTGAAATATTTTCCAAACGAGTATCAAAAAAAAAAAAATTTTTTTTGGACGAAAGTTAAGTGATTTGGAGAGGAGCACGAATTGATATAATTATTATCTTTTAACACGTATATATTACTGGGATGTCAAGATTGTTTTTTTTTTTAAGTAAAATCGTACAGCTAATGTATTATTCGATTCAGTTCGTTATTCTTTGTAAAAAAAGAGCATGAAATCGAAAAAGATTTAGTTTAAGAGATATTTTAATTAAATTACTGCTCGTAGAATATCGAACACTATATTAGTAAGTAAATATTAGTAATATATAATATAAAATAATATAAATATAAATATAATATAATATAAAATAATATAAACGTAAATATAATATAATGTAAAATAATATAAACACAAATATAATATAATATAAAATAATAATACAAATATAAATGTAATATAATATAAAATAATATAAAATAATAAACATAAATATAATATGATATGAAATATTAATATATTAGTATTTAAATGTTAGTAATAACAGGAGATTGTACAACGTTTATTAATTGTATAACACTTATTAATTACTGTGATTAGAACAATTATATATACAGTATATACGCATTTATATGTATTATACCTATTACATGTATATAGTACAGTTTGTAGTATAGTTGATTATGCAGTTTCTGGCGTCACTCGTTGACACTCACTTGGAAGATCGAATCATTAAAAAATGAATCATAGCAAAAAAAAAAAAAAAAAATGACACGCACGCCAAGTATCGTCACTGAAACTTGCACGTCGAACTTTTGACCTTGCGTCGTTTAGGCCACAAAGAACGAGCGTCGTGACAACGGGGAAAACTCCGTTGGCAGCGAAGGATCAACCGAAAGGGAGAAAGAAACGCCAACGCCGACCACCTTAAAAGTCTCGAAAGTATCGTGAGGTGAGCGAGATCGTAACTCGGTACATGCATACGCACGTACGATCGGTTTTTATGCCTGTCCGGTGTTCACCGTTACTAAAAATGACAATGCGAACGCGCTACTCCGAGCCTCCGTGTTCCTTTCGGCTCCAAGTCCCGTGCGGCCTCGAGTCGAAACGGCCCCAAGAATGTCATTATTAACGTGGAGAATTTTACGGCTCGTTAATTCCGCCGCGCGTTTCCTTTTTTTCTTTTCTGCCGAAGACCAACCCGGTAAGCAAGTTCGTTTAATTGAGGAAGAGATCGCGCTGTAAACAAAGAACGAGTCTCCCGTATGGTAAATCGCGATGGGGAACCGGTCTTTAAAGTTTCTCGAGAGTTACATCGATTTTTTAACGCTCGAGATCCCCCCTCACGAAGCGTTTTATCGGCCACGCGCGTGAATTTTATCCGAGGGGAAACAAAAAAACTGAACGCTTTATCTAGGACAAACATTTTTTTTCTTTCATTCTTGTTTGGCAAACAGTATCCCCCATGGCAGATTGTTTTTCATGCTTTTACTCGAACTGTTTACTCAGTACAAAGTAGGTCTCTAATCTTCGAGCACCTGCTCTTTGTTTTATTGAACGAGCCGGTTGGCAAATTACGCGAGGAACAACAGGTTTTCGGCTGTCCCGACTCGTTACGGAGAGGGCTAAAAATAAAGTCTGCTCGCCTAACCCGCCGCAAATCCTAATTCAGTCGAAAGTCACGCACCAGTAAATTACTGGTGATACGTGCTTGAAACGGGGTACATTTGTCTTCTCCTCTGTTCGAGCCCCTGACACCCCTGTCAAACTGAATAATTACCAAATGACTATGTCTCGTGAGCGGTGAGTATCTTTTGCAGTTACGAAACGTTTGCTGTTTCGCATACAATCAAATTAATCGCGTGTTAAGGTCTTTATTATTCGGTCTTTTGAACTATTCCTCGTATTTGAACTACCTAGAAATGGTCGAAATGATCAATTTATAATTTCTGTTAGAATACTTCGTAGATACGAAGACTGTACACTTTCAGAGATTTCAACCAGAGATTTTTCTGGTTTGTAAAATATATAGATAAAAGATTTGTCTTTGTAAAATATATAGATGAAAGTTTGTTCATGCTTATCCAATGTCTCTGATGGAAATTTCATGCTTCGGTCGTCGATAGTTCCAGCGTTGTGCCAACTCCAAGTTGAAGTTAATTAACAGGAATTAACTTTTTCACGCCTTTGGTCACATGTGTGGACAGTTGATTCACAGTTAATAAAAAAAAAAAACTACCTTGCGAAACCGTGACAAAAGTAAATGAGCAATCTTTCGCTAGATTTGCTAACCAGAGTCGTCGCAACACGACTAAGAAATAAAATGAAATTCAATTAAACTTCCTGTCGTAGCTGAGATTAAACATTCATCCCCGAAGAGGTTAATTTCAGAGAAAAAACTCGAGTTCGTCTCGGATTTGACAGTGAACAAAGGGAGTTTCAAGAGGCACGACGTCACGCGAGTGTGGTTTCGATCGCGAAGAAACGCGAACGAAAATATTCAGAAATAGTTGGAAAAAGCAGCATGCGTATGCTTGCGTCAGTGGTTTCGTAGACGGCCGCTTCCGCCGAAAATAACGTCCATTGATTTCGCGTTCTGAATGAACGAGAACGAGACGGCGCAGCAGACAGCCGAGAAACGGTGGCTATAGTCACGTAAGACCATCAAAGAGAATGGCACAATATCTAAGAATGTGGAGCTACGGATTACGTTCGATCGAATACGTATATATATATATATATATACACACACACACACACACACGAGCTCATATTTTTCGGTAACCGCGTATTCGCCTACGTTCTCTCGTAATGTCATCCCCGATTTTACAAAAGGTTAGAGGTATAAATGTTACGAATATTCTGGCAAACCCAGTAACAGATCGCCCGTGGCTACAGACGAGACTGATACTACGCATTTCCTCCTTGCATGCTTGCTGCCGGATGAAAAATTGTCTGTACTCTGAGCTGTTACAACTTCGCGGAAAGAACAATCCTACGACGATTCAACTGGCCTCGTTTTCAAACGCGAAACCACCCCTGCGTCAGAGCTTTTCAAAAGTGTCTCTGCATTGTAGAAATAAAATATTTTCTTTTTTTTACGTGTGTCTTCTTCACGATTGAATCTACCACGATCGTGAAGATTTCCTCTTTGCAACGGCACCTTGAAACTTGTCGTACGATTTTTTCCCGCCATTTTATCGATCAAGGTTGACCACTTGCGCTCGAACGACGTGCCACGCACATTTTATCCCGAATTGCAACATTTTCTCAGTTTTAAATATATTTAAATGTAACCCAGGCAAAACAAACGACAAGTTCACTGCTTCTCAATCATTTCTAATCCAGTGACATCGTATCGACGAGTTCGAAAGAAAAAGAAAGCGACGAATTATTGTGTATACGGTTCGGTCACTCGTTACGGTCCGCGAATCAGTTGCCAGCGCGAGGATTTCATCGACAAGAGGTTAGGATTTCTTGAATTTTCAAGGGCAGCTATTGAGGGATGAAATAAAGGAAAGCCTTTAACCTTCAAGATTATGGCACGATCCAACGAAAATAATTTTTCAGTGATTTTGGAGGCGTTTTTTGACGACAAGAGTATCCTTGCTTTGAGAAAGAAAAAGTAAAGTAGAAGTTTCCCGCTTTGAACCGAGGCCAACTGGATTTCGAGCAAATTTACAAAATACCGATAATCCTTCATCGAGCACGATTTTACGAAGTCTCGTCGTCTTCGAGTTTCCTTCTCTCCGTCTTTCAGAACTTCGAGCCTCTTTCGTCCATCGCAGGCAGGACCGTGAAAAGAACACACTTCGAAACGCATCGTACGTTGTACGAAGGTCGGTTATTATTTGCAGCGATTGGCTGACGCGTGAGACATACGTAGAACCCCATGCGTCCCCGAGTTTATTTTATGCCTGCCGTGTTATAACTGCCCGAGCCTGCCTCAACACCGTGTACACGCACGCCGCGTGTTCCTCTATTTCTCTCTTTGCAGCGAGTATAATGAAACGGTAATTCCCCGACGCACGTGGCCAAGAGATTCGTTTATGGCCAAGAGGATATGCTGCGAACGTTGCCTCCAACAGTCTTCGCGAAAACGCTGCCGCCTGTCGCGAGCGCGTGCCCACGTGTCCGGTAAACGACCCCGGGTACACTTCTATTTACTTGTGCCATCGCGTCACCTGTCACGACTCTATCGTTCGTTTTCTTTTAGAATTCACGTCGGCGAGACTCGATCAACTATTTTCCAGCGACGCGTATTTTTCACCGCGAGTAGAAACTTTTTTTTTCTTTTTTTTTTTTAATGACGGTACATCTACAATTGGCCTTTTTTCTTTTCAAGGCCAACCGGTAGACTTGATATACTCTGATATCCAGTGATGCTCCGTCAGTAACGAGTAGGAACTTTAACATTCTTCTCTTTCATGATATGTTAATTTTAATTTATTAACAATTGATATATTGGATATTTTAAAATATTAATTTTAACGTATTAACAATTGATATATTGGATATTTTAAAATATTAATTTTAACGTATTAACAATTGGTACATTGGATATTTTAAAATATTAATTTTAATATATTAACAGTTAGTATATTGGATATTTTAAAATATTAATTTTAACGTATTAACAATTGATATATTGGATATTTTAAAATATTAATTTCAACATATTAACAATTAGTATATTGGATATTTCAAAATATTAATTTTAACATATTAACAATTAGTATATTGGATATTTCAAAATATTAATTTTAACGTATTAACAACTGATATATTGGATATTTTAAAATATTAATTTTAACGTATTAACAGTTAGTATATTAGATATTTTAAAATATTAATTTTAATATATTAATATTTCAATGTTCTACGATTTGTACGGTATGGTCACGATCCCGGAAAGGAAAGAACGGTCGTCATAATTTTCCCACTTTTCGCTCGACGCTTGGACGTTAACAAAAGTGCAACAAGTGCAGGCTAATTGCATCTTTCCCTGTCGATCTATTATTGAGTTTTTAAAATAAAGCATTATTTCAAGCGCGTTATTACGACATTAATGCAACGACATTAATGCATCGCTACAGCGTTAATATGATTCTCTTTGATGGTATAGCTTTTAAGGATCAAAGGATTTTTGCTCCTCTTACACTTTCGAAAAGTGAATAAAAATTTCACAATCGAGCCAAGTTTCCTTAAAGCTTGTTCCTTTTCTTCGTCACATTTGCACGCTCACTGTCAGTGTAGAATCGCGATCGAATCGTGTCTTTATTTACTGTTCTCGCGCGACGTTTATGTTTTCATCAAGTTCAAAGTAATAAATGGGAAAGTGTCTGCGATTGGTGACGTCGTACATGAGTGTGATTTTTTCCTCGGACAGAAATTCCGTCTTTATACTTTTCGGCTCAATTACTCGGAAGCTAATGGACACTCGAGATATCAGGGACGTAATTGACGTCAGTCAGCGGGTTCACGCTCACTACCATCGACAGCCCGTGATATACAGGGTGTTTCCTGTAACGCGACGCATTTTTCTCCTACTTGCAGCCATTTGACAAAAAAAAAAGTTTAGAACAAAAGTTGAACGGTGCAGTAGGTGTCAATAAAAAAAATTTCGAAAACTGTTCGTATTTCACAGCTAAATCAGGGTCACTTTGGATAAAACAAATGGGAACACATAATTTTTTTATTTTCCACCGTATTGTAGAGAACATCGAGACGAATTCAAAACATATATTATGTGATACTTTATTAACATGTTACTCCATTTACAGTAGTGGAAATCGTTGCTTCGGAAGGTCGCTTTCGTTGCGGAAATCTATCTCTGTACACTTTAGTAGCTTCTCGAGAGTTTTCTCTTGCATCCGCCAAAAATTAACAGCATTTCAACTCTCTCGAAATTAGAAAAGGAACACATTGTTGCAAGCGATTGCTTTGCGCCAAATATTGGAAATATGAAACGAAGGAACCGCAATGAAACACTGCAAATAGATTCCAGTCTTACGTTTACGTTCAGTAATCTGAAGTCAACTATGTTTACATTGTTTTAGAATCAAATACGACGAGAAGTTGAAGTAAGCTAAATGCTTCACATTTCCACTACTGTAAACGGAGTAACATGTTAATAAAAATATCGTGTAATGTGTGTTTTGAATTCGTCTCGATGTTCTCTACAATACAATAAGTAATCTTGATTTAGCTACGAAAACAAACAGTTTTCGAAATTTCTTTTATTGATGCCTACTGTACATCGTTCAACTTTTGTTCTAAACTTTTTCTTTTGTCAGATGGCTGTAAGTAGGAGAGAAATCGTGCGTTACAGGAAACACCCTGTTCGTAGCGTACCTTCGTTTCCAGGTTCGTCACACCGACAGCCAAGTTTCGTCGACGATACGACCACAACTCCTAAAACAAAAAAAAAAAAATCTCTCCAGCAATTGCACCGAATCGATTTAATTTCGGTACAACGTGTCGAACAATTTCAACAAGCCCGGCAAGTTGGACTAAAGTTCGAACGCTTGAAAGCAAACTTTCGAACAATTCTCTACCCCCTCGATACTCGACACTGCGGCCTCTTCAGCTTCGCTGTCAATCGGCGGACCGGACGACTCTATATAGCGGATTCAACGAGGGGGCCATGTCACGGATAGAGAGCAACGTGACGTGGATTGTGGTAGTGACCGATTGATCGGCGATCGACGATCGCCGAAAGCGAGGAACAAACGATAACCGGGCGTAATACGGTGCATGTGTGCACGTACGTGTGTGTGTGTGGTCGCGGTTTGGCATCGGTGTAGCGATACGACTTTGTTTTCCCAGCGCGGAACAGAAGCGACGCGACCGTGGAAATGAATTTTTGCGTGGTCGTGCAGCCCCAGACTTTTGTCTACTACGTGGGTAGATATAGAGTCAGCAACGCCCACGACGTCGCCGCGATGCTGACTTGGCCGGGGCGAGGAGGGAAGGTGGTGGTTGCGTCGCGAAAATGTCAGACCAGCCGGCTGATACGATACTCCTACGCTTAGAAAAGTAGGGCAAAGTCGATTCATTCATCCACTGATTCATGAGAGAGAGAGAGAGAGTGGGCGTAGGAAGAGTGGCGAACAGCCTGCCTCATCTTTCCGGGGGCTCAGGTTCCTCGCTCGCAGTTCAAACCCTTTCAGTCTCTCCTCGCGGACACGATCGATGCCGAGAGCCGTTCGAGGGAATTCCCTTTCGACGCCTGTCCAACGTAGTTTCCTCTCTCTCTCTGTCTTGCTCGATGTGAAATCACCTCTCCCCATACCATCTCCACCGAGGGGTGCATACGCGTCTCTCCGCCCCCTCCCCCAACGAAATATTCCTCGATGACGCGGAACAAATTATACGTCGCCGATATATTAAAAACGCGGTATTTACGGCGCACGGGAGTGGAACGATGGGAAAACCGAAATGTCTCGAGCTTTTCGGCAGAGCCCCGGTTATTTCCAGAGAGAGAGAGAGAGCCCTCTTGCCCGAGGAGAAGAGGAGAGAACTCGATCGATCTGTTTTTCATCTGGCGCAGCTAGTACCACCGATGGCGATTACGCTCCGATGGGATCGCCGGTCGTTGCGAAAAATAACCTTTTCCCCCCTCTTTCTGCCCCTAATTTCGGAAATTATCAGCGATCAGCTGTTTTCACAAATTCTAATAATTTTATAATTTCTTTATAATAGTTTCGTACGTATAGTTTATATGCAGCTTTGTAATATCTAACAAACTTGTCCTGTTTCTCGAAGCACGATCTTTGCTCTCCAAATTCGCATTCGCGAATGAACCAGAGCCGAAAGTGAGGCGAACGCCCTGACCTGAGAGCAGTCCCACTTCCCGATCGCAATTAGCCGTTACGTAAGCTGGAAATATTTGGGCTGGAACCGCGGGAGGGACGATGCAAGCGGACTGGGGTTCGTTCGGCTGTGGTTCCGGGACCGCGGACGTCCCACCACCCCCTTTTTACCATTCCCCTCGCGCTCTAACACTCGCGCGGACGTCCTCCATCCGGACATCCTCTGTACACCGCTAAACACACAATGCACCGTCTGCTATTCCTGGCCGTGCGCCATTGTCGATAACCTTTGCATTGTCGACCCGATGATGGCAGTCGCGAGATAGGAAATTCCGTCTGTCGTCGGCGATTCGTGAAATCGGTCGAAATCCGTGGCTCCTTACCGACCGATTCCAAACAGCGAAGGTCACCGGCGAGAAACGGTGCAATTCACGCTAGTAAATAATCCACGGGGCACGCGACTCTTGGTCGTGTCGAAAACCCACGCTCTCGTCTCGGGGGGAAATGGTCAGCTTGACGTAAAGTCAACTCTCTCCCTTTCCCCTCTTTTCTGTTTTGACGAACTCGACGCTCCGGAAATGCGTTTGTTCTTGTGACTTGTTCTTATGTCAGACGAATTATTGGCTCGGCCAATAGAGTAATTGCACTCCATTGAACAGATATTAACAGCTTGTCCCAAATACAGAGACAAAAGGAAATAACCCACTCGAAATGCTGCGAAAAGAAGATGCCAGGGAAAGAAGGGATTTTTTAAAAAATGTAGGATTATAAAAGTTGTTATAGCCATACCTGCCCTATCGTAAAACCTACCATGGTCACTAGCAACCGAGAAGGTAGATGTGACCCTAGACGCTTAATCATAAATCAATGAAAGAGATAACTGTCTCTTTCGAAAGGTGAAATCTTGAAATGTGACCAACTTCGTTTTAAACTGCAAATTTATTGCACAACCAGACAGCTAATTGTCCGAGCTTGTTTCAGAAGAAGAAAATTCACGATTTTTCGTTGACTCGCTGTTTGCTCGGCGTCGATTTTGAAATAGGAAATCAAGGAGGAACGTTTTAGTGTACCTGCTGTTTCCGAAAAGGAAACAAATGCACAAAATCGTACAAAATTATTTAATAATGTACACGGTAAAGGGATCTTGAAACTACGTAAGAATTCATTAGTGTTTGTTAACATCATTTTTTCATAATTTTCGAGAAAAATAGGAATTTTGACTGAAATATGGCAAAAAGTAATCGAACAAAATAGACGATGTGTCGTCTGATAAAGTTTTTGTTTTGAGAAAAGTTTAGAAAAAATTTTATAGCAGAGGTGGCTAACTGGCGGCCCACGAGTCTTTACCCCCACTTTCCTAGCGCTTCCCCCTCCACTGCATCGATCTCCCCACCACATTGAAATTTCCTCGCCCTACGTAAGCCCCACTCTCTCAATCTGTTGATTCCCCTACTAAGAAAGTGGTCTTCATTTCGACGAAGATTCAAACAAATAATTTTTGGTTATTATTTCGACGAACTTTTGTACCCACGCCACGTATATTTCTATGAGAAAAAAAAAAGGAGACTGGGATAAAACGACGCCAAACTTTCTCACGGTAATGGATAAAAGTAACAGAAACGAACGATTTTTAATAATTATTCCCACGAAATGTTTTGTCCACGCTAGCATATTGTTTTATTATTCGCGTTTCGCTTTGAATTCACGCGCCTTGATTGGGCGCGACGCGCTCGAAGCTGGAGTTTCGAACCGTCCGCAAAATAAACGTGGTGACGCGTGACGGAAGTGGGATCGCTAATAAAGCGTCAAGGAACAGCCGCATCCGCGCGTCGAGTGAAAAAAGAAGAAAAAGAGGAAAAAAGAAAAAAAGAAACACAAAGAGTATCTTAACCGCAGGAATTTCGCTGAATAAATATGAGGATGGCGCCGTTTGGAATTTGGTCGCTCCGACGTGGCGCCTAAACGCGCCGCGTGTCAACAAATTAGTATTCAGCCACGCAAAATTCAAAGAAGGTAGAGGAGACCAGTTTGCTCTTCTGCGGCGATGCGGCTTCACGCGTCCGCGTTGGTTAATTTGCGACCCGGGGGCCCAAAAGTGGACAAGGGAAGACGGAACGAAAGCAAAGAAAGCTCGCTCAGCCCACGCGATCGTTTCTCTCTCTTTCTTCGATCGTTGCGAGCCGCCGCGATCGTTTAAAATTAGCAAACGCCGATCCGAAAATAAACCGCGGATCACAATGCCGGGCCGTGTCAATCCGGCGAATAAAACGAATTCCACGAACGCGAGTACACGCGGGTCTCGAAACTGTCCGAGATTCCGCGAATTTTTTCTCCGATCCAGTCAACCGAATACGGTTCTTCCGAACGAAACGGACAATATAACGTGATATCTTGGCGTTTCGCATCTCCGTGTACCGATCTATGGATCGAGGCGGCATTTTTCTTGCGTAACAATTGCACACAGAGGCACAGAGGAGAATATTTCCATGAGAAAAAACTGATCAACGCGAATCGTTGTCTGAACAATCTATTTTTAACACTTCAGCGTAAATTCATAAATATCTATGATCTCCGATCGCCAACTAAACTAAGGTTTGTTTAAACATTCGTCAAAATGTCTACGTCATCACCTTCGTGATCGAAGTTTCGACAGCTGTGACACGATGTAAAAATCGTGAACGTCTTTCGGAGAGCCGACGATTTTACCTGAAACTTTTCGAGAGCAACCTTTGCCCTTGTAAATTAGGTTCGAAGGACCCAATCGTAACCGAGGCGATGGCGAAGTGCTAACGAGCGGCGAGTCGGTATCCTTGTCGGCGTTCGAACGTTTTATTTGACTGTATCGATAAATCTGCTGACGTTAGTCTCCGTTTATTCCTTTACGACTCTTGTTTCTATCCGCGGCGTTGCATTGTACCTACAAGCTCTTTCTCTCTCTCTCTCTCTCCCGTAGCCAGTTGTAATTTATTCTAAGTTCCAGCTGGAATTATTTTTTTTTTTTCTTCTTCTTCCTTACCGAACCGTGGTTCCGGTAAATCAGCGGATTTATCACGACGCAACGATTCGGCGCGGACAGGGCGTCGCAATTTCGAGGGAAGAGGCGCGAGAGCGTCGTGTGTGGTCAAGCACCACGCGGACCAGTTTATCATCTGGATCATTCGCGGCGTCGATTTGCATAACTTACACGCCGAGAGAACGACCGTTTATTGTACAATCGGGATATATATTTCGTTCGCTTGGACAACCGGAACGAACGCTGTGACAATGCGCGTGCACGACAGGAAGTCTGATGGTTCTCGATCTCCTCAGCAGTGCGCGCCAGCTCCACTTGTGAACGTGATTTCTTTTTCTCAATTATCGCTTGGATTGGGTTTAATTCAATTTTCAATTTGCGTGAAACGTATTTTTTTTTTTTTTTTAAGAACGTATATCGTATTTCTTCTTAATTACTTTTCTTCTAGAGAAATAACTAGGAGATGACGCGATACAATGGCATGGAAGTGTAATTTATTACTAGATGTTCATCTGTGCAAGTGAATGTCCTCAGCAGTGTACGCCAGTACGTATTTTTTCTCAGTTATCGCCATATCAGATTTTTTCGTTAATTCAATTTTTAATTTACGTAAAAATTTAGATTTTTTTTTTTATTTAAGAATGTACTTAAGAACGTACATTACAATCATTTTTCTTAGAAATGATGTGATACAATAGGATGGAAGTGTAATTTATTATTAGATGACGATATGTGCAAGTGAATGTCCTCAGTAATGTATGCAAGAACGTATTTTTTTTATCACTGTGTTAGGTTTTTTCGTTAATTCAATTTTTAATTTACACAAGATTCAGATTTTTTTTTATTTAAGAACGTACATTACAATCATTTTTCTTAGAAATAATGTGATACAATGGCACGAAAGTATAATTTATTATTAGATGTTGATCAGTACGTATTTTTTCTCAGTTATCGCTATATCAAGTTTTTTCGTTAATTCAATTTTTAATTTACGTAAAATTTAGATTTTTTTTTTATTTAAGAACGTACATTACAATCATATTTCTTAGAAATGATGTGATACAATAGGACGGAAGTGTGATTTATTATTAAATGTTGATCTATGCATGTCCTCAGCAGTGTATGCCAGTACTTATTTTTTTCTTAGTTATCTATCTCACTATATTAGGTTTTTTCGTTAATTTAATTTTTAATTTACGCAAAATTTAGATTTTTTTTTATTTAAGAACGTACATTACAATCATTTTTCTTAGAAATGATGTAATACAATAGGACGGGAATATAATTTATTATTAGATGATAATCTGCGTAAGTGAACATCATATTCTGAATCTTTTCGGCAGTATACCAGCCAGCTCAACTTATAAACAAGAATTATTTCTCAATTATCGCTATATCAGATCTTTCATTAATTTCAATTTTTCAATTTTTAACTTGCGTGAAACTTAAATCTTTCTTTTTAAAAACATACGTTACAATCAGTATATTTTTCTTAAAGAAATATAAAGAATTCAGAGATGACGCGATACACTCATTACAAGCGTAATTTATTATTAGACGATCTTCGATTTTTAACTGGATCTACCATGTATTTCGAAAAATGTTATCTTCGGTTTACGACCGAACGGATCATTCAGTGGCCAAAATTATCTCCCGCTTGTCGTTCGACAAGCGATTGAGAATTTCGCGACAGGCTTGCTTCTTGCACGCCGAAGCGGCGGGAACGTAACGCGATGGCAACGAAGCCTCCTCGATAGCACGTTCCTTCGGATGAAAACATCGAACATTCCGAGCATTAAACAAGCCGTGTAACCACGGGTCTCGACCCTCGATATCGCGAATCGACGTTGGCCGATACCCAAAACGATCCCGCGGATGCAGGACTCCAGCCAGTGATCCAGGAACGAAGCTCGTGTACTGAAGACTGCCCGAGAAACGTCGAGTTCCCTCGTATAGGCCCGTGATTGACTATCGTAATACGGTACTCGCGTATATGCTGTTACCGAGTTAGCACGCGGCCAAAGTAATTGATCACCGACATTACGCCCCGACGCCGTAAAAAACAAGCCAATTTGTTCGCGCGGGAATTTCTCGGTGGCCGATCAATAACGTAACTTTTGGAGTCACGCTCGACGCCCGTGATTGCCAACGTTTCCAACATTTTCACAGGCAATTGCAACATTTTCATAAATCGAAACGCTGGTTTACGGTTTTCGTTTCGCGGAGCAGCGGAGGGGAGAGAACTTTCCGGCGCGGGACCAGCACGCTTCACGAATGCGAATGCTCGCAGGAGGACGACGACGACGACGACGACGACGACGGCGGCGGAACGCACGCCTCGCGGACAGGACAGGCAACGTGAGATATACACGCGTAATGTAGCGCGATAGCACGAGTTTCGGAGTAATTGTTTACGCGTGCCAAGTGAGTTATTTGGCACGTGGCCACGCCGGGAGCAACGGGGGCGGCACCCACGTGGTCGACCGGCTGCCCGCGGGACTTCTCTCTCCTACTCCTCTCTCTCTCTCTCTCTCTTTCCCTCTTCTCCTCTCTCTTTTCTTGCACGCGTCGCGCACGCAACAACGCTCGCTCGTCCGTCAGACGAAACTGTTTTGAATATCTGTATCTCCTATCCTGTTTTTTTCCTTTTTTTCTATAAAATTGTACTATACTATATTTTACACAGGGTGAGTAGAAAAGAGGGTAGACAGTACTTGTCGAAACATGAAAGAAAGTACTAATGAACCGTGGTCGGTGAACGAACAGAGTTTTCGTTCCGATCGGAGGTGACACAAACTTCGAGTCGCTTCGAGAGTTATAGTACTGTATGCAAACACTGGATTATTTGTCTTTGTGTAACATGTATTATCATCATTATTATTATTATTATTATTATGTATAAAATTATCTTGTTACGAGACACAATATTACTTGCACATGTTCGTTGTAAAGCCAAGACAGTGCAGTAAAAATAACATCGTATTGCTCCAATCGAGAATATTGCTCTTCAGCCATCAATAACATAGATGAATCGCATCAAAAAATACAAAATACTCGTGAAAAAGTGTTGGAACACATTTTTTGAGAGAATTTTTTGAAAGAATGTGTAATTCTTTGACACGAAGGTGTCGAGCATGCGTAGAAATGAAAGGAAGACACGCAGACAACCTCTTGTAATCAGAAAAAGAAGAAATTATAAGATGAATAACTAATTATTCAGGTATTAGAGGTATAAGCAGGTCTTTTTTTTAAAATTTAACAAACATTGCCATCTAGTGACAATAACTCAACATGTTATAACATAATCTATATTCTAGTTAAATGCACTCACATTTAGTGTGCTTATTGTTAAACTATATTACAGATTAAAACTTTATTTATTGTAACATAACCTATATTCAAGTTAAATATATTGACAGACTTAGTGTGCTTATTGTTAAATTATATTATAGATTAAAACTGTATTAACTTATTACAACAGAATCTACATTCTGGTCAACATAACCTATATTTTAATTAAACACATTGACATATAGTGTGCTTATTGTTAAACCATGTTACAGATTAAAACTTTATTTATTGTTATAACAATCTATATTCAAGTTAAATATACTGACAGATTTAATGTGCTTATTGTTAAATTATATTATAGATTAAAACTGTATTAACTTATTACAACATAACCTACATTCTAGTCAACGTAACTTATTTTCTAACTAAATACATTGACATTTAGTGTGCTTATTGTTAAATCATAATACAGATTGAAACTGTATCTTGAATGAAATAAAATTTCGCACAGTATCAAAAAACGACATTACTTGTGGATGCCCCTAATGCATACAGTAGCGAGGAAATTCGTTTCCTCAAGCGAAACGAAAATTCGTTTACAACTTTGAAACCATTAATTCTTCCACCCATGTGTATTAAGACTTTTTTTCATGCTTGGCCGAGTACCATCTACCCTAGAAGTTACAGATCCTTTTTTTCCATCTCATATCTTCTGTACGATCGTGAATGGAACAAGTATACCTGTTGGCGTTTTCCGCGTGCAACACGACGGAACGAAATTGAAAAGTCGGGAGGAACGGGCAGAATCGGGACGTTTCGAGTCTCTTCGCATCGACAGGGAGCGGATCGCGGGGAGATCGCGCGCGCGATGATGATTTCCGAGAAGATCGTCGTGTTTGGACGCTCGGAGTTTTCCGATGCTCTCTCATTGTGTCCGAGCGTTTCTAACTTTGCGAAATAAATGGGTCGAGGACTGCGTCTCGCTGATTTATACATCGTCGAAACTTTCTCTCTCTCTCTCTCTCTCTCTCTCTCTCTCTCTTTCCCTGGAAAATTTCGCGACTCTCATCCGGTCGCGGAACGAAATCTAAATCGTCAGTGACGTCGTAAATCCAGGGGAATCCGGGATATTATTACAGGAAATCGGTCGATTGCGTCACGCATCCTTCTTCCCTAGCGAGCTAAATACGAATCGAAATCGTATCCCAGAACTACCACGGCGAGACTGAATTATTTCAAGGAGACAAACGGGGGAAGAGAAACGTCGGGCAGAGAAATTACCGTCACGTAATAAATAAAGTCGTTGGCGAACTTTCGGGTTCGACAATTGCGAAAATAGGATTAAATATGGCTAAACCGGGAATGATGGAAAATGGAATAACGCGGATAAATCCGTGGAATTGTAAACAACCGCGGGGTAGGGGGGTGGGGGGGGGGCAGTAGAAGAATCGAACGATCCGGCGGATTTCAGTTCAATAACAGAAACCGTTCGAACGACGATACTGCAAAAATTGTTAGCTGAAAACTGTTCCCGACTTTCGCTCGCTGGCCAGTTTCATCTTTATCCAACCATTCTCTCCCCCGCCCCCTACCGCCCGCGAGAGGGGTAAACGGGGTCGAGGACTACAGTCTCGCAAGATTTATACATCGTGCGAACCCACTCAATGAAAATCTGGCGTCTTTTATCGGCGCTG
This sequence comes from Tetragonisca angustula, assembly GCA_036937485.2. Taxonomy (NCBI): domain Eukaryota; kingdom Metazoa; phylum Arthropoda; class Insecta; order Hymenoptera; family Apidae; genus Tetragonisca; species Tetragonisca angustula. Next base: position 148,283 of record JAWNGG020000337.1, on the reverse strand, counting down.
AATGCCCCCGACAATGAAAATTTAGAATGTCACTGTGTATCCTGCGGTTCTGCAACTATCATCGATAAAACACCCGGACGTCACGTGATCCATCTCGCCAGCCAAGACCGCGGTGCTCGCTCCACGGCTCGCTTTCATGAATTGGAAGGAAAGTAAAAGGCGGCTGGCCGGAATCGGAGAGCGCGTCGATCGATCGATCGAAACGAAAAGTTCCCGAGAGAAATTCTTAATTACTTACTAAAACTATGAGAGTGTGTGAGAGAGAGAGAGAGAAAGAAAAAAGTTACGATCTCGTTGCTCCTCACGAATCGGCAAACGAGACGGAAGTGATTCGATGATCAGCAGTTGGAAACGAAAATTCAGCGAAGCGAAAATCTTCGTGTATATTCCGCGACGCGAGAGGGGAACGCTTGTTGCGTCAACCAAGTCAAAAACGTCACGGATGTCACGGATCCAGTGAACCAGAAATTGGGCGATCGGAAGTGGCTTTTGGTCGATGACGCGCATCCTTGGTCGGCGTGGAAGGAAACGAGAGAGAACGCGCGCGCGAGAGAGAGAGACGTCGACGCGGCGGTGCTGCTTTTTGGAAAGAAAGTATATAGACGTGTGGGAAAAGAGAGAAAAGAGAGAGACAGAGAGAGAATCTTTTCGTAGAAGGAAAGGAAGGAAAGCTGGTGCGCGCGTGATAAGTGGAATCGCGTCGTCCTTCGTCCTTGGTGCAAGGGTGGCGGCGATGATGACGACGACGACGACGACGACGACGACGGCGGCGGCGGCGGCGGCGGTGGCGGCGGTGGCGGCGGTGGCGGCGGTGGCGGCAGCGTTGGTGGCGGTAGCGGTGACGACACACGTAGTGCGATGGTGGTGGGAGCTGGTGGAAGTATCGGCGGGGGCGGCGGCACTGGTGGGGGTAGAAAATAAGGGTAGTTTTCAGAGGTGGGGGTGGAGGTTCGTCAGTTTCCGGGTTGTTCCGGAGTGAGTTGAGGGCGTCGTGGGGCGGCGGCGGGGCGGGGGCGGAGGTGGGAGGGCGAGTAGGAGCCGCGGGCCACGACACGACGAAGCGTCGCGACGTCAGTAGAGCGCCGCGCTATCGACCACCGCCACGAGACACCGTCGTCGTCGTCGTCCTCGTCTTCGTCTTCGTTTTCCTCTTTGTCTTCGTCTTCGTTCTTCGTTGTCTTCCCTCGTCGTCCTTCCTGGTGTTTTCGCGTCGTCGTTCTCGCCGCCGTCGCCGCCGTCGCCGCCGTCGTCGTCGTCGTCGTTGTCGTACTCGATTATCCCGGTGATTTCGGTGATTTCGTGGAGCCCGCAACGCAACAGCCCGAAGCGGAAGAAAGTTTCGAACGACGCGAAGATCGACGAAGAGAAAGAGAAAGAGAGAGAAGGAGAAGAAGATTGAGAAGCGATCGAGAGCCGAGCGAGGCCAGCCGAAGATTCGATCGGACTCGACGTTCCGTGGGATCGTGGATCTATCGAGGCGCGCCACGAGGATCGCACGGCGGCGCGCTGCGTGCACGCGTGTCGCTCGCACGCGTGTCCGTCGCCAAGTACCCGCCACGCCAAGGTCGTGCCGGCACGGTGCTGCGTGCGTGCGTGAATACGTTCTTGAACTACCGTCGTCTGACTACTACGAGCCACCCCGTGTGAGACCCAATGACTGTCCATCCAGGGACCACGGGAGACACATGTTCGTTATAAGGTCAGTGCACGAAATGTACGCGGTGTCTTCGTAGTTAGATGCGTACGTTTTAACATCCGTAAGATCCGCGCTTCTCTCGATTTTTCCACGCGATTTCTCGCCCGGTGCACCTTGCCAGGCGACACACACACGCACCGAAAAACACACACACAGTTGCGGTCGCGATGCCGATACGATCCAGGATTTTTCACGTGCTTTTCACACGGTAACGGACTATTTCATACACGCTCTTTTGCAATTGTTTTCCCGTAATTTTCTTTTCGTTGTGAGTATTTTACCATTGGGAATTTTCGGTCAGGAGACGTGACACGAAAACCAAATCTGTGCTCGTTGTGCTGATCTTTTTGTTGGTCCGGGTGCCCGTCTCTACTCGCGGTTGCTTTCTATGTATCTTAGTTTATACATGTAACGCGCAGTTGTGTTAGTAATCTTACATGTTCAAAGCTAGGTGTGTGTGCATCTTTTTCTTTTTCTTTTTTAAACGAATTTACGATCGAACTTACGTTGATCTGCGCACTGTGGTAAGTAACAAAATCGCTATTATTTGCATTGCCTGTAGAGACATAATTGTGCCATGATTTGCCAAACTTGGAAATACTTTTTTTTAAAGCAACCATTACGTACGTACATTTTTTTTTAAAGAAAATCTATCCGAAAGACTATATTTAGACTGAAATTATACGAGTTTGATTGCGCCATTCGTTCAACGCGAAAAACTAAATCCATAGACAGAATTGAATCTGCTTCGTTTCGCTGGAAACACATTAACGCGGCAAGTGGATCGCAATAGATATTTCTGAACGCGTAGACAGAGACACGTATACACTTCCGCAAAGGTTCTACGTGGTCGCAATCGTGGCGAGGAATTACTGAAACGAAGAATTTCGTACGGAGGAGAGAGCATCTCGATCCCTCGTGACACATACTTGTACGGGCAATGATGGCTCTTACGGCTGGTGAAGCTTCGTCAAAAGCCCGAGACCCTTCGCGATATTTCCGAGTCAACGACGTTCTCGCTTGTCCCTCATTTTGTTGTTCTCTGGCCGCACAAAGAGCCGTGTAACGCCCGCGCGACTTTGCAAGGGGGGCGAGTTTCCAAAAGAATTCGTGATCGACGACCCGTTTCTATTTAATCTGCTTCCGTCTTCCGACCCCTGCAAACCTAAACCAGTCCTCCAGGAACTTTACGCATGGATCATTCGCGCATTCACACTCACACGCGGTACGTTCTCTCTTTTTTTTTCTTTTTTCACCGTCCCGATAACGTGTTTTTCAACTAAAAGTACACGTTAAATATATATTTTCCTTTATTACAATCGCTTCTCTATTAGAACATGGTATAATTAATATACTCTCTGGTATGTTGAATATATTTATTTTAATCACTTCCTTATAATTGATACACTTTTTAGTATATTAAATATAGTATAATTAATATACTCTTTAGCATATTAAACATATTTTCCTTCATTTTAATTGCTTCTTTATAATTAATATACTCTCTGGTATATTAAATATATTTTTCTTTACTTCAATCACTTCTCTATAATTGATATACTCTCTAGTAAATATATTCTTTTATATAAATTTTGATATAAATTAAATATATTTTTCTTTATTTCAATCACTTCTCTGTAATTGATATATTCTCTAGTATATTAAATGTAGTATAATTAACTTATATTATCTATAGATATAGCATACTATATATAAATATAATTAACATACGCTCTGGTATATTAAACATATTTTTCTTCATTGCAATCACTTCTCTATAAATGATACATTCTCTAGTATATCAAATGTAGTGTAATTAACTTATATTATGTATAGATGTAGTATACTATATATAAATGTAACTTACATTATAAATATAGTATGATTAACATACGTTCTAGTATATTGAACACATTTTTCTTCATTGCAATCACTTCTCTATAAATGATATATTCTCTAGTATATCAAGTGTAATTAACTTATATTATGTATAGATGTAGTATACTATATATAAATGTAGTATAATTAACTTACATTATAAATATAGTATAATTAACATACGCTCTAGTATATTAAACATATTTTTCTTCATTGCAATCACTTCTCTATAAATGACATATTCTCTAGTATATTAAATGTAGTGTAATTAACTTATATTATGTAAAGATATAGTATACTATATACTATATATAAATATAGTATAATTAACTTATATTATAAATATAGTATAATTAACATACACTCTAGTATATTAAACACGTTTTCTTTCATTTCAATCACTTCCCCAGTATATTCCTTTCAACAACTTTTGACTTGCATCAAACGTATATGACGACAGACGGGCACGTTTCCACAATCAAATTGCATCATCGCGGTTCACCATGTTTCCGTTTCGCTCATCCTCGACATTCGGTTCGTTGCGTCGTGCAGTCGCGTGAAATTCAAATGGCACAGTGCGTGTGCCTGCTGTCGAGCCTGTGACTCGTCAAGAAAAGTTAATGAAATTAGAAAGAGGGAAGAAAGAAGTAGAAGCAAAGAAACAAGGAATCCCCCCCCTTCCCCACTCCTCCCCCAAGAGTTCAATCCGAATTAAAAGGATTTCGAACCTGCCAAAGTTGAAAGGCTGCCAGTGCTTCCGGTTTCTCTGGGTTAGCGAACTGAGATATATAGTTTAGAGCCAGCGTATATTACAGGGCCCCCTCCCCTCCCCTCCCCCTGCCCTCCCCTCCCGAACTAGTTTAGCGAGTTGGACGCGGCCGAAAGCGCGCGCTAGAGTACGACAGGAGAAGGGGGTGGCGAGCAGAGGGTGAAAAGAAGCGAAGAGCGGCGAGGAGAGGGGAGAGGAGAGGAGAGGCAAACCTTTCATCGCGTTGAATTTCAAATCGGCGTATCTCCCGGGAGGAATTGGCACCGATCCAATCGCGATTCCTCGCTTACCTGCTTGCACTCGCTCTGTTCCCTGCATCTTCCTGCTTCTTTTTTTTTCTCTCCCCCCCCTCTCTTTATCGTCCCCACCGTTCACGTTCCATTTGTACAATACTTGCACTTCACCGTTCGCGTCTTGGAGATGAACGAAACTGGGTCGTTTTAAGCTATAGGACAGGACCTATATGTGTGTGTGTGTGTGTGTGTGTGTGTGTCAGTGTGTGTGGCTCTCGGACAGAGAAAAAAAGCCGATGCAGAGAGTAACACGGGGGGCCTTGACTCGGTCACCCTGAGAGCCAGCCACCAACGTGTAACCGGGTTCGTGTCGTCGCATCGGGAACCCTCTTCCTCGAACGGCGCGCGTTATAATCACGGTTCATTATTACCACGGCCAGTTAATAAACGTACGATTACACGTGCGGACGTTCGGCGCGAGTTCAACCGCCCACGTTATCGCGCTGTCCACCACACGGTCGATCGTAAATACCCGCGCCGATAATCGATGCGCGCCTCTCGAGAAAGAGAGAGGGAGAGAGCAGAAAGCGTACCCTAAAACGTACTTTGTGTACGTGGCTTGCACCTTTTTCGTTTTACTTCGAGATTGACGTTTCAGTCGACACGGAGAGTCGTCTTCGAGGAAAAGTGCTCGTAGTGCTTAATTCGCTAGAAACTGGTAATTTTACGAGTTTCTCTCTCTCTCTCTCTCTCTCTCTCTCAAAATGCAATTTATAGGTTGCCAAATGTTAAAGGTCACTCGGTCATGGAGAATAGATTATTACGTACGTACGCGAGAGTCTTTTCTTTTTCATCGAAGTTTCAAAAAAGAAAAAAAAAAGGAATGGATATCTGTAAAAAATGTTTTCAGTACAGATTCTCCGAAAGACGCTTTTGATACACGACGATTTTAATTACGAAGAAACCACGTTAAATGTCAAGCTAGAGAAACAGAGAGAAAGATAGAGAGAAAAGAATTAGAAACGCGTTTCAAAGAGACTCACGAGTCAACACCTTCCCTCCAAGCAAACAAACTCGCGATCTTTTTACTCTCCTCCAAATAGGAAATAATACGGGAGGAGAAACGTCGTGCCGATTCGGTTATTGTTTGCGACTCGAGTGCCTCGCATACATAAATAACGAGTTTTTACAAGCCGGGCAGACAAGTCGTGGAAACGATACAACGTGACGAAGTATTTTGCTGAACTCTTTCGCGAAAGTGACGTAAACTTGCAAACAGCACCAATGACCGAACGCAACGGCACGACGATCGGCGGCGTCGCGGGCTGTGTACACGGACACACGCGCGACGAGCGTATTTCATCCGTTTTATACGAAAACAGGCTAGCGCCGCGGTGTAAAAATTGTCTATCGTGATATTTTAAAAATTTTACAATCGACGATCAACGCGTACACGATCGGTGGATCGGGAGAAAACTGCAAAGACGGTGGTACGTTCTTTCGAGTCAAGAGAGAGAGAGAGAGAGAGAGAGAGTTCCTCTTTTCGCATCGATACTTCGCGCATACATACGAATTCCCTATATCGATTTTTACAACGTACACACACCGACGGTCGTAAAATTCGGCAGAAAATGTAAAGTAACGTGACGTTCGCCCTTTAGCGACTGGGTTACCGCCGCCATTTTCTTACAGCGCGCGTCGTTGACGGTAGTAAGTTTGCCGAATTTAATGCCCGGGATTCGATGCCGGCCCGCATAAAACAAACGCAAGAAGGATCGCTCGTTGCTTTTGGCTGTTCGTACCGTGGCACTGATATATACAGAAAAAAAAACGCTCGACCTAGCCTAACGCAACCTAACCTGCGGTTAGTTCGACCAACCTAACCTAAAATGTAGTAGCCTAACCTTAAATTTTAATTAGTGACTATTTCTGTTTCTTTACTATACTGTCTTTTTCTATTTTTTAGGCTTTTAATAAGATTGGGTATTCCACGCTTACTAAACTAAGCTCCCTTTTTCTATTTCCTCTATTATTCGCTTACCTTCTACTTCCAACTCTATTTACCTATTTATCTCTCCACTATGGTATCTTCTATTCTACCCTCTTTTGCCTTCGTTTTTGGAATTTATTCTCTTTTATTTACCTTAACTCTCTATTTTTTTTTCGCATCTCTCATACATACACGCCCTCTAACCAAGTCCGTAGTAGCCTAACCTAAAAATGCTGCTTTAGGATTTTTGCGTGTCATCCTTGCGCAAGGGCCACGCCAATCTTCTCTGTATCGTTCCAATTTTAGTACACGTACTGTCGAAGCAACTGACCTAATTTGAACCGAACCTAACGACTTAGTCTCGCCATTCAGAGAGAGACAACACTCGCGTTCCTCGCTAACTTGAAGGAAATATGACCCGCGCGCGGCAAATCGACGGCTCCCGGCCATCGATCTCGACGTATAATAAAACGAGGTGACTAATATCGGAAAACGATTCGAATATTACCCAGAGAACCCGGTAGAGAAAAATATCGTACGTTTTCACATCGTAAACAGATCGCTCTCGTCTCTCCTGAGCGGGCAATAAGCTTCCTCGCTTTCATCGTACCGCAATTATTGCACTACGATCTGTTTTTCCGATTCGACGAGTCAAATACGAAACGAAGTTGCCCCCATCTCCCGTCGGGAGGGCAGGCGAAAGGAGGCACTCGGGAGTACGGCTGGAGAACAATTAGCATAGATATTATTATTACCCGAGCCCGATATTATTCCGAGCGATCGTTGACCGACATTTGAAAAATAAACTGCCGGAGCAGTCGTACCTATATTCGGGCGAGCAGGGGTAAACGGCCGATCGAAGCGGGCCGATTCACCGCTTCGTACTATTAACCTCTTTTAGTTTCTTGCATTCGTCCCGTTGAAGGACTCTCTCTCTCTCTCTCTCTCTCTCTCTCTCTCTCTCTTTCTCTTTGTCGAATCCCAGTGGATCGGAGGCTCGCGAGTTTATCAAGCGGTTAAGCTCGTAAAACACACACACATACATAGTTTCGCTCGATTTTACAGTCGCGCGTACGTGGGGAAACCGGTTGCGTAACAGGGACACTGGACCATCGCCATTTTTATTCCGAAACTCGCGACGTCTCGCGATTTATACATCGACAGCGGGGCGAGCGCGGTGGGCGCCGCGCTTGTACCTGTTTACGTTCCGCGTGGCAGGGAAACGCTGCCGTAAATCAAATTGCCGGCGCGTTCGGCGTCGCGCGGTCCGGCCATTGTTGTTTGGCTTGCCGCTTTCGGTTTGAAGCGCGTCCGGCGAACGGGGGCCGTTGAGTCAGGTGCCGTTGCATGACACTCTCGCAGAAGAAGTTCCCGCGAGGCAGACCGAGGGGACACTTTGCATTTTAGGTCTCGCGATAAAGTCAGTTTACTGCGGCTCATTGAAACGGTTATCGCCTCCGTCGATTGTTGATCCTTGTTCATCGGCCGTCGTAAAACGCTCCCTCGGGAGATCCCACGGGCGAACGGCGGCGCGGGTGCTCCCTGCTTCGCCGTTGCTTCCAAACGACCGTCGCCCATCATCCGAATATATACCGCGATGTCCTCAAAACTTGTTTCTTACGTTTTTACTCCCCCCGTCTTGGTTACTGTTCCCTCTCGCGAATAACTTTCGTCCTCGGGGGCTTCCTCGAGCAAACAAAAAAGCCGAAACGCGTCGGGATATTTGCTTTTACTTTAAAAGCGTCCCGTTTGCAATAACGTTCGCCCATCATCGGGATATTTTCGACGATTTTTCGTGCTACGGGTGGGGGGTGGGAACGCCGTGGTCAAACAACAGGCGGCGATTAACACTTTGTTTCTTTGGTGGAGAGGGAAGAAGTTTCACCGGCGCAAGTTAAACATGAATCGGTCCGAAACGTTCTCCGAAACGTTGTTCCGCTCCTCAAATTGAAGCTGTACCTCCAGTTTGGCGGCTGACAGTTTCGCGGGTTGGGAAACAGCCAGGTAGGACAAGATACCTTGGAGGGATTGACCAACCAGCGCACAGCGGCGCACCGTCTTGCCGTAGCGTTAGAAAGTTCGTCTTGCACGAGCTGTGCCGTGTGTTTGCTCTAACGCGTCACGGCGACTCGTTTCCGCGGCTATCCAAACGGACGGAAAGCCACTCACGAGAGCACCTGTAGAGCTCCGGCGTTGCTTTTGTTCTTTTAGCCTTCTCTCTCTCTCTCTCTCTCTCTTGTTCTCTCTCCTGGGAATCCCGGTGGCCCTCTGTTTCTACCTACCTGTTGTGTGTTACTTACGCTTCGTCGGCCGATCGCCCGGGACACGGGGTCACTTTAAAGGGATTAGCACAATTTTCGACTTGAATTCCAGACGCCCGGGGCCCGGTGAAAATTACAACGCGTCACCGTGTCGACGTGAGAAAATAACAGGGGCCGACGTTTCACGTTTCTCTTCTCGGGGAAAATCCACCGATACACGTGGCTGGCCCGAACGACGACTTACTTACCAGCTTGAGTAAAAAGTAATTTCGTAGCTTTTGGATTGGAGTGACGTGCCACGCACGTCGAGAAACTTTTTGTCCCAAATTGCAACATTTTCACGGTTTTAAGCATAGTTTAATGCTTCTATATAATAATAATATAATATATATATAATAATATAATAAATGCAATATAATTTGTATATTAATCATATAATATATATAATATAATAATCTATCTGTATTATATATAATATAATGTAATATAATATAATATAATAATACATATCTAGTAATTTCCATCCAGTGATATACCGACGAGTTTAAAAGAAAAAGAAAGCGACGAATTATTGTATACGGTTCGGTCACTCGTTATGGTCCGCGAACCAGTTGCCAGCGCAAGAGGTTAAATGACGGAATTTTCGTATTTTATTCGCAAAGAATTTTATTTTTATCAAACAAACGTTCATTACACACTGTTTTGTTTGATAACTCTTCTCTTCTACCTTCTTCTTTTTTTTTTTTTATTCATGTTGCGTTTCTTCCTTTCCGGGAATAAAAGAAGCATTACAACACCGAAAATACAACTGCTTGTTTCGCTCGAATGTAACGTAACAAACGGCAGTGTAAAATACGCAGGAGAACATAACTTCTTGTATCGTCATATGTAGTCAGATATCGAGCGAAGATCGTTTCAAATTTACCCGCGAAACACGAAGTCACTCTTCACCTCGGGTGGAGAACGAGCACGGAAATTCTATATCTTCATCTCGCGGAGGAGCGCAATAAAATTTCCAGAGCCTGTGCGCTTCTTCTTCGAAAACTTCAATTACCGAGAACGACACTCGAACGGCTGCTTCTTGGACAATTGGGGGAGATTATCTCCGTCGCTTTTATCGGAATCGCGTTGATAAAACGCGAGGGACACCGAGAGAAGGAATGAGAGAGAGTGTGTGTGTGTGTGTGTGTACGGTAGATTCTCCGATCGTGTAACAGAAACTTCAACCAAGTAAGCCAACAATTGCTCCTCCTGTCGCGGATACACCGTTGTTTCGCCCGCGAATCACGAATAAAGGAACGAAAAAAGACCATTCTTCGACTCATGGAGATTTCCTTCGGCAGCTATGGTTGTTGAAACTTGGTCAAGATCTCGCGGCTTTCTGAGAAGCGGGTCGTCGGATAGCGAACAGCCGTTCGTTTCGAGTCGCGCTAATTGAAGAAACGGCACGTAACCGGGGATATGCGTACCCTGCGACGAAAAAACCTTAACCAGGCGAGTCCGCCTGCGCGCGTCGCCGCCACGGTGTCTTTTCGTTCCTTCTCTTGAAACTTGCCGAAGCGAGACGAAGTTATAAATTCGTCCCTCGGGAAAACAACTGGCAACAACTCCGCTACGCGAGAGAAAGAGAGAGAGAGAGAGAGAGAGAGAGAGAGAGAGAGAGCAACCCGCCCCCGCTGAAACTCGGCTCGGTTGCCACGGGCCTGCGACTTCGTAAATGCATCCATGCACACGTATTTTATGGCCAGCTTTCTCGGCTTTCTGTCTCTTTCCCTCCTCTCCTCTTTCACCATTTCTTCGATACCACCACCACTTACTCGCTCGCTTCTCGTCGGAGAGAAGTATGTGGCAGCGCGCGTGTCTGAGCGTCCGCGATATTTTCGCAGGATAGATTCTTCTGGAAAATACTTAAAACTTGGACGATTTGTCGTCCGTGCTCGAGTCGAACTCGATAAAGCGCTCGGGATCCATCGCGTCGTGTTACCGGTTCGGATGGGAACGATCGGCGGGGGGGAAGAGGAAGGAGCCATCGAGGTTGGCCAATCGATGGGGAACGATTCGACTAGTGCCGTGGGATACCAGGGGAAAAAGTAAAGGGACAATTGAGGAAAGAGGTAAGCTCGGATGGTTGGCGGAACGGACGAAAATCAGCTAGGGCCAGAGACGAAAGTGGAACCGGAAGAACTCGCAGGAATGGAAAGAAAGAAGAACTTAATCACGTAAAATCTTTAATACGTTAAGCGCGGCGTCAGTCCCTGGGGACTGACAGTGAACTTTTCGTTTGGTCGGCGTCAGTCCCCGGGGATTGACAGTGAGCTTTCCGTTTAGACGGCGTCAGTCCCTGGGGATTTGTTTGGTCTGTCCTCTGGTAGCGGCAGAATCAAGGTTAAAATAAAAGCAATTTCTTTTTGCAATTTTGTAATTTCGATGGGGTTCATTGTAACATTCTAAACAGAAAAATACGGTTCGACTTTACACATATTACAGAAAGTAATATTTCGTGTTTTCATAGAACCGATTTTGAAGATAGCCTTCTTAATATGTACTTCTAATCTCGTGCTCAGTCTATAATTTGTATACTTTTGCACCATTTCCAAACGAAAAGTGAAACAATGTGTGATCGAGTGATCGCCGCTTGAACGAAAAGCGCTTAGCACCGCGCTTAAATTAAGTTCCTCGCTTTGATGTGCATCCGAATTTATGTCCGAGTTGCAGTGTACGTTATTGTATTTGGTGCCGCGGAAAAATTCACCGCGGAGACGCAGAGGCGGATTCGGTTCCTCCATTCGATCGGCACGCGGTAGGTTGGCACACGAAGAGAAAGAGAGTTGCTTCCTCTCTCTCGTCGTAAGAAAATATTATTCTTCCGAGAAAAAGTCGTCGCTCCGCTAAACCAAAGATTCCAAGCTACTGGCCTGCGAGCCATCCGCGACGCGGCAGACAGCTTTCCACCGGATCATCTGCGAAATCAGAGGGTCGCTAAACTCCGAGATCCTTCGTCGCGATCGATATTGCTGCGATTGTGGTAAGAGATCACTCCAAAAGAAAAAAAAGAAATATATCGCTCTCACTGAGCAGTGATCTCACTTTATGGAAACGTTTTCACGTATAGTGTCTGACTTGAAAATGTCCACGGCTCTATTGTAGAAAAGTTAAAGTAATTAATGTGGTAATACTGACTGTTAAAAATAGTGTATGATTCGACAACGTACAAGAGTATCTTTGATTATTAAACAATGTTCCATGGTCTTGTAGAGAGTGTTTCCCTTGTTCTTTTTTAAGCATTGGAAATTTCATTTGAGGTTTATCGCAGTTGTAGAACTAGCTACGTATAAACTTAATTATACATTAAGGTTATAGTCTTTAAGGAAAGTGCAGTGCCGGAATATCTGGCTTAACAATCATTACGTCGACCTTTGGGGAATAATTTGTAGAATAATTTTTATTTACCGAGGTCCTTGATAAGTTTAGTCATTCGGGGTTATCTCGAAGTTTCACAGAAGGGACAGACAACGTCGTAGCGTTTCACGTTACTTCGTTCGTTCCGGAGAGCACGATGCAATTCCGCGGTTTGATTCGCGTAGCCTTGTAGCAGCTTATCACTCTCATAATCATTCTCATGTATACATACATATATATATATATATATATGAGATAACGTGTTAACACATTCCCCAGTCAGTAGCGCAAAAATATGTCCTTTTCGCGTTATCATTTGTCCGTTTCTCGCATAAAACTACGTGTTCTTTTTTATTTCGTTGCATCTTCGAAACGCGTATCAACGAAAATTACTGGCAATTACGCGGCCACGGGCTGAAAAATCGTTGACGCAACGATGGATACTTTACGGGATCATGAGAAAGTTGCCACGATCGTCGACGCGACGTGAAAGTTCAAGAGGAGCGTAGAACCGCGTAGAACGCGTGCCGCAATCCGGAATCCGGATCGGTCGCCATTGACAGCCGGCAGACACGCGCGAGATAACGCGAGTGCTTTGGAGGGGGAAAAGGGAGAGCTTTCGTGTCGCGACTTTTTTACGACCGGTTGCTACAAAGTCAGCGCAAAGACAGTGAAAACATCTCGGTAAATCAAGAGAGAAGAGACCGGTAAGGAGATTAGTAGAGCTTACAAGGCATTACCACGGGGAGCAGGCGGAAGAAGACAGGCCACGGTTCGTCTTCTCTCAACTTGGAAGCTGCTTCGTCTCGCTTTCTTTCTCCTCCTCTTCTACCTTCTCCAGCATCTTCTTCTTCGTTCTTCTTCTTCTTCGTTTCATCTCGCTCGCTTACCTTCACCAAAGAGCTGCTGCGCTCAGAGCGGAATTAACCACCCGTGAAGCGGCACAATATATCTCGCCAGATAATTCGCTTGTTAGGGTCGTACGCCTTTACATTAATCCATCTGCTCGCGGTCTTTCTTGCGACCGGCCGCCTCCTTTGCGCGCGAGCACGATCACCGGCTCCTTTGCCGCGTTGTACTTACCAACGAAAAATTACCGTCTCAATTTAGCCGCGGTAACGTCCATTCCTCCCCTCTTCTCTCTTTCACCCTCCCTCCATATGTTTCTTTCCTCTCGCGGAAACGTTGCTCTCTCTCTCTCTCTCTCTCTCTCTCCATGACGTAACAGCTCTAGCGCGATTTTAGCGCGCCGTGTTTGCTCACTCGTCTCTGCAAAAACATTGTTATTCTTCGAATCTTCGACGAATCTTTTGCAAAAAAGAGAAAAAAAGTGGCGGAGGTTAATTACAAAATCAATGCCATCGGAGACAGAAAGCATCGGGGCAGAATCCTTCCGAGTCTCTCGACTCGTTCGAATTTTTAATCGAACCAACGATTCGATTCAGAATTTTTTGTCCCAAATTTGACAGCATTTTCTCGGTTTTAAGTGTATTCAAATGTAACCCGGACGAAACTTACTTGTTTGTGACGAGTTCAAAAGAGGGAGAAAGCGACGATTTTATTGTACGCGGTTCGGTCACTCGTTATGGTCCGCGAACCAGTCGAGCGTTTGTCAGAACTGCAGTCAAAAACTCCGGAACAAACTACTAGTGACTTCGCAAAGGAATAATTTATTGTTGGCACGTACGATCCTGACAACAATAACCCGCTCATGAGAGATACTTGGTGGATACAGCGAAAATTCAAATGAACTATTAATTATGAAATTATTAAATTAACTAAACTAAAATTATTCCAAAAATTACAATTAAACTCCCCAAAACACGCACTTGCATATTAAGGGTAACAGATACAAATCACAATCGAAATTTGCGAACAGATCTTGCAGCTCTTGCAACGCAGGTAACAGAACAAGAGGAAAGTTCCAGGAACTTTGTGAAAAAGGCAAAAGGAGAAAATGAAAAGAGAAAAAGCGTGTTACGAGCATACCTACGTCAGCGAGGCGACCCTACGAAACGAAGGATGATGCTTTCTTTAAGGTGCCTCGTACAGGTTGACTCGGAACGGTGTGCGAGGGCACTTGTCGTCGTGTCGATGCTCGCGATACCGCCGGCCGCCTGTCATTCCGCCTCGATTGATCGGTTCTCGCTTCGCGTCTTTCTTTCTTCCTCCTTCTGTCGCTCTGTCTCTCGCAAGAAACGTTTTCTCCTCGGTTTCGTCGTGCTTCTTCCCCTCCCCCCCCCCCAACTATCTTTATCGTCAAGTTCGTTTCACTTACACGCGCGCACGCTTCCCGAGTGAACCACTCGGTTCACTAATTTGATATACGACGAACCGCTTTAACTCCGGCCCGATCAGTTTCGGTTCAACACAATGTAATTATAACTCTCCAACCCGGTATCCCGGCGTAATTGTAACGGCACGAGGTTACACCGTGTTACAGCCGAGAAGCGCGGCCAGTGTCTTCGAGTTCCTCCACTTGCTGTCGACGTTTTGTTAGATAGTTTATCAGATTGCAGGAAGATGCATCGGTCGTCGAACGCGCACTTGAAACAGCGAACAAGCACGTTGCGATTTTCCGCCGCTTGGTGGAAAGGTGGATCAAATAGTATTATTTTATCGGTGGAATGAATTGATATTCCACATCTACCTAAATTAAAATTAATATTTACATTAATATCAATGGAATAAATGGAATAAATAGTATGCGCTTGGTAGAAAGCTTGGATCGAATAGTATTATTTTAGTATTATTATTTCGTCGGTGGAATAAATGGAATGGACAGTACTTGTTCTTCAGACCAATGGAATTACGTTTTAATTTATCAGATTGCAGCGAGATGCATTGATCGTCGAACGCAACTCAAATAACTACGCACGATTTCCTGCGCTTGATAGAAAGATGGACAAAAAAATATTATTATTTCGTCAATGGAATAAATCAGTAAAATAATAGAACAAATGGAATAAATAGTTACGTTAGTGAACGTTTGCAATTGTTTTAATGTGACGCGTCGAATAGTGCTATAAACTTTTGGTCACGATGCCAAGTATCAGCGCCTAATTACTTTCCTTTCGATTAAACTTAAACCACGTGAACTTGAGAAACTGCATAGAACAGGCACTTTTTTTACTTTACCTATGTTTACTTTTCATGTATATAATTATTACTTTATTATTACTCTACATATATAATTATTACTTAATTATTACTTCATATATATAATTATTACTTTATTATTACTTCATATATATAATTATTACTTTATTATTACATCATATATATAATTATTACTTAATTATTACTTTACCTATATTTACACGTCATATATATCTATAACAATTACATCAAGGTGGCGCCGCACTTATCCAACAGGTATTTTTCAAATTAGCCCGTGGCGCTGAAACGGTTTAAAAGCAGTTTCCGCTCGAGGCGTACAGTTCAGACGGTAACGAAGGTAACGAAGGTGACGTTTATATTCTCGCGCGAGGCAAGCAAAGCAGGGGAGATCGGCCAGAGAAGCTCTAGCCAGTCTAGCTTAGTGCCACGGCGCGAACGAGTTAAGATACAACGATCGCATTAAGTGGCCAATAATGTGCAAGAACAAGCACTTCAAGTTTTCGAGCGAAAGTAATCGCCGCTCGAACGACAGATAAGGGGTTTAACGCTTAAGAGCCCGTTGCATAACGCTTGCAACGCCGTGGCAACGTTCGAGGCGCCAAATAATAAAATCATCGAAACGACGCGTCGCTTGCCGCGATAAAATGCTTCAGGAAAGAGAGAAAAAGAGAGAGAGAGAGAAAGGAGAAGGGTAGCGAGCAGTATCGACGCTTGGCCAATCAAGCCAAACGAACGAAACAGGCCGCCACCAGGTTTGCCAAGACAGCTTCTACAATCTGATCTTCCTCGCGACGTTTAATGAGCAACGTCCTCGCATTCCGTTCTCGCCTCCACGCGTGCCGCTCGACACGCACACGCACGCGGTTTTCGAAGTTTTTGAAACACGTCCAAAACACATCCACCAGCACGCCCTCTCTCCCCCCCCCCCTTTTTGCTCTCGCGCTAGATGTGTTAGCAACAGGCGGCTCAACTCGTGTCCGACGCGCGAGTAACACGGCCGCGCGCGTGTAGCAACCAAATCCGCTGCGAGTATCAGTAGCCAAAGCGCTTGTACGCGCTTGATGTTACAAGGGCGAAACGCGAGGACGATTCGTTCTGATTACTCGAGTTACGTATCAACGAACTGGCTCACCTGGCTTTCGAGTTGGTAGCGAGACGAAAGTTACCAAAAAGATACTATTATACTATACTAAGATATAAGATACTATTATACTATACTCTATATAAGATACTATTATACTATTATACTATATTATACTATATTATACTTATACCTTTTTTTTTTTCTTTTTTTGTGAAAACGAGGGGCGAGTTTTTTTTATGAGAGGCAAAAACTTTGTTCAGTGTAGACTATTTTGTTTGAACATCTTTGAGGTAACTTCACGATTCTGCGTTCAAAATTCGACAGAGAAAAAGTTCTTAAGAACGACTCGAAGAAACTTGGAAAACCGATTTCTGACAGATTTCTTCGTCAGATTATTTTTAATCAGCTTGCATAGCTCTTTTTCCTTTTTTTTTTTTTTTTTTTTTTTGTTGTAGATCGTATAGCAAAATACGAAAGTGTTCGTTTAATTTTCCATTTTGAAATGGAAAGCGACATTTTCTTTTTCTAAAACGGGTTTGAACAATCAGGTATCAGATTGATGTCAGAATGAAGTTAACTCATTCTATTAGAAAAAAGGCAATTACTTTTCTATTCAACTCAATATTATTTCTGCTCATGTTATAATTTTCATTTTAACGATAAATAAGTAATTATATCGAATTAGGCTTTGTATAAAAATGATAAGTCTAATATTTTCTAGCTTTAAACTAACAATGTTTCCCAGTTGTGGAAGATACTCTTTTGAGGCTGGAAAATGTTGCTGATGTACATAAATATTTCTTTAGCAATTTTATCGATCTTAACTCTCTACTGATTTTATTGATCTTAAGTATCTTTTTTCTCCGATTTATTATTCGCTATAAAAAAAAATAAATTACACGAAACATCGGATAAAATTATATCGAGTGTCGATATCCGGCGGACTTAACCTCAATTATGTAATAATAATACCTAATTATGTAAGAACAATACCTGAGTCTTCGAGTATCTCACACACACAGTTTTAAGATACAAATTATTACACCGATACGAGACAAGTATTTCTCTGTTCGATAAACATTTAACAAACAGTTTAAAAGTTCAAAATTCCAATAATTCCTCTATTCGAAACGAAACGAGTATTTCTCTGTTTGACGAACATTTAACGGACAGTTTAAAAGCATAATTTGTGCTAAAGCATAATTTAAAAGCGTGACTAAACGTGTTGCGATTTTCTACGAGCGTCCAGATTAATCATCTCATTCAACGAGATACGTTCAGGCAGAGTCAGAGGGAGCGAAACGGGACGAAAAACCGCGCGAACGCTTCACCCCTATCGCCGGTAATCAAAGTGCAGAGGCGCGGCTATTTGCATGAAACTGTTCGCGCCAGCTCGTGCAACCGAGCTTAAACGAATCCCAAATGAAACGGTCTAACGATATTAAACCTGTCTGTCAACGAGCTGTCGAGATACGATCGCGGCCGAGGGTCGTAAACGGCCGTGGCGCACCTTTGTAACTTGGCCAACATCGAACGAGCCTCGTCGATTTGTTTTACGAGCCATTTTGCCATGCTTCGCGCCCTCATCGTTCTCTCGTCATCTCGTAATCGCCGTCATCATCATTATCGTCCGTGATCTCCCGGGTTCTCGTCCGAACTCTCCTTCTCTCGCAACGACCCGAGAGATTGCAAGCCTCCTCCTCGAACGTTCGTCCAACGCGCGGTTCCAGACAACATCTTTACTTGGAATCTCTCTCTCTCTCTCTCTCGGCACCGTGTTCTCCATTTACGTGCACGCTGTAACGCGGAAAATCGTGATTTGCAAGTAGATGAAAATAAATGACCGCTTTTTTCGCGACACGTTCGCTCTGCCGCGAGATAAGGGTCTCTCCGCTATAGTTAGCTACCTGTCACAGTTGTCCCCGCATCAATAATCAGCAGATCCCATTCTTTCGGTTTGACTCAGTTTTCTCTTTCTTTCGGCGAGCGAACCAGAACAAGATCGTAAATTTCGAGCAATTTACAATGCGCGAAAGAGGAAAATTTGATTTGATGACGAGAAGACGAAAATTTACTCGCCATTACACCATTGTACCTTCGTTGACTATTTTCCAACTCTGCCCTTGTTTCTCCGCGTCGTGCTGTAATTCGTATTACGAAGCTAGCTAGCGGCTTCGGGCAACGCAATAATTAACCTATCGCGCTGGCGACTGATTGCGGACCGTAACGAGCGACCAAACCGTATACAATAATTCGCCGCTTTCTTTTTGAAGGTACGAATCGGTACCTCGTCGATACGATGTCACTGGATAGAAATTGTTGAGAAGTAATAAATTTATTATCTATTCTGCCCATTTTGTTTTACTTAAATATACTTAAAACTGAGAGAATATTGCAATTTTGGGACAACAAATTCTCGACGTGCGTGGCACGTCATTCCAGTGCAATAGGTTAACCACTTGCGCTGGCAGCTGATTGCGGACCATAACGAGCGACCAAACCGTATACAATAATTCGTCGCCTTTCTTTTTGAACTCGTCAGTATGATATCACTGGATAGAAATTATTATTACACAGTAATAAATTTATTATTTGTTTTGCCTTATTACTCAAATATATTTAAAACTAGTTTTGTACTTAAATATACTTGTATACTTATATTAATATTAAATATACTTATATACTTATATTAATATTAAATATATTTATACTTAAATATACTGGGTTAGACTTAATATATTTAAAACTGAGAGAATATTGCAATTTTGGGACAAAAAACACTTCTCCACGTAAGAGGTGAGCCACTTGCGTTTAACCACAGCCAACTGATTGCGGACCATAACGAGTGACCAAATACAAACCGTATACAATAATTTGTCGCTTTCTTTTTGAAGGTACGAATCGGTATCTCGTCGATACGATGTCACTGGATAGAAATTGTTGAGAAGTAATAAATTTATTATCCATTTTGCCTATTTTGTTTTACTTAAATATACTTAAAACTGAGAGAATATTGCAATTTTTGGACAAAGAATTCTCGACGTGCGTGGCACGTCATTTCCAGCGCAAGATGTTAATTATTGCGTTACCTGAAGTCGTGAAGTTACAACACGTTTTGTAATGTATGCGAATCATTGACAGAAAATCGGCGTTTAACTGGATCGACACATTCCGCGAACAGAAGCATCCTCGTCGCAATCGCGAGGGCAGACGCGGCGTGATAACATCTGCGAGACGGAAAACCGGTATTCAAGTGCGAGTTCTTACAATTTCTTAGTCGTGTGAGAGAACCGTGTCACGTCGAAATGGCGGTCTTTAACGACGAAAGAATTACATCAGATTTTCGGGATGCTGCGAAAGCGGCATTACGTTGAAAGACAATGCACGTGCTTTAGTGCACTTTTGCGACGTTGAAACAATTTTCATTAATTGGATATAAGGGTGTCCTTAATGCAATCGCAAAATTATACTTAACACTGTTGTCTTTCTAACGATTCTTCGATTAATCGAGATCTCGATCGTGTACAAACTGGTCTCCGTCGAATTTTATTTTCTTGACGCGTGTCCAAAGTTAGTTTAACCCTTTGACATACAAATTGAAATGAAGCTCGACTCATTTTTAACATTTCTGTGTAAATTTAACAAATATAATTCTTATACTCTTATTATATTTATGTCGCGTAAACACGATGCTTATAAACAAAATTAATAAAAAATGATGAAAGAACAAATTAACAATGGAATAGCCCGTGTAAAACGCATGACGCCTCCTAGAAATTATTGTACGTCGAGGGGTTAATCGGACGCCTCTCTTTCCAATATTTTCCATTATTAAAAGATTTCTATTATCTGCAAAGAGAGATTGACAGGCATCCGTCGAGTTGCAATGAATATTAATATAACACGTAATCCAGTTTCCAACAATTCGTTTGCAAAAGTTTGATGCCGTCAGGCGATAAAACAATCATGTCGTCGCGCTAGTTAAAGCAACGTACAACACACGGCAGAGGCGTGTGTACGCGTGAACTTGCTTTACGGCGATAGTTCGGCGAGCGAGGCAACGACGTAATAATAATCGTAATGTATGTTTATTGCGTGCGCTAGTAATGTTTACTGCAGCAACGGTAGCCAGTCTTTTATAACCATTTCGCATAATGGAATTAGGTCCACCGTGGTTATCGAGCTCGCTCGATCATCTCGATGCTCTCTCCTATCCTACCTCTCGCACGTTTTACACCCAAGTGGAATCGTCCACTGGATATCGCTGGCTTCGATGTGGTATCAACTGACAACAAAGCACGACGACGACGACGCGATACCTTTTTATTTCTTTAGCTCTTTCTCGCAGAGGGAAGAGAGAAAGAGCGTTTTAACAGGTTTAACTTAATTACTCGCGGCATCGATTGACATTCAGCGGGCGAGCCACGTAGATTTACGGTGAAAAATACTAGATAAAGTTTTATTAAGAGCGAGATGCTAATTTCCAACGCTCTGAAATCTTGCGAGCGTGTTTCTTGAATTCCTTTGATTTCAAAAATGCCCGGAACTGGAGAAAGAACTAAGTGTTGAGAGATTTATCAATCAGTCTTCTTTTTTCTTTTTTTGGTTTCGTTTTGAAGACGACTACGTATTCCTCTGCCTTTCATTTTGATAATTTCTCAAATCGAAGCTAGAGAATTTGAAAAGTCGTAGTATCGATTAACCCTTTGCACTCCTGTGTCATGCTGGAGATGACAATACAAATTTGTTGTAGAACTTGTATGTCATGCTAGAGCTGACAACGCTAATTTACTCTAAAACACGTATGTACATATGTCACGCTGTAGATGGTAACATTAAATAACTGTAAAACACTATGTGGCATTCAGGATTCCACTCAGCAATAGTTTGCCAAGTTTTGTTACTTTGTCAGTACAGTTTATGGTTGCAAACCGTGCACGGAATTTCTTTCTCATTGTCTAATTTTAATTAATTTTAATTTTAATTTCGCTTCTCGTTGGAAATTGTTCCAGATTCTAAAAATTAAACCTTATTACAATAGTAATAAATAAAATAAATGTAAAACGTTGAATTCTACCGTTATAAATCAATTCAATTCATTTCCCTAAAAATAAGTACAAGTTTACACCCAACAACATTGAAAACAAATCGGTTGCAAAGGGTTAAAAGAGGGGGCCCCCTTCAATTAGTTCTCTTTGGTTTCGAAAACGATTACGCGTTACCCGTCGTGTCGATCTCCTTTTTTAATTTCTCAAGTCGAAATTGAGTTTAAAAATATCGTGCACGAAAAATCGATCACACCAGTGGCCCACCCCTTCCCTCCCCACTGCCCCCGTCTACTCGTGGCTAACTGTTTGCGAGCTTGCACGGTGGATCGATGTTTGCGCGAAGGCCGAGCGATTTGTAACAATTACGAGAGCTGATCAGTTAGAGGAGATAGTAGCCTGTGGTATGGCAATAACCCTATGTCATTCTGAGCCGCAGTAGACGAGCGTTGTGGAGCAGCATGTCGCAGGAGAGGAGCAAAGCCTCGAAACGGAACGCTTCGTGTCCGGTAATCGTGTTAGCGTGTAACGGTGCCACGCCACCCCGCCTCTCCAACCCCCTTCCGTCGTTAAAGCCGCCTACGGAAGCGTGATCGCTTCAGCGTCGATCCTCCGAGCGATATTTTCTAATCAGAGCGGCGGCGTAGAATCTCCGTGGAAAAATCGCGGATTTGGAAATGCTTCGACGATATTTTCGGTAGGTGGAAACCTCTTGATAATCCTCGCTGAAACTAAAGTCTCTTTCGCAGCGTTGTTATGCTTGCAAATAAATAGAAAACAAGAGGGAAAAGAAAGAACTGGCGTGGATATTCGTCGTCCGCTGAGAAAATCGCGAGAGGAAAGTAACACACTTTTGGCAGAGGGGAGAAAGGGGTGGAAGCGCTGCAATTTACAAAGTTGTTCCGTGCATTCGACTCTGGAACGTCCAATAGGCAGCCAAACTAACTTAAGGGGGTATTCTAGTGTGAACTTTTGAAAAAAATCGATTTTTCTTTTTTGCATATTCTTAAAAGACATAGTTTGAAAAATAAATCTCTGTAAACTTACATGTGAACTTTTAAAATTGACAAAGTTATGGTTCTGTGAAGGACGCGACGGCCAGCGTCTACGTTACCGCAATACTAAACTTTAAAGGCATTTTTCTGGAAACTATGTTTTTCAGAACGGCGTCCAATTGACTCAAGATTTTAAGTACTCATTTAGTACATGTGTGACTATAGCCCCTACCAGAATCGACCAAAAAATTTTATTTTCTATATTTTTTTCCAAAGTTTAACAAAAACATGCAAAAATCGATGATCGAACTTCAAAGTATCGCCACTCTTTTAATTACCGACTTTTTTCTTTTGTTTTGGTACCTGCTATAGCCAAACTCACACTGATTAAGGAACATTCACATTTTCTTTATTTTCGACAAACAGAATGGCCGGAATCATGGACACCGTGAGACGATCTTTTTTAAAAGCGGCTATGACTATGTTTGAGAGTATGCAGTGCCATTAATTTTAACTTTCTTTGTCCCAAGAAATTTTAAAACGTCGTTGAAATACGTACAGATAAACCTTGTCAATTTGACTGTAAAAGGTATAATAGTTTCTTTGCAAAAAAATTCCCTAACAAAGTTAAAGAAACACGCACTCCACACTTTTATTCTATTATTCTTTTATTTTATTCACACAGTTAAAACTTAATTCAATTAAAATAATTAAATTAATTTCCTGTTAAATCCTCATTTACTCTTAATTATACTACATTTTGATTTAAAATATTATTTTACAAAATTTTTTTACTCATATAATTTTATTCATAAATTATAACAACAATACATAAATATAATTTAAGTATTTCTCACCGTGGATCATCAAATTAAACAATGAATATGCCTAAAAAGATTAAAAGGCCGTCATATAACTTTATTTTAATGATTTAACATTTAATTATAAAAGTATTTTTTATATTAATATAATAGGGTATCTAATCCTACTTTAATATTTAATTTTCATATTTTTTAATATATAAATTTATAATATATTAAATTCCTGAGGGTGAAAAAAATCGAGAAAGATTCCTCGCAGCGCGCGAGTAGGGAGGTTTGCTCGCACGCGTTGCTCGCGCAGTTTCTCATCGCGGCGACAAGTTTATCGGTAACGGTTCTGGCGCGCGTCCGGCTCGCGGTACAGTTGGCACGCGGTAATAACAGGACATTAAACGAAATTTCAGACAGATATCCACGAAACGTATCCTTGTTCGCGCTCACGGTCCCTTCTCCCTTTTTTCGGCCAACGATCATCGGTACTCCTTTTGGTCGCACCGACGAGAACAACTCTCGCCGGCATAATGGACTGAAACACGAAACGCATGCAAACCCGAAATAATACGACACTGGAGGAGCCCTTCTCGTTCCCGAGATATCCACCCCTCCCACTTTCTCTCCCTTTCTGCTGCGGCTCTTTCTTCGTCTTCTTCTTCGTACATCAGTCTCAACCTGGTATCGCGCGTTGCCTCACCCTCGTCATATCCATCTGCGATCCCACCTCCTGTCCAAGAGAGAGAGAGAGAGAGAGAGAGAGAGAGAGAGGTAAATTCGTAGAGCTTGAAACTTAAGACAATGTAATGAGCCGGTCGTTTGCCGAAAAAGATGCCGAAATGGTCGTCCTCTCTCTCAGTTCGCTCGAGGTCATCCTCGAAATTGAATTTAGTTCCAACGATCTACTATATACTTATCTCTATACTTTCATTTAAACAAATTTACGACATTATATATTCGAATCACTCGAGCCTCGAGATCAAAGTTTTCATAAACTTTCGGCGTTACGACAGATAGAGCGAAGAATGATCGTAATTGCCAGCGAAACTCGAATGGTCGCTGAACGTGCACGACGCGAGTTAGACAAGCTTAGCAAGAGTCGAAGAGAAACCTGAAACAGGAATTTCAATCTCCGAAACGCGCGCGGGACGTCCGCGCGAGATTGTATTTTTGATGGGGTTTCCTCGTAATTAATAATAGTTGGCGGTGATTGAAGAGAGAAAGGCGCGCCGCGGTCGTGCGTCCGCATCATCGCCGTAACAAGCGTGCAGAGGAAGACGTTGGCGGCGTCTAGTTTGCCAGGCAAAGCTGACTGATTCGTTCACGAGCTGTGAAATTTAATTCAGATCCGCTGGAAGGCTCCCATGGCTGCCAGCCGGCGGGACATGGGTCGCTTCGGGGGTACACGCGTGCACACACACACACACACACACACACGATGTCGCGTGTTTCACCGGGGGGGTTGTTCGCTCATAATCAGAGAGGGTGGCAGGTCAGACCTCGCCGTAGCCTTTCTTGCAGCAAATTATCAATTCAATCTCGTTTTCTCTTCCTTTCGTAAACTCGATCGCTTTCGCCTTCTCGTCGTATCGTATCTCTCGAGGTGTGTTTGACGAATCAAATCGACGAACCATTGCTTTCCAATATCTGGTTAGTTCTTGGATTTTTGCGAAGTACAAAGGAATAGAATTGGTGACATCTCGTCTGAGAAAGCTATCTATTGACATTGAGCAAAGCAGATTGCAGCCCATCGAAATATCAATTTAATTTCTCAACTTTCAAACTAAATGAATTTAATTTCTCAATTCTTCGAAGTGAAGAGGCTTGTGAGTAAATACTGAAGATTGATAATTACGTATAACGTTTCAACACTGTACGTCCTACTGCTACTATTGATATTGATCCCGAGTAGTGGTATCAATCTTCAACCACGGGTTCAATTTGAAAGAAAAAGCAGATTGCAGCCCCACGAAATACGAGTTTAATTTAACTTGTCAAATTTAAATTCTTCGAATCGAAGATGAATAACTGAGGATTAACAATGCAACGTATTTTACTAAAGACCGAGAAGAAAAAGATCAAGTTGAGGCAAAGGGGATTGAGCAATCGATTGCGTTACAGCTGTTCCGTGCATCACGGCTACGTAATTAATGATCTTAAATATAGAACGCCAACGTTGACGTTAAAAGTGTGGTACAACTTTCTATTTAATAATCCAGCCAATTACCGTGGCCGAGGGATTGTTAGCGAGAGATACGACGAGCGGTAGCGCCACCGAGTCAAAGGAGGCTCGAGGTAGCTCCAATTTTCGATAACAGACGGACAAGGAGAGCTGACGGAGCTTCGTCACGCAACGCGTGAGAAACTGTGCTCTCGTTCCCGTCATCGGCCCGATGATTAATAGAGGGCGGCGCGATAACGCCGACTCTGCCCTTAAAAAACAAGATTCCTTCGTTCTTGCCTCTTCTACACGGTGTCCCATAAGCACCTGACATCTCCAGCCTCTTCTCCCCCCCCGTCCCAAGGATCGTCGGATTGCGGAGGCATCGATCATCGAAAATATGCCAGGCATCCGTTTTCGGTCCATCCACAGGGTTCTGTCTGTGTGCAAGGATTTCAACTGTGTACATTACGTACTTTATACCTTTTGAACAGCGTGTGTACCTTTACTTTATAATTTTTGGAATTCGGATTCTCTCACTCTATGCTACTGTGCTACTTTCTTCGCACAATACAAAGCGATACAAGTGATACGTGATACCGATGTTTCGGCATAATTCGCAGAGTACATCTCCCCACTTGAGTGTCCTCGACTATAGATTTTTTTTTTCTCCTTGAGAGGTTATTGCTGCAGTTCCTGGGGTAACGACTATAGATCGCTCAATCCTCTTGCGCTAGTAACTGGTTCACGACCAAACCGTATACAATAATTCGCCTTCTTTTTGAACTCATCGGTCATATCACTGGATAGAAATTACCGAGAAGTAACAAATTTCTTGTTTGTTTCGCCTGGGTTATATCTCAATATGCCTAAAACTGAGAAACCATATTGCTACTTTGCGTGGCACGTCATCCCAGCGCGAGGACCACTGTACACGCAAAATTTGATCAGGCGAGGAAAGCGAATTAAAGTGGCGGACGTTTTTAAAAGCGTGCCATTGCTTTAAAAGGTTGAACGTCCTCGATCTCTTCGTCACGAAACTCTCCCGTGGCATTTGTCCAGAAGATCTTGACCTCTCTCAATTCGACCCTACTTCGATGCGAAGTCGGGTCAAGCTGTCAGCGGCCGCATCCTCACATGGGAGGCATGCACGTGTATCGATCTCGATCGGCCATCTCGAAAAAAAAAAAAAAAAAAGAAAAAGATTGCCCGGAGGCCGCCGTTGTCGGAGCCAGAGTGACTCGAGACAATAGCGCCCGTCACCTGCTCCCTGCACCCTGCGTGCACGCCCTCCTATTCGTCGGATCCGTATCTCCGCTATCAGCTTCGACGGCTTCTCTTAATTGGCTGGTGTTGACTTAATGTGTTTCAATGTGCCGCTCTGTCAATCAAACCCTCAGCCACTCGTCGCTTTCTTTTTCTTTTTCTTTTCTTTTCTCTTTTTCAATCGTGTTCACTCGCCTGTCGTCAGCCGTTGAAACCAGAGAGCGAATCGGTATTACGGATACCGGTAAAATAATCGGTATTTCTAGGTTACTATTCGATCACGTTCGATGAAACGGAAATAGCATGACGCTGTCAAAATGACGTTAGGTCGGTAGATGTATTTCGGTGTAATACCGGTAAATAAAATATCAATATATCGGAAAAGGAGAAGGAGACAATGATTGAATGTTTTCATAAAGCTGCCGATAGTAAATTTGATGACGCTCATACACGTATTTGTTATTTCTGATATACTAATTCATCGTTGTGTCTCCATATAACATCAGCCACGATACTCTTACTTAATTTTAAGAGATGGCCGATTTCTCGATACGTTTTTCCTTGCTCTAGGTGAAAAATGACTAATTGTCGTACGTCGATAAATCGAGAGAGGAGTTGAAACAACGATTAATCGTAGAATGGAAGAATATTCCGCTAAATTACTTAAAAAAAATTAAAAATTGGAAATATACCTAAGCGTCTGCGATATATTATTGAAGTTGAGGGCTACCTAGCAAAATATTAATTATTGTTTATGTTAACAATTTTCAGGTACAAATATTGTAGTTCCTCAAATGTCCGAATATTTTTGGCACGCTACATTTCGACATAGTTCAGTTTATTGTCTGATATTAAGAAAAGTATGTGCAATAAATCAATAAAATTTATGTTGCTATAAACTATAACGAATGTATTATATCATTGAAAAATTAATCAAAATTTACTATTACAAACAATCGAAATCCACAACAATATTTTGAACAGTCCGAATATTAATGAGTCACTGTACGTAGAAAATGAAAAATGTGTTTTCGTCAGTAATGTGGTACCGTGTCAGTATATATTTCGGTATTTTTACCGTTGTGGACATCAAATATCAATAAAATACGTATGAAAATACCGGTATGACCGTCTTGTACCGGTATTAAAACCGATTTCCCGATTAACGGTTATATTACAATCGTAATATGGGAGCAAATACCGGTATAATACCTAAACCTTACAATATTTCGGTTTCAATCTCTGGGTATAGTACCTAAACCTCAAAATATTTCGGTTTTCAGTCTCTGGTTGAAACAGATACTGTTGACTCTCCTTGTGCAAATCTGTCCATCACGAGTCGCCGTGTTTGATTGAACTTTCGCAAATGTTCTGGGAACGTTTCCAAAATCATTTCGCCGAAAATTTATCCGTGTGGATTCGTTTCGTTCGCGCGTTTCAAGCATCCATCACGCGATCGAGGCAAAACTCTCGCGGTTAAACAGCGCGGTCGAATGCATTCGAATGGACGTCCGATTCATCGCATCGCGTTGGCGAGGTTTGGTAAGACATCGCGGGAAAAGAGGTCATCGGGGCGGAAGTGCAAAATATCCACCATTTTTCGATTGTACGAATTGCCGCCGATGATCAACGTTCGCGAGTATCTCGGTGTGATGGAATATTTCAAATGCTTTCTAAACGCGCGATGAATAAAATCACGACGGTGAAATTGCGAAATTTCGACCTTGTCAGAGCGTGATTCTCATTGGAGACGAGACAAAGTCGAAGGGTGCAAGACGAATGTTCACAGACATTTCGGTGTGATCGAATTTCTCAAACATTTTAAAGCCTCGAGCGCGTGATGAATAAAATCACGACGAAATTGACCTTGTTAGAGCGTGATTCTCGTTGGAGACGAGAGAGACACGACGAAGATGAGGAAGAACGACGAAAGGGTTGAAGGTGCAAGAGGAGATGGAAAAGGTACGAATGTCGCAGTGGGACGTTAGGTGAATTACCCCCGTGGGCTAATCCGCTCCGCGGGACCTCTGATATACGCCATCGTAAACCCCGTGAAATTGTGCCACAAGCACTGGGCTGATGCCTCCATTAAGAGCCGCTGAGACCTCTCTCTTTCTCTCTCTCTCTCTCTCTCTCTCTCTCTTTCTCTCTGGTGA
This sequence comes from Tetragonisca angustula, assembly GCA_036937485.2. Taxonomy (NCBI): domain Eukaryota; kingdom Metazoa; phylum Arthropoda; class Insecta; order Hymenoptera; family Apidae; genus Tetragonisca; species Tetragonisca angustula. Next base: position 119,418 of record JAWNGG020000337.1, on the reverse strand, counting down.
TTTTTCTTCTCTTTCTCTTTCATCAGTTCTTCTACTTTCGTTTTCTTTCTTTCCGCCTTCTTCCTTTCCCCCCTCGATCCTAGAACGCGACTGTAGCTGATACCTGCTGTATATTTCGTGGCTCGACAGCGTCTCCCCTTTCTTTTTTTTTCAACGTGTCCCGTATCTGCTGTACAGGGGAAGTGGGGGGGGGGGAGAGGGAGGTTCGCCTCTCCTCTCTGCCTATTTTTCTGCCTGTCGCTAACCCTTTCACGGCTAACCCTTTAAATCAATCAGAGACGACCTGAGAAACGATCGCAGCCACGTCCCACGGACAGGGGAACAGCGTGTTTCGTAACAGTTACTCACTCGCCACGGATTTACGGCCGTATAAAACGATAAAAATCGAGGAAGATTTCATTGACGCGCGCGGCCACCATATAATTTATTTTATTATGACCGCCGGTGCGCTTCGCGTCCTGTCACCGGCGAGTATCACCAGGTCTTTATGAAGCGACGAATCGACCGGCCGCGCGACCATAAAGCAATCGTAAAGTAGACGGCGGGAGACACGTTACAGATAGTCGATATCTAAATGTGTCAATTAAGTCGGCCCTGACCCGCGTGAACTTCAAACCCACGGGGGAGGGTGGGTGTCGGAGAACACGCGACCGAGTCTCTCCTCTCGCTTCACGGTCTCCGTGTGTGTAAATATGTACTTTTTAAACGCATACCTTGGACGTACCTAAATGTTCGAATCGACTTCTGAATGGATTGGCGACACACCTCGGATGGCACCTGGTAGATCTTGCCTAAGTCGTTGGGTTAACCTAACCGAAATGTACGATTATTCTCTCTCTACAGCTGTCCAGTAGATGCTTGTACTTTACTTTACAACTTCTCTCTCTTTCTTTCTTTCTTTCTTTTTTCATTTTTATGCCCGATATTTCGCAAGTTTGGCAAGATTTTTAAGACTTTTAAGACTCGTTGCCAAAATTGTAATATTTCCTCAGTTTTAAGTAAAACAAACTAATAGATTTCGAATAATTTCTATCCAGTGATGTCGTACCGACGAGTTTCTTTCTCAAAGGGAAAGCGACAAGTTATTGTACAACACGGTTTGGTCGCTTGTTATGGTCCGCAATCAGTTGCCAGCGCAAGTGGTCAAAACTCGCCCGACCGAAGTAGGTAGGTTTTCCCGAGATGCGTGCAGTATTTACGATATCGCTTTTGACGAGTTCGTCCGTCCACCATTTACGACTATCCACAAATACGGAGGATTTCGTCGAGAGCATAAAATATCTTGCTCGGTCGGCAGTCGATCGAAAATTACGAGTCCCGAAGTCGTTTGTATTCTTAACAATGGCGGGCCACAGGGTTCAAAGGGTGGATTCAACCCTTTTTTTCTTTCTTTCTTTTTTTCTTTTTTTTTTGCGGGGACCTTAACACCCTCTGTAACGGGAGGCAGGAGCTTATTATACGAAACCGATCCACAGCGCGGCGGCGTCCCTTTCAAAAAACTTCTTCCTTTTCTCTCTTTTATTAGCCGTACGTATTTCGTTCCTCCGTGGCTCTGCCACCCTGGCATTCATATGCTAACGCGTCGCACGGGGGTTATCCAACGGGGCCCCTTGGACACTGTCTCGCGTCGCCTCGTTAACGATGCACCATAAAAAAAAGCCCGAGTGCATCACAAGCGCATTGAGCACCGCTGCGCCTCGCTAAGCGTATGCCAACAGACCTGTAAAAATTCAATCCAACCAGCCTTAAAAATAATAACGCGGCGCTAACCTATATGGTATCCCATAACGCGCGTCCGTACGTCTGCACGTGTACGAATACCTGGCCGTACCTGGACCTGGCGGTTCCTTCGAATCTTCTTCTTCTTCTCCATCTTCTTCGTCGTCGTTCTTCGTTTTCGCTGCAAGGAAAAAGAAAAAAAAAACAAAATTCATTTCCATTCGGCGCTGGTGTAATTAACAGGTAATTATCGTGCCGCGGGATATGTATTTTAAATGCCAGTTTAAACGCGAGAGGTAAATGGGAAGACACCGAGCATTATACGCTCCGTGTTTGTCACAGCTTGTCGGGTTTGGTTAATATATGCGTAACGCAATTAACGACATTTAACTCGACTCGACTCGACTCCCGGCGCCGATTTTTCTCGATTAATTTTGCCTCGCTGACAGCCGACCTTCGTTCGAGGTTCTCAAGAGAAAGAAAGAGAGAGAGAGAGAGACAGAGAGAGAGAGAGAGAGAGAGGGAGAAGATCAAGGAAAGAAAGAAGACAAAGGCTTGCAGTTTGGCAATAATTTTCAGAGGAAGGATATTCAGGATTTAACCTTTTGCCCTCGACAAACTTTTTTTGCATCACCAGGAATTTATTTACGAAGCACCGTCATCTCAAATAAAATGACACGGCATTGGAAATAATCATTCAAACGGTATTTAACACGAAATTTTGTTGATTGTGTTTTACTAAACGTGTGACGTTTAAATTCAAAGCAATCAACGGGTATAATATACGAGAGTTAACTCTTTTCCCCCGGCATACTTTTTTTCTATCATATTATCTGTCAGTAATTTATTAACGAAGCTTTGTAAATAAAATGACATGTATAATAAATAAAATAAGTAAAATATAATTATATAAATAGAAAACAAAGAAAATATAATTATATAAATATAAAATAAACGAAACATAATTATATAAATATAAAATAAACGAAACATAATTATATAAATATAAAATAAACAAAATACAATTATATAAATAAAAAATAAACGAAATATGTAAATTATATAAATATAAAATAAATAAAATACAATTATATAAATAAAAAATAAACGAAATATAATTATATAAATATAAAATAAACAAAATATAATTACATAAATATAAAATAAACGAAACATAATTACATAAATATAAAATAAACAAAATACAATTATATAAATAAAAAATAAACGAAACATAATTATATAAATATAAAATAAACAAAATACAATTATATAAATAAAAAATAAACGAAATATAATTATATAAATAAAAAAATAAACGAAATATGTAAATTAAATAAATTGAAAATAAATAAAATACAATTATATAAATAAAAAATAAACAAAACATAATTATATAAATATATATACAAACAAAATATAATTATATAAATATAAAATAAACAGAATCATAACACGTACATTATAATTACGAGCAAATTATAAAAATGATTTGATGTACCCTCAGAGGAGACAGCCGAGTGCAAGAGGTTTTAAATATTCGCGTGCGCACACGCGCGATTATTACCACCCCACCACCTCCCCCCGTGTTTTACGAAGTACGAAACTGAGCTCCGTATACATCGGCCCCGGTGATTTACTGCTAATTACCGTCCCGTAGCGTGAACTCGCTTCTGCCAGCGTCTTCGCTGGGAGAGGAATCGGCAGAACGAGTGAACGACCGCGGCGACCGGCGACGAATAAAGACGCGGGTACGCGCGTCGCGGGCCGCGGCCGTTTCGCAAAAATCGACAAGTGGACGTCGTGGGGCGTGCGCGGGCGCGTTCGTGCCGAGTTACAAGCACGTACGAGAGATACGTACCAAACGGAACCAACGTGCCGGGGCAAAAAGGCCCTCGCGCCGCGCTCCACCGGACCCCTAACCCGCGACCACTAAATTATCGTTCTTGTATCGCGGTGCCAAAATGTTTACAGCCTTCGCCCGCCGAATGTGTTGTACTCGGCCGAGCATGGAACCGTGGTATGGAAAAAACCGAAAACGAACGGTCACTGGCGCAGCAATGGTCGGCCAGCGCCGCAGGGAAAACGAAAAAATTTCTTCTCGCAAAGAGAGAGTGAGAGAAAGAGAGAAAGAGAGAGAGAGAGAGGGAGAGTTCTAGTCCAAATCTATGGCCCGCGCACGCAAATTTAGATTCTTTACTTCGCGCTTTACGTCGCGGCCGCTTGCCCGCCTCAGCTTGCAAAAACTTCAGCTTTGCCAGCAAGCGCGAGCGTATCCAAACGGGACGCAACTGGGTCGGAAGTAATCGTCGGTAAATTATGGTACGGCGTATTGAGAAGCGGGTAGTGAGGGTACACGACAGTACTAGAAAGAAATTCTATTCTCTCGTGGGAGGGATGGAAAAACTCGAGGAAGGAAGTAAACAGGATTAAGCGAGGGGGAAAAAAGAAAAAGACTGGGATAGATGTAAAATTATCGCGATGGAACTCGAGCGTTCTAACAACTACTCCGGATTAAAATAAAAAGAACGATTTGGTCTCACGAGCCTGGTTTCTTCGAGAACAGCCACTTTCGCGCCTCGTGGTTATTTACGGCTCAATAATTGTGCGTGTGTACCCCGTTCCTCATTTTACCCATTGTCGTTCGCCTTCGTCCACACTCGCTCCCTCCCCCCCTCCCCTCCCTCGACTTTATCGGTTGTAAATCTGTGACATTATTGTCGGATCGGTACGGCTACCAACGAGTATCGTCCTATTTCATCGCGATTTCCCACTCTCTCGCGTTCTCTGCATTGTTTCACCATTTTCGCGACAAAGAGACACTGCTGTAAATCTTCTTAAGAGAAGCATTGCTTTAGATTCCGAGAGATGGAAAAATACTTTTGTAATCCTGATCGTTAGTCGTTGTCCGAATCGTGAAACAGCGACGAAGATAAAATGTGTCATCTCGGTATTACGTTTTATTTTATAAAAACTCAGATATTCGGTTTTTTGAGGAGTTTTATAGCTTACGATCTCTTTCTTCTGAGATCTATACGATACGGTGAGTTTTTACTGTTCTGTATTCTTTTGTTTTCTTTTCCATGATGCGGTCTATATACATATATACATAGATTGCATGTTACCTTATCACATGCAATCATGATTTATAGTCATTCCTAACCACTTCCCCTTAACTGTAAATCCTTTCCAACATTAACATTTACATTATGCGAAACATAATTACATTATGCATAACAAGTTATCTCTAAATTCTTTCAATTTTGCATAGTTCAATTCACTTTGTAAGTAAGTCAATTGTATATTTGTAGGACAATATTCTGATTTTATTGTGCCATCATTATACTTCCCAACGTAATGTAACGGTCTAATTTAATTCTTAAATAATAAGTAATTCCTGTGTTTTATCATTTGGCGCGTTCTACTGTATCAGGAATCGAAAGAATATTAAATTCCAAGTAAAAAAGTATCGAGCCCCACATTGGTCTTAAATCTAATAGTTAAGGGAAAATGTTTCGTGATAGTTTGCCTATTATTTTACATATCACGTCAAGACTGACAAAGCTAGCAGGAGTTCATTCTCTGTAACCACTTGCGTTGACAACTGATCGCGGACCATAACGAGCGACCAAATCGTACACAATAATTCGTCGCTTTCTTTTTGAACTCGTCGGTATGTACTGAATAGAAATTATTCACAAGCAATAAATTTATTATTTGTTTTACTTAAATATACTTAAAACTGAGGAAATGTTGCAATTTTGGGGCAAAAAATTCTCGACATACGTGGCATTTGGAGGTTAGAACCACTTGCGCTGGCAGCTGATTGCGGACCATAACGAGCGACCGAATCGTATACAATAATTCGTCGCTTTCTTTTTGAACTCGTCGGTATGTACTGAATAGAAATTATTCACAAGCAATAAATTTATTATTTGTTTTACTTAAATATACTTAAAACTGAGGAAATGTTGCAATTTTGGGGCAAAAAATTCTCGACATACGTGGCATTTGGAGGTTAGAACCACTTGCGCTGGCAACTGATTGCGGACCATAACGAGCAACCGAATCGTACACAATAATTCGTCGCTTTCTTTTTGAACTCGTCGGCACAATATCACTCGATAGAAATTATCAAGAAGTAATCAACTTGCCATTTGCTTTGCCCGGGTTACATTTAAATATACTTAAAACTGAGAAAAATGTTGCGAAATTTTGGGACAAAGAAATTCTCGATGGCACGTCATTCCAGCGCAAGAGGCCGAATGCGCGCAAGCTGAAGGATTTGAAAAAGATAGAGAAGAAGATCTCGATCTTCATCGGACTGACCTCGCGACCCTCGTGGCGGGAGGGAAAAAGGCACCGACGCGCCTTTGTACTAAATAAATGCCACCACGCGCTCACATACGCGCGCTGACATGCTCGTACGTGCAACAAATGCACACACGCGCGCACGCAAATAAGGAATCGCGTCGCATCGTATATTATGCTACGCCTATATGTTTATGGAGGACCGCGGCGGAGCGCGTTACATTCTCAGCTTCTCCGTTCGGCGTTTCATTTCTTTCTTCTTTCCATTTTTCTTTCTTTTTTTTTCTGTTTCTTTTCACGACGATAAAACGCCGACTCCTTAGACTTTCGAGTGCTTGAAATATCGATAGACAAACGCTGTAAAACTAAAGGACGATTGGTAAATACACGCGGGCGATATCGATATTCAAAATCCTCCTGGAGCATTCATTCTTCTTTCATTTCTTCGAATTCGACGCACGAGGGGTATTATATTATCGGCCTCGGCGACGGCTCGCGGTGGAAAGTTGGGAGGACCGGAGCATAAAAGGATACGGGTGGCCATTATAGGCGCCAAAACGTTCAGCCAGTTTCGCCGCTCGCCGCTCCTTTTTTCATTTTATTCGGCCCCCGTCGCTAACGGCCGTCGTTTCAGCATTTTACACAGTAATTAGGCCAGGAACCGCGAATCACCGGGGCCAAATAATACGCGGTCAAACGTCTTTATTACGTCGCGGATTAACGTGCGCGAGGTAATCACAATCCTCCCCTCGAAACTGCTACAAAATTTACTCGTAATAATCGTGCCCGTAACAGACTTTGTTCATTCTCCGAAAGCCTCTTGTCCGTTCTTTCGTCGTTTCACCAACCCTTCTCGATATAACAGCCTTGATATACGCGCGCCATTTTGGTATTCGGCAACTTGGACCTTGAATTTTTACTTCGGCGCAGGCACGTTCGATTATCTAATAAACGTAAATTTATAATCCGAGACGAAACGATTTGGACATTTGTTTTTTGGGTTGTTCTCTGTTCCGCGGGCCGGAGTATCTTGACGAGAATCTCGGGAAGGCAAATTGAGTCGTGGCCGACTCGAAGAATCCTATTTCAGAGAAAGATCCAGTGACAAGACTTTTCCACTAGAACTATCAATCATGGTGATTAAAGGACAATATTTCTATCGGTGACATTTAAGTCGAAAACAAAAATAGAGAAATTTTACAATACAATGGAGTATATGAGCTTTCATTTGTTTTCACTTTTACGAAAAGAGAAAAGATACGCTGTTTCACGTTCTATGAAATATCTAACATATCTTGAAGAATAAATGAGTATTATTCACAAAATATATTTATGTTAAACTACAGACAATATATTAGCAATTACATTATTTATTTATATATTCGTCGAAGCACACTGAAGAAAACACGTGAAGCATCCGTCCATGTTACACATAGTTAAAACAAAAGATCATCGATCACGACATCCACAAACGCTTATTCTGCTGTATATTAATAGGCGACGCTCACATCATTATACAAATGAACTTCTCAACATATCTAAATTATCAATTGGTCATTTCGACTACTTTGGTAGCTTTAGTATCTAATTCCTAAGTTGCAGAGTTTCTCATTTTCCCCGATACCCTTCCACAAGTTTCGGCCACTCGTTGAAACCCGAAAAAGCTGGCAGTACCGAAGAGCTAACATCGGTGATAGACCAGCTGAGGTTGATAAAGCGGATCCTAAATCGGAAACCGAAGTTTCGCAACTCGCGGACCGAGTTGCACGATGCGCATAAATGAATCGCATTCGAAGAAAGGCGTGGTCGTTGCTGTTTTTTCTCTCTCTCTCTCTCTCTCTCTTTCTTCCTTTTTACGTCTGAAATGGCTCAAAGTTCAGAGGGCGGTTCACGTTCGGCGGTGCATGCAAATTTTGCGTTCGATCCGATGAACAAAGGCACACCTTTGCCTGCTACGTATTGCAGACTGCATAGAGAGTTGCCAGACCAGAAACAATTAAGCTCTTGGTTATCTTCCGCGGCCACGCGGCTCGTCCGAGCCCCAGCGGTTCTCATTCGCAGCTCGTTCCCCCTTTCCTGCGTTCTCGCAAAGGTCGCGCGCCCTTGGACGCTGCTGCCTTTTAACACGTGCTTCCGGTAAAGTTGCCACGTATCAAAGGGCTGCGTTAATTCCTACGGGCAGGGGACATTTCAAGTTACGCCGACGAAAGTGCCATTTATCTCTCTCGTCGCGCGTACAGAACCGTAGACGAAGAAAGTTTCCTTTTAGCCGTACCGATTTGCGTAACACGATTTATCGGATCGTTTTCGCCAACAATGGCGATTCGTCGTCGTCGAATCCACAGAAGCTGAAAAGTGAGAAATATTCAAAAGCGAATCGATTACGTAGATGCGAAAACTGACAAACTTTCGAATCGATGATCAGCAGCGATCGAGTCCCATTTACTTTTCAAAATTCCCTGCGACAGAGACTTGTAGAAGAGCGCGACCCAAAAACTCTGAAAAGCTCATTCGGTATTTGACCTTCGAACTTGCGTCCTCACTCTGCTCGAACTTGGAAACGATCCTCTCGGTCGTAACACTTCGATAATTCTCTAATCTCGATTTTTCCACTGACAATTCACAGCAGTCGTTAAAGGATCATTGGCGAGGTCTCTACGCGAGTCTCCGAACTAATCTTGGTTATCTTGCAACTTGCAGATTCTCATAGTCTCTGGCGATCCTCGAAATTGTCCAAGTTCAACGTGACCCCCGCATAGCGTTCGTACATATTTGTACGAGCTTTCTGTCGAAATTCCATGGAAGCTTTCCTACCTCCTTCGCCTCGAAACTCATTCCACTCTTGTTAATTAACTCTTTACTCTTACAAATCGATCGAATCATTTTCTGACTATTTTTTAATTTTCTAGTAACATTCTGAGAGCGTAGAATTCTTTTTAAATAAACTTTGATTCTCAAATCCAATCTAATTTTTTAAATCTAATTGTTGAGAAGTTCATTTGTATAATGATGTCGCCATCTATTACATGTGCAGCATATACTAAGAGTTTGTGGATGTCGTGGATGATCTTTTGTTTGAAAAAGAAGACTAATACATGGACGGACGCTCCACGTGTTTCTTGAATGTGCTTCAACGAATATAGAAATAAAATAATTGATAATATATTGTCCACAGTTTAACAAAAATATATTGCAGTGAATTATACTTATTTATTCTTCACTAATCTTAAATTTCTAACAGTTTAAGTTATATCTATAGCCGGTGTTTCCCGAATTGCGAGACAGAGAAACTAAATCCTCGTAAAACCAAATATTCCACTGTTGGAAAAATAGGAAAAAAAAAATAGAAAAAATTCGTTTCAATGGCTAAAGTTGTATCATGCGATTTTTAATACGCGATCAATCGAAAACACGTCGACGGATACGTCGTATATTATATCCACTCGTAACGAAAGGATCAACAATCCAAATAAATTTCCATTTAATTTGTTAGGCTTGCAGACATGTACCAACGAGAGAACAAATCAAGCGAAATTAACGAACGAAAATCGGCAGATGATCGGTTATCGAGAATGCACTGTTGCGAAACAGCGTAATTACAGCGTTATTATTATTACCAGTTATCGTGTAATCCAGCCAATCGATTCGGAAAACGATAGTAACGTTGGAGCTCGGCGGATTGAAATCTCTCGAGGCGCGAGGCGTTCTGCACGGTTGCTCCATATAGAAGAGCAGCGCGTGTGGCGCGTGGCCGAGGGCCCGAGGCACGCCGGAGAACCTCGCGTGCCACAAATTGCTTCGGCTCGTCGAGGCTCAGTAGTTACAGGCGAGCCATTCGCACGCTTACTTATTTACTTGCTCGCTTTGGAACGTGGTGATACATCGACTTTACGCGGTGCCGGCGTGGCATCCAGTTACCCGAGAAGCCGCAGATCCCTTCTCTCTCTCTCCCACACACACACACACACACACACACACTTCTCCCGCGGGACAGCAGAAACGCGTATTTCTTTCGAGGAAATTTACCGCCTACGATTTCTTTCCCTCGTTTGTCTACGTGCAGCTACCTCGCTGACAGAACGTAACATGTTTGTTACGTCCGCCCCGCGACGCGATCTCGGGCATAAATATGCCAATAATTTGCAAGAGCCAACGATCCGTGGCTTCTTGCGACTACCCTGACAATTAATCGCAGGAGTCGCGTACCTCGTGCAGAACGATTCCCTACGTTTACAAACAGTGGCGCGCGATTACGAAGAAAGGGATATTTCACGACGTCGCGATATATCAAATGCCTGCAACACACGCGTCCGCCAACATTCGTGATGCATCACCTTCCGCGGTTACGCTCCGCTGTGATTTCCTCCGGCTGCCTCGCCGGCGGCAAAACACATTCCCCCGGGGTCCGGGAATCCAGACGAGTTAATTGAGAGGAAAAGCGGAGGAGAATTGCAGAACGCGGGAGGCACGTGCGAGTGGGAACGTTGGTTGGCCGTGCGGTAGCCTAACAAGCTACCCGCAGCAACCCCTCGACGCTGTACCTTGCTGATTGCCCTCGCTAAGAAACGGTGACCCGTCTGGCCTCGCGTCTAAATTAGGCAATTTACGCGGACTGCCGCCGCTGGCGGACTCGACCGTACACCGTAGTCGCTGTTCCTTTCAGTTGCAAAACCGCGCCTCGGCTATTAGTCGTCGAGGCTAGCATTCGAGAGAGAAGGGACGACGATATTCGTCGCCACTTCGCATCTATTAGCCACGCAGGCAAGCCTCTTTCCACCTCTTTCTATCTCTCTTTCTCTCTCTCCATCTCTCTTTCGATTCAATCGGAAATTTGCCCTGCAAAAGGGCAATTATTTGTTATTCACTCGATACGCCATTTACTTTCCATCTATTGGCCCCTGGATGACGTTCTTCACGGTGGAATTCTTTTTGTTCGTTTGCACTTTGAGATTGTCGATGATTTTTGACAATTGGCAACGATGCAGGCGTTGAAGCATAAAGATCGTATTGACGACACAAACTTTTGTTTGTGTAGCTTTTAAAAAATTATCCATGTCACTAAAACTACAAATGTTGTAATCTGCAAAATTATACTTTTACGTTCCGATCCTTTCAAGGTAGGATTTTTCTTTTTCTGCATTTTCAGGTTGTCGATAATTTTTGACAATTGGCAACGATGCAGGCGTTGAAGCATAAAGATCGTATTGACGACACAAACTTTTGTTTGTGTAGCTTTTAAAAAATTATCCATGTCACTAAAACTACAAATGTTGTAATCTGCAAAATTATACTTTTACCTTTCAAGGTAGGATTTTTTTTCTGCATTTTCAGGTTGTCGATAATTTTTGACAATTATTGGAGGCGATAAAGCATAAAGATCGTATTAAGAACACAAACTTTTGTTCGTGTAGTTTACAAAAAATTATCCCTGTCAGTAATACAACGTTGTAAATCTGCAAAATTATACTTTTACATTTCGATCCTTTCAGAGTGGAATTTTTCTTTTTTTCCATTTTGAGATTGTCGATATTTTTTGCCAACTATCAACGACAGAGCATAAGTCAACGTTGAAGCACAAAGATCGCAAAGGACACAAACTTCTGTCCGTGTACTTTATAAAAATCATCCAAATAAACTAAAAATACAACATTGTAAATGTCTCATACTTAGAATTATACTTTAAAAAAAATTACAAATTGGTCATTTTGACCATTTTGGTAGTTCAACCGTCAATGGTTTCAACATCATTGAGTATCGAATATATTTTCCAAAAACAAAAAAAAGAAAAGAAAAATAAAGATAAAATGCAAAATAGCAACAGTGCCGCGGATTGCAGATCCGTTCACAGCTGAGCAAACTGTAACAAAACTGTAACGTGCATAGAGGGGACGTTTATAGAGGGTTCTTTGTGTTAGCGTAGATATCCACGAGAGAGTCTCGATCGCGGGTCAGCTAAACGGTGGTCGAGTTAATCAGCTTAAGTCGACGAAATCTCTTCCCTTCGTGGTCATTGCACTTCATCCTAACCCGATTGTACCTTGCCCCAAAGCCCGTTGACACTTCCGACAATGACCATTTGTCGGGGATTTAGCAATAAACGTGGCAGTTGTTGGTTAAAGTCGCACTCTGCCTCTCCTTCCGTCCGCATTCACAGAGCAAATCCTTCACGGTCGTTCCGTTTCTGTGAAATGTTAATTCTATTAGCGGTTCAAAGTGTCGCGAGTATTTGCAGAAAATCGTGGTGTCAATGGTAGTTTTATTTCGTGTTTCTCTTCCCACGTGGCTGGCATTGTCACCGGAAACGTTGCAAATCCGAAAAGACGTTCGACGCTAACGCGTACTTACTCTTATGCCAAATGACCGGTTACGAAATGAATGTCGTTTTCTCCGAATGAAATACGGATTTTCAATTTATTTTAAATGAGGAAACAATGCGCGACACGATCTCAAAACAAACAAACTGATCGTACATTTTTAAACCTTAAATAATAACCGCGAATGAAATCTCAAACAACAACAGGATAATCATATATTTTGATATTTCGCGCAAACAGGAAACGAGAGGAGCATAGTTTGTTTCATTTCAAGATAAATGAAGGATGTTTCAGTTTTGTCAATTGACATTTTTTGCAGACGATGTCAATTTTCTTCTTCACACACCTTTCGCAGATGTTTCTTTGCGAAACAAATCACACGAGATTTAATTGTTGGAAAAGAATTTTACATGATGAAATTCACAAAGCTAAATGAACGAAAGAAGCAACGTATGGACGTATAAATTGAAGTTAAATTTCGAAACCGGTCATTCGGGTCGTAGTCTCGGCGTTGAGAAAACGTGTACGCTTCCGGTGTAACGTTTCTCTCTTCCAGTCGAGTTCCAGTTTAATTGCTCGATCTGATTACGGAAACAACTTGAAATTCACGACACGATGTCATCACACGATGTCAACGAATGGCAAAGTGAATCGCTGAGTGAAAAATCGCGCGTATTTCGTATTGAGAGTTGGCCGATAATGTATACGCGTTCCGCGATACGTTCGGAATACGAAGAAGCAAGGCCCCTTACTCTTCGTACGATCGTTGCATCCTTTAACTCTTAGCATGAGGTACACCGTGACGCATTCGAGGTTCCATCGTTTTTACTTTCGCTCTCTTTGAATCTCCCTCTTTCTCTGCCCGATGAATAGACCAATGGTCTAAATAACCATTCAAACGTGCTTCAACATCGCACGATCCTGACGTTTGTTTGTTTTCTATCCGGCTCGGGTCCGAAACAGCGGCTAGAGGGATTAAACTAGACTGTGTGAGGGATTAAACTAGACTAGGGACACCAGGGAACGAAATTCTCCTCTCTCTCTCTCTCTTTTTTTTACAAATTGACGATTTTTCACAACAGACAGCCTTTCCTCACGCGAGATCTCTGACACAGTTTCCACACAGGTTCAAAGTGCGTTTCAAACATGAACAAACAGAGCGCCAGTTATATCGAGTCGTATGGTGTTCGAGCCGCGTTTATGATCGCAGGCTCCCCTTCTTTCACACCGGGCAGCCTCTGCCTCTTTTCCATTCGCGCATTTGCATTTTTATATTTATCCGGGAATGAGCGGCGTGCCGCGCTCCTCCTCCTCCTCCTCCTCCTCCTCCTTCTTCTCGATTATCATCGGCGGCTCGCCGTAGCTCTTGCGTATTCGATAAAAATTCTTCCGCGATGACGTTCGCGCGCAACACGCCTCGCCGCTTGACATTCGCGACACTTGAGAAAGTTTCTGAAAGCGATTCTCGGCTTGCGATCAGTTCAACTCCCGAAACGAAAGCCACGGACGATCGAGACGAAATTCGTTCCCACGTGCGATTCGCGAGCGAAACTTGAAGACTCTGGCGAGTAACGCGATCAGGGGACACCCGTTAGCTGCCATCATCGCTGGTATTATTCATGGAAGCGGTGTGCAGGCCGCGCGGAGTACACTGTGCCAGTGTACTCCGGAGGTCCCTGCACTCCCGGCACCGATCGATAATCGATGGAACAAAAAGTTGGAATTTGTTTACAGTTTAGTAACCCAAATCAGAGCGGCGATCCGCGCCACCCTCTGCTGTCCTCCTCTTCTCCTCTTCGTCTCGTTGCCACCCTTCCCACCCCCCTCCAGCCACCGAGTCGAGTCGAGTCGTGCCACCATCACACGAACGTTCCAACTCTTCCTTCGTCATCGATACCCAACATCATCGCGATTCGCGCGTGTCACGGACATCGACAACGCACCAACACCAACGACCGGTGCAACGTCAATCCCGCGGTGTCCACGGAAGCGCGCCACCACTACCACATCCACGTGTCGACTCGTGCCCACTTTATCTCCAACCCCTCCTCCCTCTCCTCTGCCTCGCCCTTTTCCCTCGTTTCGTTCTGTCAGACGAGTTTGCCCATCCTTCTACCGAATGCATTTGTCAAACGTTGAAACAAATTGGTAGACAACGCACAAACACCGGCAACGCGCTCATACGCCGACCACGTAAACTACCTTTGACTAATGTGTTGTTCATCCCCCCCCCTCCCTCCCACCGACACGGCTCATGTACTCTCCACGTTCGACGAATTTTATAACACGCTCGCGTCCGTTCGCCCCTGTTTGCGACTTTGCGCTTGCCGACTTTTCAGTCTGCGTTCGAGCAGACTTACGACGATGCCGTTCGCCTATGTAATTTGTTTGCGAATTCATTCGATTCGCTTGCAACAACGGGAATGATGGGATCAGGTACTTGGAGCGAAAATGAGAAAGTCTGTGTTTTTTTTGCGAGAGGGAGAGAGAGGATTTGAACTCGAACGCGAATTTTTACATTGCGTTCGGGGCCAGCAAATTTTTGGAACAACAGAGAAACTTTGTACAATGAATATTATGTACTTCTTTAATTCACATTGATAAAATATTCTTAAACGTTACTATATATTTTTTTATATTTAATATTCTTAAATATTACCATATATTTTTTATATTTAATATTCTTAAATATTACTATATATTTTTTATATTTAATATTCTTAAATATTACTATACATTTTTTATATTTAACATTTTAAAATATTACTGTATATTTTTCATATTTAATATTTTTAAATATTACTATATATTTTTTTATATTCAATATTCTTAAATATCACTATATATTTTGTATATTTAATATTCTTAAATATTACCATATATTTTATGCATTTAATATTCTTAAATATTACTGTATATTTTTCATATTTAACATTTTTAAATATTACTGTATTTTTCATATTTAATATTTTTAAATATTACTATATATTTTTTTATATTTAATATTCTTAAATATCACTATATATTTTGTATATTTAATATTCTTAAATATTATCATATATTTTTTACATTTAATATTCTTAAATATTACTGTATATTTTTCATATTTAACATTTTTAGATATTACTGTATTTTTTATATTTAATATTTTTAAATATTACTATATATTTTTTTATATTTAATATTCTTAAATATTACTATATATTTTTTACATTTAATATTCTTAAATATTACTATATATTTTTATATTTATTACGTATTTTAGATTTTAACTATTATTTATTTTATATTTATATCAACTAGCGTCGGTTTATCCTCACTTGGTTTTGGAGAATTCTTCGATTCGCACAATGCGAGAAAGAAATCGTAGGAAATAGAAAAAAACCAGGTACCAGAAGCTGCTTTCTTCCTTTCTTCTCAAGGACGAGTCGAGGTTCGAGAGGAGATTTCAGTTCGAAGCGACACGCAGGATGAGAGAGGAAAGTGAAATATTTCCCCCGAGGGCGAGATATCAGCCAATTTCACGGGTCCGTTTTGCGTGTGGTCTGTGGTTTACCAGAACGCTCCTTGCTTCTCTCTCTCCGAAATTAAACGCCGTGACTGACCATTCCTATTTCCGGGTCGAAGTTCTATAGATTCATTGGGTCAACTCCCGATTTTCTTTCTTCTTTCTGACTTCAACTGAAATTTGTAATCTAATCGTCCGTCTCTTACTTGCTTCGACCTTGTCACGAAGACTAATTTCGTATTCTCCTCGATGGACAGTTTTAGGATAGCATAACTCTCGTAACATTAATCGTGCCTGAGTTTGAAAGATACGTGTCATATGGTTTAAGAAAAATTATGATTTGCTTGTTCAGTCGAAGGTTATTGCATCTTGGAAAGAAGATCGAAGACGTTTTGAAAGTTTATTACTAAAAAAAGGGAAGAATATGACTTCTGCTGTTAAAAAAAATTTATGACGTTTATGGAGATGATGCGGTATCAGTACGTGTGGCACAATATTGGTTTGGGCGTTTTCAATCTGGAAATTTTCGTGTCGAAGATCCACCTCGTTCTGGTCGACCAATCATTGGAAAAGTCGACGAAATCGTGGAAAAAAGTTGAGCAAGACCGGTACATTAGCAGTCGTGACATCGGCAAGGAACTAAACATCGACCACAAAACAATTTTGAGACCATTTGGAAGACCATGGAGAAGGCTGGATAGAAATGTTTGAGTGTTACATTGATTTAACACTGAGAAATTTCCTCTGACGATCCGTCGAAAATTGAGAGAGCTTCCACTCTTTAGACCTGACCTTGCACCATCAGACTATCATTTGTTCCGATTCTCTACAAAACTCTCTTAATGATGTACAGTTGACTTCGAAAAGAGAAGGCCTGCAAAAATCACGTGCCGCAGAAATCACACAGAAGTGATCTACGATTCTACCAAATTACGACTTTACTTCAAAAATGGCAAAAAAATATGGCACGTTCAATAGACTTCATTTGAAACAGGAGAAAAAACCTTCAGCTTCGCTTCTCGCGTTAAAATACTTTTCAAATTAATTTTTGTTCGATCCAATAGTTCGCTGTGATACGATCTATCCAGCGTTCGTCGCAGTTCGACGGTGGAAAATTGTATAAAATTTCGTCGTTGGACAATTTGCAGCCGGATGCGCGAAAAAGTGGACGTACACACACGGTGGATCGGAGCGAAGCGTAGACAGGCGTAATAGCTGAATGCCTAGATGTTGGATTTTATGACTTATTGACTCTCGTCCGTGTTTACCGGACTCAGTGCGACGGCCATGCGGCGCCAAGCGCCGAGAATGCGGCCACCTTTGTGAGCAAACGTCCGATGGAAAACCCACACACACACACACACACACACACACACACACACACACACACGTTCGACTCTGCCCCGGCTCTGCCCGATCGATTCGTCTCATTTTTCCCTCCGCTCCGTCTTCTTGTTTTCCGATTTCTTGCCACCTTCGATCATTGTTGCTAGCCATTCTTATCACCGCGGCCAGTTCCACCATCTGCGAATCATAATCTATCTTCGTGCCCACGTTGTACTTGGACGTTAATCCTGGAATATTATCTACTCTGATTGCGACGCGGCGCGGCTGAAGCAAATCCTACGAGACGCTTGATGATACTTTTTCCTCTCTCACTTACTGCAGTTATCACACGCAGAAATGGAAAAGTTTGAAAAAAAGGATCCCCACTCGGTTCAAGGTCGCAGTGAAAATTTGAAACTTTCAAACGATTCTCAGAATTTCTTTGATCGGTCAAACGGTTTGCCAACCAGTAAATATTTAAAAGGACGATTATCGTTTCAAAGTAATGCAAACTATGTTACATTAATATAATAAAAAGCAATATAAAATAAGTAACTGATGTGAGATTGCATTTCCATAGGTTGGGTATAGGTTAGGTTTAGATTAGAGTTTAGATGGGTATAGGTTATAGGTTGGGTATAGGTTAGGTTAGGTATAGGTCGGGTTTAGATTTAGGTTAGGTGTTTATTATTATTGATGTGTCCAAATGCGTCAAGTAATACTTCTCAATAATAAATATATCATATTAATATAACATAAAGTAATATAAAATAGGTAGGTAAATTAATACCAGACGTAAGATTGGATCTCCATAGGTTAAGTATAGGTTTCGATTAGGTTTAGGTTAGGTGTTTATTATTGGTGCGTCAAGTAATACTTCTCAATAATAAATATATCATATTAATATAATATAAAGTAATATAAAATAGGTAAATTAATACCAGACGTAAGATTGGATTTCCATAGGTTGGGTATAGGTTTTCGATTAGGTTTAGGTTGGGTGTTTATTATGGGTTAGGCGTCAAGTAATACTTCTCAATAATAAATATATCATATTAATATAATATAAAGTAATATAAAACAGGTAGGTAAATTAATATCAAACGTGAGATTGCATTTCCATAGGTTGGGTACAGATTTAGATTAGGTTTAGGTTAGGCGTCAAGTATTACTTCTTAATAACAAACATATCACATAGTAACACTTCTTAATAACAAATCGCCAGACGCGAGATTGGATTTCCATACGTTCGATTTTAGATCAGGTATTTATTGTTACTCGTGCGCTCAAGTGCGTTAAGTAATACTTCTTAACCCAATTAATCGTCTCAAGTATACGTTCAGCGCACGTGAAAAACGAGAGAGAAATGAAATTGCAATCTCTGGAAGAAAAAAGAAAAAAGAAAGAAAGACCATTCTTATCGTCGAACGTCAATATTTGAAAGAATCATTTAGAACAAAGTTGCTTCGACATAAAAAACTGCAATCTTACCCGTTGTTTATTTAGATAAGAATCCCAAGTTGCACTCTCATCTTTAAAAATATCATCCAGCTAAATCGAAGTCACTTGTTATAGCAAGTTATATTGTCGCTGAATGAAATCCTACCATATTACACGTATATTTCGGTCTGATCTTTGATAAAATGACATTTAAGGATCTGTACTAGCCGCAAGTAGAGATCACGTTAATTTCTGACGATTAAATTCCAGTTTCTAAACTTTCTACCCTCTTTCAGTAGAAGATTTCAGTTTGTGGCAAAAAAGAGAGTTATGCTTTCATGTAGGAGGGAAATCGTTTCAACGATAACTCGAGGTATTAATCGGTGCGTGCATATAGTAATTATTGACGATCGAGGTGCGAGACTTCGCCGAAGGAAGAAACGCCGAGGAGAGAGAAAAGAGGCGCGAGTTTATCGAATGACTGATGGACTTTATTGGCACAACGATTGCCAACGGTTATCTCCGATCAACAAATAGGAATGCGCTCTTTTTCCGTGAAAACGGGAGAGTGGAATGTCGATTGGTGCCATCTCACCGGAAGCCATCTTTGCTCCGTTCGTCGCATTCCCTCTGTATCGCGCGAAGTCTACGGAAAATTTTGAAGAAAATCTAACTAAGAAAGTTTAACGAATTCGATTGTTATTCGACTCGATGCGTTAACGCGTCGAAAGTTGATGTTCCAGAAAATTCGAAAATAACAACGAGATGCGTCGTGACCTGAGCAAAACAGGCGTCGATCGATTTTCGTTGAGCAAGCAACGCAACTCGGGAAAATTTTTAATCGTTTTTAGAAACAACGACACGTTCCAGTTTTACCCAGCCAGTCGATCGCGACCGGACTTCCCCTGCAAAGCAGAACAAAAAAAAAAAAAAAAGAAAAATACTTTTCCGCCGACTGGCGTTAACTTCTTGCAGGAACGTGTGCAAGACTTTCTCGTTGCTCTTTCCTGTACATTTCGTGATGAAATTCTTTATCGATCCAAAGCAAAGGCGTTTCACAAGTTATATGAATTGAAAAAATTGTAAAATCAACAGAAGGAGATGAATGATATAAATATGATGATAATGGAGGATAAACAGTTCAACCGGTTCCTGAATTAGGAAAGAATAAATTATTTAATAATAATAAAAAATAAAGATGGTGGAAGCAATCAAAAACTGTCCAGTGAAAATTTAGAATAAAAGAACAAAGAGACTGTGACAAAGAGAGGATAATAGTAAGGCAAACAACAGGATTAAAATTTCGATCGCGATGCGATAAGCGAACGAATTTTGCATCGAGGATCGAGTTATTGCGCTCGCGTTATCAGAAATCACTTGGTTTCGATAATATTCGCATAACAATTTTACGTCCAGTCTGCAAGATAGTCGCCGAACTATACTTTTTTTTTAAGCAAGAAGAAAAGGAAGAAACGTTTCTTTCTTCGTTAAAGAATGTTTGTCAATAGTTGAAAAGTAACAGTAGATATTTACGAAGTTTCTGAAAGAATAAAATGCATGGTAAAAAAAAAAGGAGAAAGACGTTCGCATAATTCGGTACGTCGTTGATTAATTTGGTACAACATCGTCGATTTGATGATAAGTTACAAGAATATTATCCAAGCATTGCGTTAATTTACCAGCATCAACAGTTCACGAAACTGCTGCCATAGTGAAACAACTTTTTCGAACTTGAAGTCACTTGAATCGCCGAAGTGCACGAAACGATAAACATAAGTCAATCTCCCGATAACGAACTTAAGCTTATCAGTAAACACTAAGACAAAATAATTATATCACCTGTCAGATTCTTTCAATTATGCATGCTACTGAATTTGACAAACAAATTGTATAATCATCTGATTTGCACGGAATCGATCACGTCACGTCAATTTCGAGTCTCAAGTTTTAACTTGAGAGAAGAGCAAATGATATCTGGAATAAATATTAAAATTAATCACCAGATATAAATATACCTAAGTCGAGTATAATTGTTTCGTAAGTTAGAAAAAGAGTGGGTTCAATTTTTCGGTCAAAGATCAAGGGTAACAATCCAAGAAAAAAAAAAAAAAAAGAAAAAAAAGACATAGATAGTTCCGATTATACGCACACGCTGCAAATGAATCATTTTAGTTCATTCATAATCTTTATCGCTACCATAATCACGTGTAACGGCTACAAACATCATTTTTTGTCGGGTTTCTTAGAAATTTCTTTGCAAGCCGATCGACAATAGGTGAAACTACTGCGACATTCCCGATACGGGGATATCAAACGGGATATCTTATTGTCGGCGTTAAATAGTATTTACCTCGTCACTGTCGCCGAGCTGCCAGACCTTGGGATATTATTATTCTACAGAAGCAGAAACCGCGAGAGACCGTTTTTTTCTTCTTCCACCTCTTCTTCCGTGAAAACAGTCGCGAGGCTCTTATCGGGGAATTCGACAATCGGCCAGAGATAATCGAGTTGATAGTCGAGTTAATCTCACATGATCATTCTCTAATCTATAGCCTTCATCTCGATTGGGTTCGTTTCTTCCGAGAATTCCGCGCGATTTTCTGAAAAATCGCCAACCTTTTCTCCGGCTCGTGTTAGCGCCACGCGTCGGAGAAAGTCAATGAAATGTTGGTGAAAAAGGTGACTTTCAAGCCCTGAGTTTCTGAGAATTTTGCAATGCGATGTACAGGGTGTCTCGCGAGAATCAGGCCACCTGAGTCATCTTTACGTTAGTGACGGTAATTGTACGTAACTTAAACTGGTTGAAGAGACGAAGAGATGGAAGAACTATTTTTTCAAAAATATCATTTTTTAATGTCTTTTTCAAGGTTATTAGCATTTTTTAGAATATCATTATATACATATATATATATACGTAATATATTTATTATAATATTCTAATAATATTCTAATCTATAATTATATATATAATATTCTTATAAAATATTGTAAGAATAGATTAGAATATTATAATAAAATTCTAATTTATAATTATATATATAATATTCTTATAAAATATTATAAGAATAGATTAGAATATTATAATAAATATATTACGTATATATATATATATATATATATATATATATATTACGTATATATATATATATATATATATATAATATTCTAATCTAAAAATATATATATATATAAAATATTATAAGAATAGATTAGAATATTATTAGAATATTATAATAAATATATTACGTATATTTTTTTCTGTTCCATCACGTAGCTGGTGAAAAAATACGTTCAGACATGTTTATGATATGACCTTAGACTTATATATATATACTTATTATAATATTATCATTATAATATTTATATATATATATATATATTTATAATTATATACAATTCAGTGTCCGCAAGTATGATTCACTTTCAAATGACCTCGGACTATATACACATGCTGTAAAATTATTATATATATATTTCATACCGCGTCACTCGGCGTCAAGTCACGAAAATTGCGAAATGAAAATTAAACTTCCGGCTCGACTTCCTGCTCTTCACTCATATCTCGACAGAGATATTAATTGCCAGATTCCCGTACTGTGTACATACGTACGTACATTAACGCGACGTGATTCACGCACACGATCGTCTCCGCTGAAAGGAGACGAAGCAAGCCGGGGGCCATTCCGCGCGAAAGTCGGAAGTCGACCAACAAGCTTCTTTCCACTTACCGCCCCGGTACCGAATCGTTTCGGTTTTATGGACAGTAAGCTCACGCTGATCCCCAATTACGCGATCCTCAGCCGCAGCTTATGCGTGACATCTTGATAAGATGGCACTGCGCCAGTACTCGCGGCAGACTTGCACCGGCAAGTACTACTCCGGCGTTTGCGTTAAAGGGCCGCCGTGAAATCTTTCGCGATTAGGCGCGCGGGTACTCGCAGTGGACTCTGCCTTCGTTCGTCGGACCACGTGCTTCTTTCTTTTCTTTTGTTCGAACACAAACACACGTCGCTGACGATCGAAAGTCTAGACAATCTGCGGCAAGTTGAAATTAGATTTCAGCCCGCTCGTGAGGAATTCTTTAAGACACATTCAAATCGATGATTCGTCGTCGTCGAACACGTTCGTCCTCGGTAAAGCAGATACGCGCGTCCCGCGGACGAGTCATTGTTGTTCCGTCGTTGTACCTTCGATACAACGAACACGATCCACTTCGAACCACCGCGAGACACTCTTGTCATTCGTCGCTCTTGTTTGTTTGATCTCTTGCTGCTACTACGATAATTTGTTAGTTGTTTCTTTCTTTCTTCTTTTTTTTCTTCTTCCTCTTTCCGTGACAACGTTACTTACGCTATTAATCGCGAGTGAAATTTAACAACGGCTAGAAATTTCCATCAGAATTTCATTAGAAGAGTTTCGCGATAAATCACACAAGCTTTTATTCGCACGTTTCTCGAATGATTGTTTCAATTTTTGAAAAAACGCGTTGTCTATAAAATTTCTAACGAAAAATATACAAATTCAGGTAGTTCTCAAGATATGTAGGAACTACGTAACTGCGAAACGATCGAGTCGCTTTGCAAGAGAATGAACTTCGTTTCGCGTTTACGCATCGGGTAACAATTTTTTATCTGCCCGTTTGCCCGAATAAATTCTTTCACGAGCGATTGTTTCACTTTTGTTATCGGTCCGCGATTTTCACTCGCGCGTTCAGCTCACGCGTTCGCGCGTACGTACGTGTGTCAATTGTCAATAATCGTGTTCCTTGGCTGACTTTTCTATATGTAGGAAGGACTACCCAAGTTCTTTAAGAAGCTAAGCTTTGAGGCTAAGGGAGCACTACAAATGACTGTGGACGAAGCGAAAAAGCAGCAGTTTCGAGAGTAAAAATCTCAAAATTTAAGTTTCTAGAAATAAGTAAGACTTTAAAATAAATTAGAGTTCGTAATAATAAAAGAGACTTTAAAATAAATTAGAATTGCTAAAGAGACTTGAAAACAAATTACAGTTGCCAAGACTTTATAAAATAAATTACAGCTTTTAAAAAGAAACGAAGAAAAGAGAAATAAAAGAGACTTTAAGATACAATTACAATTTTTAAAAAATAGGAAAGACTTTAAAATAAATTAGAGTTTCTAAAAATAGAACAGACTTTGAAACAAGTTAGAATTGCTAAAAATGAATGAGGTTTTAAAATAAATTAGAGTTGCCAAAAATAGGAAAGACTTTATAAGATAAATTACAGCATCTAAAAAGAAACGAAGAAAAGAAAAATAAAAGAGACTTTAAAATAAATTGCAATTTCTAAAAATAGGAAAGACTAAAATAAATTAGAGTTTCCAAAAATAGGACAGACTTTGAAACAAGTTAGAGTTTCTATAAATAAATGAGACTTCCCAAGTTCCCAAGTTCCTGAGCTTTGTTCAAGGAAAAAGAGAGGCATAGCGAAGCGAATAAAAGCGAGCAGAATAAAATGTCAAAATCACGGGACGACTACATTGGAAACGGAGCACGCGCTCATCCTATCGCGCGGTTTGGTACCGGTATAGGTGTATCTGCAGACAATAAATAAGTCGCGATAACGAGAGAGTAACGACAGGGAACGAAGTACAATCTTATCGAAGGCACGCCGATGTCTCGAATTTATTTTCCAATCAGCGGCGGCGTTTTCTATTATGAGTGTACGATTGCCGCTCTCGCGCGTACCCGCATTTGTGTGAGCAAAATCACGCGCTTGTACATGTGCGCGCGTGCGTGTGTACCAGTCTGACGACGTTGCGATTTAAAACGCGCTTCAATGTGACTCCGATGTTTCTTATTATGCGCTCTCGTTCAACGAAACTTCCAACATTAACCACGAACTTTACTCGATATTGACGATCGCCTCGTTTATTGCGTTTCAGTATTTTTGTTAACCTCTTAGCTACTGAACGCCACTGATCTGTTTTCTCAGTCGAAGCGAGCTGTATAGACGCAGTTATAATTTTTTAAATTCTTCAAACTTCAACTTAATTTAAAATTATAAATGTTTTCGTTAATTTCTTAGCTACTGAACACTGCCATAATGGCTCACTTGTTTCTCAGTCGAAGAGAGCTGTATAGACACAGTTATGATTTTTTAAATTCTTCAAACTTCAACTTAATTTAAAATTATAAATGTTTTCGTTAATTTTTTAGCTACTGAACACTGCTATAATGGCTCACTTGTTTCTCAGTCGAAGAGAGCTGTATAGTTGTAATTTTTTTAATTCTTCAAACTTTAATTTAATTTAATTACAAATGTTTCTGTTAATTTCTTAGCTACTGAACACTGCCATAATGGCTCACTTGTTTCTCAGTCGAAGAGAGCTGTATAGACACAGTTATAATTTTTTAAATTCTTCAAACTTCAACTTAATTTAAAATTATAAATGTTTTCGTTAATTTTTTAGCTACTGAACACTGCTATAATGGCTCACTTGTTTCTCAGTCGAAGAGAGCTGTATAGTTGTAATTTTTTTAATTCTTCAAACTTTAATTTAATTTAATTATAAATGTTTCTGTTAATTTCTTAGCTACTGAACACTGCTATAATAGCTCACTTGTTTCTCAATCAAAGACAGCTATGTACTGTCATGTTACGAGTTTCCGAATTCTTCAAACTTTAATTTAATTTAATTTAATAAATCTTTTTGTTCATCTTTTAACTACTGAACGTTGCAGTGGTTCACTTGTTTCTCAGTCGAAGAGAACTATACGATTTTTTTAATTCTCCATACTTTAATTTAATTTAATAAATTTTTTTATTATCGAGTCCTCTTAGTTATCGAATGCTCATTTGTTTTTTAATCGAAGAGAGCTGTAGATACACTGTCACGTAGTTACGATCTTTTAAATTCTTCATAAAACAAACTTTAATATAATTTAATTCGATAAATTTTTTCGTTAGCCTCTTAGTTATTGACAGTGGCTCACTTGTTTCTCAGTCGATGACAGCTGTACACACTGTTACGTTGTTGCGATTCTTCAAATTCTTCATAAAACATTATTATCCATTTCTTCAATTTCACGATTTCAATTTATTCAAAGTTCATTTCCAAGTTTATTCCAAGCGTAGCGTAATTACGTAGTATAGAGCATCGCCAGATACGAATTTCATATCATTGTTACACCTTTCTGCGCTTTGTTGCGTCAGGCCTTGTCGTTGCCAGTATAGAGGTATAACTATATTCGCGAGAAATCTCGCGAACCGAAGAGGTTAATTACAAGCCAAACTTCCTTCAATAATCCTGCGTCCCTTTCGACCATTTCTTAACTGAAAGCTCGAAGCTCGCGCGAAAAAATGAATAATTCCCTCTCGCCGTACGTGCGCAGGTATATTTGAATAGTCAGTCGCCAGGTTCAGGCATTAGATCGTTCCGCGACGATTATTTCCGTGTACTTTTCAATCCACGGTTCAGTGATTGACGGCGAAGGGGCTGCAAGAGCATCAAAAGAGCGTCCCCGTGAATGGAAATCTCTCGTGGAACTCCTTCCGCGCGTTCTGCGAACAGAAAATTCATCCGCACGTTCGCGTCGGCTCGAACAACAAGGGGACAGGTCCCCGACACTTGTCGAGGCGCCGTCCTAAGGCCTCTATTACCTGTTTGCAAATATTACCTCCGACAGTTTAGAACCGTTCCCTCGAGACTTCCCTCGCGTTCCTGCGTCTCCGTCGTTCCAAGTCTCGGAAAACGGAATCGAACTTTGTCCAAAAGCAGTGAATTTTCACGTTGAGGGGATATTCTGGTAATCCGGCTTGAAAAATCAATTTTTCTTTTCTTTTACATTTCCTCAAAGTATATGCATTCGAAAAAGTGTCCATGTAAAAGTCCATGTTCTGTTTGAATTCGTAAAAACTGGGCAATGTTAACAGATGTTCAGAGTAAACGGTGTAACTGCTCGCAACGTAAGTATGAATATTTTTGCACAACGGGTAACAAAACCTTCAAATGTGTATTTTCTCGAAAAATATTTTATTTTATGATATTATTATTATATTGTTATTACTTTATAATATCTTATTTTTCGTACTGCTCGATTGATTGTAGGTATGAATATTTTTGTACAACGGGTACAAAGAACTTCAAATGTGTTTTTCTCAAATCCATACTTTTTAAACTGGTTCACGTTTTGGTTGGTCGATTGACTTGAAATTTGGAGATCTTCACCGAATTTGTCGCATGAACCACGAATTTCAAAATCTGATGTTTTTTTCTATTTTTTTTTCTTTTTACCACCCGAAAGACAAAAAGCAAAATAGATATTTCATAACTTCAAAATGCTGCTATTTTTTAAATTTTCGAAATTTCACTGTTTCCGTGGTTCACGCGATAGCCATATTTATACTAAGATGCATTTTGGTTTCTTAGTTTCAAATTCAAGCAGGCAGACCGGAATCACGTCAGTCATTCGAACACGTTTTTAAAAACATGCTTTACCTAAGGCTATATAATTTCCACAGTTTTCATTAATTTTGTCAAAAAAAAGAAAAAAAATTGTAAATACTCTCCAAGTATGAATAAATCTGTTTACGAAAACTGCATACCAAAACGTATCATGGTTTCTTTAGAAAAAGAATCCCCAAAAAGTCGAATTACCAGAATACCACTACTACTAATTGGGATTTTTCATCGATGCACGAAAGAAAAGTTTCTTCTTTTCGTATTCAGGACATTTCGAAAGAACGAAGACTGTTTGATTTGGCACACGTGTTGGCGCGGACGCATCGATTTACAAATCGAACGTGAACGCGATCAATTCCCTCGAATTGGAAATGGTTCGAAATTGTGGCCAATTTGTCACATTGGAATTGCGCGCGCAAGTTCCACGACGAACGCGAAAAATCTGAGCACCACTGAGAAGGCCACACATGCAGTATTATTGTTGCAGAGTGGATCTCTCGTCTCGGAGAGACGTAGCTGTTGTTGTAAAGGCGCGAATGTTATTGCAGCAGAAAGTTGTGGTGTCACAAAGCTGCGGTGGGTCTGGCGGCATTCCGTCCATCGTTGTGCGGATCACCTAAAGATATCGTCACTGGCAAACATCGCCTCTTTTTTCTCAGGTTCCAGAAAAATCGCTACCACCTATCCACTTGTAAATTCGCTCCCCGTGGGAGACGCCACTGACCTGACAACTCGCCACGTTCGACGCGTTATTTGAGGTTAGGAGCTAACACGCAGTTTGCAATTTGGTTGAAACCGATTAGCCAACATTAGGATTGGGCATTAAACGTTTCAAATTTGGGAAATTTCGTGAAAAGGAAATTGCACGACTGTGCGATTTTGTAAAAGGAGGTCGTGAACGACAGTAAACTTCGGTTTATTTGAAAGCTTGAAGATTGTAACTTTCAAAGTGCATCGTTCAATTCATTTCAACAGATGGAAGCAGATGGAAAACAAATATAAATGATTATATAGAATTAAGTATATTATGGTGTTATAGTTCTTTTGAGAAATGACAAAAAAATTCCTTAATCATTTAACACTAACAGCGTCCTAACAGCGACTTTACAGTTTCAGACGCGTGGATCTCTATTTTACGTAATTTTCGTATCAAGTTTCACTAACATTTGATTTATCTGTGTAAGTCTAAATAAGCAAATGATAAAACTAATTGTTAACGATATTCGAAATATAAAAGTTACGTAATATAAACATTCGGATATCCAGAACCATAAATGCGCTGTTAGTACCCACACGTCCGCAGTGTTAAACGATTAAGAAGCTCTTTTGCCATTTTTCAAAAAACCTATTAGGTTGCGGCCTATGACTCCATGGAAAAGTTTTGCCTTCGTGACAAGTAAAATACAATGCAAAAGAAGAAAAAGAAAACTTTTGACCTTGAGAGCTTCAAGATCAAAGTCAAGCTTCTTTGCCGATCTTGCAAGTGAAGATTACGTTGGGAAAGGAAAGTGTGCTCCTGTCTGTGGAAGCGGAATTTTCCAAGAGATTCTTGACAAATTTGAAGATTGACGCGAGGGAACTCATGGGGAATCGTTGGCAATAATTCGAGGAGCCACGGAGGACCACACAGGGGGATCGAGGATGAATCCTCGGAGAGTCTCCTGACTTTTGAGACGAAGGTATACCTCGTGGCACGTTACGATGAAATAAAACGCGAACGTACCTGGCGTGCCTCCGTCCACTTTCAAAATCCTCTCCGTAGTGGATCCGTGGCGGGACACCCTCTCGGAGGCCGCGTCGTTACGTTAATGGGACGGACTATTATTTAATTCTACTAAATTGCCGGCCGGCCTCCGGAACAGGCGTAAAACCTCTTAAAAATTGCCGCGGGACCTTCTACGAAAAAACGAAATTCGACGAACGCAAACCAGCTAAAAGTTCCGATATTGTTCCCAGCCAATAACGACCGATCTTGCAATCTGTCACGCCGATTTACAATTGTCGGCTATGAGATTATTGAAACTCGTCTAAGTATAAGTTTACGCGTAATTTTTAAAAACGACCGTAACGAGCAGCGATGACGAACGAAGAAAGAAGAAAATAAAATAGCGGAAATTAAAAATATATTGTAGTCTCGGTTGTTTAGAATCAAGCAAAGCGATCTTGTTATACACAAATTAAAATAAATAGTTATTCTGATAGTTTCTATATTTATTTAAATATCATAATGTAATACATAATATATTTATTTAAATATGTAACCCTTTGTACTCCAAATTAACTTTCAATTTTTTTCTTTTTGGCAATTTGAAAATATCGAGCGTGACTCAACGTAAGAGTTTCTGTGATAAAAACTGACATCGACTCTCACTCGACAAAGAAGTGCAAAGGGATAATATAAATACTACAAATAATATACAATTAAAATATATTAATATAATATACAATTTTATTTACATTAATATAAAATATATTAATATTTACATTAATTAAAATATATTAATATAATATACAATTATGTTTACATCAATATGAAATATATTATATTGTATACGATTAAAATATATTAGTATAATATACAATTATGTTCACATTAATATGAAATATATTATACTGTATACAATTAAAATATATTAATATAACGTACAATTATATTCATATTAATATAAAATATATTAATATAGTAGACAATTAAAATATATTTATTCAAATGGAATAAACCTCCATAAATTTAACTCGCGACCGTGTGGCGAGCGTCCCGATTAATTTAACACATTAATCTAGTAAAAAAATCTACAAACGACGTTACGTCTTTTATCGTGTCGCGAACAAAGCCTAGAATTATAGAAAAAAAAAAAAAAAAAAAACGTCGAATCGCCTCTAAGAGAATCCCCGTGGCTATTATAAAATGATTCCATCTTGGATCCCGTTCGTAATTGTTAACCCAAGCTGGCCAATCGTGCCCGCGTGAGAAACAACACGCGCAACAAATCGAAAACAAATCTCTGCCGGAAGAAGGAAGATCGATCTTTTACGCGTAGAGTGCGTACGTGTATGTACGTGTGTGCATAGGTGGCTGTTGCGTGGCACAGCTCGCATACGCGCGGGAGTTGAATTACGCGGCGCGGTGTCGCGCGAGAGCGAAAAGAAGAGAAGAAAGAAGAAAACGTATTAAAAGGATATAAGAGAGCGGGCCGCGACCGCAAACTGATTAAATGCGGTTTACTCGGGATACGGCTAGCCAGGCTATATGCCACAGGGTTCTCTCAGTCGTGTTGTAAGCTATGCCAGGCTCGAGGAAACTCCTGACTGATGTGTTTACGATGCACGATGTTCGCTGTTCTTTACGGTCACGTGGCTCTTCTTCAATCTGTCGTTTCCTATGTGAAAAATTTAACAGGACGTTCTAACTTTGTTAGATTTCTCGATACGTTTCTCCTTTTCCTCAATGAAAAATGACTAATTGTCGTACGTCGATAAATCGAGAGAGGAGTTGAAACAACGATTAATCGTAGAATGGAAGAATATTCCGCTAAATTACTTAAAAAAAATTAAAAATTGGAAATATACCTAAGCGTCTGCGATATATTACTGAAGTTGAGGGCTACCTAGCAAAATATTAATTATTGTTTATGTTAACAATTTTCAGGTACAAATATTGTAGTTCCTCAAATGTCCGAATATTTTTGGCACGCTACATTTCGACATAGTTCAGTTTATTGTCTGATATTAAGAAAAGTATGTGCAATAAATCAATAAAATTTATGTTGCTATAAACTATAACGAATGTTCTATTATATCATTGAAAAATTAATCCAAATTTACTATTACAAACAATCGAAATCCACAACAATATTTTGAACAGCACGATGTCCGAATATTAATGAGTCACTGTACGTAGAAAATGAAAAATGTGTTTTCGTCGGTAAAGCGATACCGTGCCGGTATATATTTGTTGTGGACATCAAATACCAATAAAATACGTATGAAAATACCGGTATGACCGTCTTATACTGGTATTAAAACCGATTTCTCAAATAGCGGTTATATTACGATAATGTGGGAGCAAATACCAGTATAATACCTAACCTCAAAATTTTTCAGTCTCCGTTTCAACCTACTAGTAGGCTTGAAAAAAGAAAGGGGGTGGCAGAAAAAGTAAATTTCGGCAAAAAAAAAAAAAAGTGAAATATTGCAGTAAGTGAAAAAAAAAAGTGAAATATTGCGGGTAAGTGCAGCGACAATGGTATTTCTCTGCAGAGAAGGTAAATGGAATCGGAGTTTGTCAACCTGCCGGGCAGGCGTCTCGGTTTCACCTGATAAAGGCGCAAAAGTCTCTCGCCATTGTTCGACGATTCGAACCGCTGCAGGTTCCAGGTATGGGGGACCAGGTATCTCCGCAGACACGGCCTGTACATTTTGGCACCGGCATTTGTCACCTGCTCCGGTAATTAAGCGTGCATCCCAATTTACCCTTATTCGCCGGGTAAACTCCGGCTTCCGACCATTTCTCTTTTTCTCGAGAAGTCGTCCCTCCCGCTCTTCTTTCCGCTTTGCTTCTTGTTCCGTCAAACGGCCGCTGCTTCCGAGCCAGTTCCAACTTGAGGAACGATGTAAAACAGATAGCCGCGATAAGGAATCGTGTCTCGCTAAAATCAAAAGGCACCGATCTTTCAGGAACGGTCACGACCGATCACCCACGCTCGCGAGAGAGCTTGCCCGTTCGTCGTTTGAGAGAAGTCAGAAACAGCGCGACTCTGTTTTGGCCTTTCGGTATAGCGGCGAACGATAAATTGTTTAGGCATGCGCAGCCGCTTTTCTCCTCCTCGGTCAGGAAGCCGGTTAGGCCGAGCGCGAGATTCACAGAGAGACAGGTAACTGTGTCCACAGTGCCCTGCGAGGTGCCAAACTCTCTCACGCAACGGTCACTTTCCCGTGAACCTGGCAAATTAGACCATTCGGGACACGATTTTTGAGACCGGCCGGAACTTTTAACAAGACCGTTGGCGACCCTGACTTCCGTGAATTCCTAGCGACAATCTCTGTTCAGACGCTTCCGCGTATCGACTTTGTTGAAATTAATCAACGATCCTATATTATATTGCAAATATCGCCCCCTTCTAGCGCAAATTTGTGAATTCTGTGAATTTCATATTTCAGCGTATTATTTGAAGATTTAAATAATTTCTCGTAAACTATAAAAATAAAAGTTTATACAGTCCGCTGTATTGTATTATAAAGATTTTCTATTTTTTTTTTTTTTTTTTTTTTTTTTGACTTCACTGTCTCTGATGGAAATTTTATGCTGCAATCCTCGATAGTTCTAGCGTTGGTACCATTTGAAACTGTGTTTGCGAAATTACAATATTTGCTATAATCTGTGCTCTCGCAAGATGTGATATATTCGATCGACTCTTTGGCGAGAGTCTTGGTCGCGGTTCGGGAGAGAATTAGTGCCTTTTTTTTTCTTTTCACAGATTAATTTCGTGTTTCAGTCGACGCAATCACTGTTATCCGGATCACGGCCTATCGTATTTCTAACGCGTAAGCAAAATGCACGTAACTGTCAACGTACACGCGTGTAGAAACTAGGAAAATGGAGAGTATCTTTCCATCGGAATGCGATGAATCCAGACTTTGCATAACACGCTGGTTATCACCACTACATGTGTCAAACCGACCAAAGACTTTTCATTTTTGTACGTCATTCTTATAAATACCTATATGTGGTTACTCGAATACTGCGAGAGCTCGATCGACACATATGCAAGAGGAAGAAGAAAATGTTACGTAAAGTACGCGAGGAAACGCCTACTACGACAGAGTAATAAACAAATATATAAATTTCTCACTGCCATTTGATTTTCACTTGCGCAGAGTACTTAATTAATTTCATTTCTCAGAAAACTTATGTTTTTGGCGTTGTTAGTTCCATTATTCGCCGATGTCAAGCTCGACGGAATTGAAAATTATTTCTTTATCGCATCGTTGCAATTAACGACACGAAATTGTTGGTACATGAAAAAAGACACATGCTTGTACATACAGTGATGGACAGTCGCTGCTTACAATATTTGCAGCCTTTGATTTCGAATTTTATACAATATTTTTTCTACTATGAGCAGTTTAAGCGTGCGACACCCTGTATATATCGAATTGAAAATTTTAGAATTCCAGTTTTGTAGTTACGGGACACGGTACAGTAGCGCCCACTTAAGCGTCCGTCGCTGTCCCCACCAATTCTCCGAATTGGGACTATCCCCACTCTACGCTGCCTCGCCGTGCACCCGCGTGAAACATGAAGCAAAACAAGCGACACATAATATTTCGGCACATTATGATTGTTTCAGCCACGTCAAATTGAGGGAAATTTTATATTAAATAACAAATGCACATTCAATTTGCATGTGTCATGGAATCGTACTACGTGTATTGTTAATTTAATATCGATGAAAATGTAACAGGAATTATTCATCAATTCAGAACTACTTCTTATGAAATTTCAATAAATTTAGATCAGTTACAATCATTTGACAATTACTGCTTCATCCAGTTGAAACGTGCGTATTAAATTTAAAATTTAAACGTATGTACGTATTAAATTTAAGATAGTTTAAAGTGTATTCAAAGTTTGAATAAAACGTCGAAATGTTAAGTTTAGTTGTAGTAAACAAAATATAGTGGAATTTGCCGCACGTGTCTGGTATCGGTACAACAGTTGGCGCTTATCCCCACTCTTTCTTTCAGTGCCAATTCACAGAATATACCACCCTTCTTAAACGTCCGTGGACGCTTGGAAGACCACCGCTGTACAACGATACCACACGTCTAGAATAAACATGGGGGAGGGGAAAATGTAATTCTCGATCGCTGCGTCGCGACACGAGCGTAATCCGACAACATTCTGGCAATCGCACGCGTGTCGCTCATAATCACTGGTCAATTGATAACTAATTATCTCGTTGTTGGGCAGGCGTTCGACGAGACGCGAATCTCGAGCCAGTGAGTCTTCGTTCTCGGCCGAGCGAGACGAGACGAGGCGAGTCAACTCTCCCTTGGCCAATTTATTTCCCTCCTTCGATCGTCTTTCGTCCGAGCCGGGCTTGTCGTGGGAAACGCCGTGACTTTAGCATTCATCGAAATATATTAAAAAATAACCGTGCCGTTGACTCTCCCCGAGAAAACAAACTTCGAACTGGCCAGCGGCGTTGCGCAACGCACCGCGCGCGTCACCATCCTCGGTACGATTGATCCAACACGACGAAGACGACGGCCTGTAGGTGTGTGCCGTAATTTATATCGCGTGGCCGTCGTCATCGCGTTGCGAAATAAAAATAATAAGAAACCCGACACACGGGACACGAAAAAAAAGAAAGAAAAAAAGAGAAGAAATCACAATCGATCGGAACATCGTAACACGCGTTCCCTCGCCTGACTTTCAAACAACCTGAACAACCGCCATCCGTGAAAAGTGTACGAAAGTTGCAGATCTTGTTGGAGTAGACTCAGCTTTGGTCTCGCCCGGACGGATAAAAAGTCGTCAGATATCGACTGTGTTGTTTTCGACCGAAAATACCAACATAAGACGATCGAACTGGCCCTGTCTAGCTCTACTCATTGTTTCTCATCCCCACGGAGGTTCCGCGAACGTTTGCGAGGATCGCTGCTCTTTGCCTCGAGGTGTCGACAGGGTTGCAGGAACCTAACCCCTGAAGGAGGGTTCTCGAGGGAAGGAGAAGAGACGTGAGATGTGCCGCCACGGAGAGAGAGAAAAAAAAAGGGGGTAGGAGATGGAGAAAGAAAGAGGAAAGTGACAAAAGAGAAGAGAAGAGAAAGAGAAAGAGAAAGAGAAAGAGAAAGAGAGAGAGAGAGAGATTGATGGGAGGGGGTAGTGAGAGAGTGAGAAAGAGAGGAAGGGGGCAGCGAGGTAAGAGCGATGGAGGGGCAACCTCGTGTAAGCAACGAGTGGAGGGGTGGCAGAGAGGAGGGGTGGGGGTACGGTCTAGGCGAGGAACGGCAGCAGGGCAGCGGCCAGGTAAGCGAAGAGCGAACACTAGTGGGGCTGACTCGCGCGCCTCCGAGCCTCCGGCAGATCTCTCACAAGCAGCCGGCCGTTGTATATCGTCGTGTGCTACGCGTTCTACTACGCGCGCTCGTGTTGTCGTCCGCCGCCACCGTCGCCACGCTACTACGGCTCCTAGTTGTGCTCGCGAAGTGACAGACAAGTGGCGCGCCGCGCGCACAGTCGGTGCTCACCTACGTGTTGATCGTCGTCGACCGAGTTTTCCACGCTCGAGACGATCGCCAATCGGATAATCCCGAGATTGCCGGAGAACCGCGTGCAACCGATCGTCGATCACCGCCTCCTCTTCTCTCGCCTTCGGTTCTCCACTTTCCACGCAGCGGTCCGCGCAGTCGGAGGAAAAGCAGGAAGAAGAGCTTACGTCCTTGCACCTCGCGTCCACAGAATTTTTCTCACCCTTTCTCTCTCTCTCTCTCTCTCTCTGTCTCTCTCTCTTTCCTACGGAGCTTTTTCACCCTCGTTCACCCTCGTCGCGTCGTAACACGCCACTTTGGGCGAGCGCCAAGCGATCCCCAGAAACGCGCGCCAGTCACGACGATGCTGGCGCAAATCCAAGTGCGCCCAGTGGTTTCTCGGTCCTACCTGCGCTGCGCTCACCCTGCCGCTCTCGCCCTCCACCACGGTCCCATCTTTTAACCGCTTAACGCACGAAACAGCGCACGGCGCGTCAACAGCCACGAGGGATCAAACACGGGGAGAGAGAGAAAGAGAGTTTCAGAGGTGCCGGGGAACGGATCGTGAACGCGATCACGCCAAAGTGCCCGATGCGAGTGAGGAGTTTGCTCCGTTGCGCGGTGGTTTCCTCGATCGGTGGTGGTTGCGAGGGAGTCGAACGCGGCCACGCCGAAGTGTTTACGTCTACCAGCAGTGCGCCAAACAATCGAACGTGCCACACACGAACCGCTCTCCCTCCGCTGTTCCTCTCCTCGTCGTGAATTTAGTTTCTTCGGGGTTTCATACTCTCCCTCGGCGGGAGAAAAGTGCGAATTTTGCTGCGAGTCAGCGATTCTGTCTGTCAAGAGGAGACACAGAGAGAGTGTGAGAGAGAGAGAGAGAGAGAGAGCAACGAGTTGTCACACACCAGGTGTTGTGTTTAGCAGACACAGTGCAAGAAAAAAGAAAAAAAGATCGATCTGTTGGAAGTGAAGTCGATGTAACCAAGAGTGCGTAGAGAGTATCGTCAACAACTCGAAGAGACATAGAAGAAGTCGCTGGATGCAAGGATTTTGAAAGTAGTTCCAGAAGGCCAGCCCGACGCGATGCGTCGACGCTGCTGAGGCAACGCGCCTGGATGCGTCTCACTTTAAGCACGTGAGTGACCGTTTTTCCTTAATTTCCCAACGAATAGAGAGAAAGAGAGAGAGAGAGAGAGAGAGAGTGTGTGAGAGAAACGAAAAACAAACGAAAAATTATTGGCGAGCGATCGGGATCCCGTGCGAGTGAGGAGTGTGTGTGTGAGTTTTGCCTTTCGACTCGAGTTCTCCAGCCTGCGACCGAGTTAAAATGGTCGGAAGGGGATCGAATCAAACAACGATCTCGTCGTGTCCGCCACGGTATTCGGATACTTGAACCAGGAGTTTGCCTCCTCGTTGAGTGGCTCGTGATCTACACACGTGCGCGCTACGGTCGTTTCGTTTCCGATAATCATCCCGCTGTCGATCAGCTACCCCCTTTCGTGAGCTCGGCGGTAGCTCCGTGTTGTTGTTGTTGTTGTTGTTGGTGGTGATGGTGGCGGTAGTAGTGGTCGCGAGTGCGCACGCGACAACCGAGGTGGTGAATCCTGACTCCTGAGCTGACAAAGGTTCTCGTATACGAATACTGGGATGATGTCCGCTTCGGATTACGCGCTCTCTTTACGATCTCGTCAATCTACATCGTCTAACGCGGAACCAAATGTAAGTGTCCAAAAATAGCAAGTAACATATTCTACTTTCTGCGACGTACGCACGCCTCGTGTCGTGTATTTCGTGAAATCGTTTGAATCGTCTTCGTGGTCTCGCGACGGTGAATAGATTTTTCTTTTCTTCTTCTTTTTTTTTTTTTTTTCGCGCGCGTGGAAGCCTAACGTCTTTAGCGTGTTCGACGCCAGAGGAAACTTGGATAACGGTATTTTAGCTGGCAGGGGGTGAAGCGTTAGGGACTACTAATAT
This sequence comes from Tetragonisca angustula, assembly GCA_036937485.2. Classification (NCBI taxonomy): domain Eukaryota; kingdom Metazoa; phylum Arthropoda; class Insecta; order Hymenoptera; family Apidae; genus Tetragonisca; species Tetragonisca angustula. Next base: position 82,144 of record JAWNGG020000337.1, on the reverse strand, counting down.
ATATATATATATATATATATATATATATATATATATATATATATATATTTATATTTGCTTTTTTATCAAGATATGATGGTCACCTTCAATTTTTTAAATGAAATAGTTAATATTTCTTCCCGAATTCGAAGCGTTGAATTCTACATAAAAAAATATTATACCAAATAGGGTCCAAAATACATAATTTTATATATATATATAATATATATAATATATATAAAAATATAATATTAATAAATATTATAATATGTATAAAACTATGTATTTTAGACCCTATTTGGTATAATATTTTTTTATGTAAAATTCAACGCTTTATCCGAAGAAATATTAACTATTCTATTTAAAAAATTGAAGGTGACCATCATATCTAGATAAAAAAGCAAAACAGCATGAAACCGATTACAGTACTATATATGTTGCTACTGGAAGCCTACGCAACTTCTATCTGAAACATTTTTTCGTACAACAAATATTTTACGAGTTATTTTATGTCGTCACGTTGCGAGACTCACCCTGTGCATATATCTATACATATACACACACTCTACGAACCACCAGTTGATACACCGATACTTCCGATATTTTGTTTTGCAACACGCGTCGAGACGATTGAACGCGAAACAAAATTCTGCGGCTAGTCGAAGGCTCCACGAATACACCGGTACACCAGTATCTGGAGGCTTTCGAATCTTTGATAGAAACACCACTCGAATTTGTTTCGAAACCGTCAATCTAATCTCTCATATTCCACGATATCGTGCCATTCGATCGGTCGAGGACGAGCGCGAGTTGGATCTCTCCGCGCGAAGCGACGGATCGAAAGCGGCCCGCCTGGATCCTCCTGGATCGCGGTGGATCGGCGATCGTCAGACACGATGGAATTCTGAATTCTTCTACGCGGCGGTTATCGAAATGCTGACGGATTGTCAGTTGGAAAATCAGACGATACGTCGGCGATAAGCCGACATATTTTAGATAAGCGAGAAACGCGCAATTAAAATGCTTTCTGAATGAGACTCGGTTCGTTCGATTAAGAAAACGTCCGCGCAAAGACAGAGAGAGAGAGAGAGAGAGAGAGAGAGAGAGAGAGAAAGAGAGGACTATCTCTCGGAGTCTTGCGCTCGTTACCGTTTTACTTTTTCTTCCCTGTCTCTCCCTTCCCTCTTATCTCTTACTCTATCGTCCTCAGCGTTAATCTCCGATCCGATGCGAACCGTTTCGAGCCTCCTCGTTCTTCTTCCTGCCTCTTTCCACCGAAGGAGCGAGCGATAAACTCGAATCGGACAGTTCTCTTTTGTCTCCCGACAAGATAGTCAGCACGGTCAGCTTTGTGCAATCCCTTATCGAGATCCTGATTTTTCCGCGCTTATCATTAAAATCTTCGTATTAATAACACGCGACGACAGATACTAATTTGCGGTGCGTAGGAGCGAGAACGGACGTCAATTGACTTTTTGTCTTGTCGTCAATTGCGACGACGATTTCCTTTCGCGATCGTTGTGGAAAGAATGAAATGAAATGCGATGAAAAATTGGTCATTGACCGGCGCGGTCTAGAGAACACATCTGTCTGATATTCGACCAACTTGACTATATTTTCTAGCAATAGATGGCCAACTGTTATTTTTACACACGTCGAACACATGTTTTGTGATAACGTAATCAGTCTCCACCTCGTGCACACGCTCGATGATAACGAACCGGTCAATTACATTTGCTTCCAATTACCCTGCGTTGTTCTCAATGATTCTTTCGGTACATCATGTTAGGGGTAGTCGCAAGTAATGTCGTTTTTCTCAAATTTAACAAACATTGCCATCTGGCGATAATGATTTGACTTATTGTAACATAACCTGCATTCTAGTTGAATATACTGACATTCACAGTTATATCGGCTTATTGTTGAATTATGTTATAGATCAAAGCTGTATTACCTATATTCCAATTAAATACATTGACATTTAGCGTGCTTATTGTTAAATTATATCATGTTAACTTGTTACAACATAACCTGTATTCTAGTCGACATAACCTATATTCAAGTTTAACACATTTAGTGCGCTTGTTGTTAAACTAGATCGTAGATTAAAACTGTAATGATTCTCAAGTGAAATGAAATTTTGTACAGTATCGAGAAACGACTTATGGATACACCTAATATATCTCGATATTGCGCCATTTCGTTTCACGAATCGAGCGACCAGCGGCCAAATGTCAACTGGCGCGCGCGCCACCGATTTCAAAAGAAAATTATACGTACGTTCGTTTCGAGGCTTCTCTCGCGGCGATTTCCACTCGGAATAATGAAAATGTTTCACGAATATGACGCGGCGAGGCTCGACATTCACGCTACACGCACGCAAACATTTAGAAATCCCGGCGGCACACGTGCTAAGATGAATAACAAGCGAACACAGGAAAGATTTTAGCGGACGTGAATCCGGTTGCGCGTATTGATTGATGATGCACTTCGATCCGTTATTATTGACGCGCGTCGCAAAGGATATCGCTTTTGAATCTTGGCTCGCGGCACAGCAAGGAATATATACAGTTTTCGTGGTGGATCGCGCAGATTTTTTTTTCAACGATCGATAAAGCGACGGATGTAAATTTTCTAGAACTGAAACACCGACCTCACTGAAGAAACACAAAATTTCCATCCGGAGACGTTAAAGTTTACAATACCAAACAAGCTTCTATTTATGTATTTTACGTAAGAATCACTCGCGTCTCCAAAAATACATTGTTTCACATTTAACAAAAATATTCGATAATGGTCATTTTGATCATTTTGGTTCTAGCGTCAAGACAGAATGGTCGATCGAATTCGAAGTTTCATGTCTAACAAAAATATTCAAACAGTGATTTTGACCATTTTGATAGTTCCGGCGTTCAGATGGAACGCAAAGCGAAATCACGATCACGATCGATAGAATTCGAAGTTTCACATCTAACAAAAATATTCGTACGATCCATTATTTTGAACATTTTGGTTCTAGCGTGAAGAACGCAGATAGAATTCAAAGTAGTTTCTTTTTCTTTTCTTCGTCGGAGTATGTAGACGAAATGGTAGCCCATGCCGATACGAGTACGAGGGCAATCCAATCAGGGGAAACAAGGTCGCGGTAACGATATTATCCGCCTCGTGTCGCAGACTGATATCGAATACTATAATAGCAAAGGCTATTATAATACTGCAAGGCTTCGTGAAGTAACATTGAACGTTGCTCGTCCAAATGTCCTCTTCGAATTTTCAGCATCAGCGGTATCCCGACGGTACCATGACGTAAAATGCATAACAATTGCGACTGTTCTGGAAACAACTGGTTATCAAAGCGACTCCGTGATTATCGCAGCTCACCTTGGGATTCGCATATTGCGATCGTATCTGTTGGAGATTCCAATTACTATCTTCGCTGTTTGAAATTCCTTTTCTAGAAGCATCTCGCGTGAAAAGTCGTGAAAAGACCGAGGGACCTCTCGAAAGTCGAATCTTCCCGATTTAATAAGTTCCCAATTCACACAGTTGTGTACGGGTGTCGCTCGAGTGGAAATACCAGAGAGTAGATTAGAACGGAGAGTGAAAGACTCTCTAGAATTTATTACAAGTTCTCTAATAGAAGATCCATTACCTCTATCGTCGTTCGACTCCGAGCCGAGCCACTTTGTCGCTCCTCGAGGTACCACGGGGAGTGATTTTCCGAGAAATCGACCGGCAATTTCTTATCAGTAATTTGGTCAATTACCGAGCTCGATAATGTGCTAAGTAGTGGTTCTCGTTTACGACTGGTGAAACGGTGTTTCTCTTTCCTCGTGGCAGGTGCGACGAACGAGTGACTTCGGCTTCGAATTATCGAAGACATTAGACCTCTACGAAAGAAGCACGACTTCTTTCCTCGTCTCTCTTCTCGACGACCTGACAATTTCAGATACATTACAACCGAGAGACGTATTTCTCTTCTCTCCTTTCCGAGTAAAGCAACAGTCCCAACAGCGGCCTAACGAACCGAACGTCGCCTAACGTGACGTTGTTTAATAGAAATCTCCGTAAGGCTGTTTGAAAGACCGCGTAACGAACGCGGCTATAAAAGTAACCTAACGCCGCGCGTATATCGCGCGTACTTCGTTCGCCCTTTGTGCGCGTATGCACGCGCGTTTCCTCACGGCGCAAGAGGCGAGAGGAGAGAGAGCGCGTTCGCAGGAATGACACGGCCAAGCGCCAAACGCGTACGTACGTACGCGCGCTCAGGTTCTAGATTTCAATGCTCGCCGACGATAACGCGCGCCAACGATCCACGGTGCCGAGATCAGCGAATACGAAAGCTCATACACGAGTATTTTTTTACCCCTCGAGAAAAATTCCACCGAAAAACGAAAAAAAAAGAGAGAGAAAATCCTCGCGTTACATATCTTATCTGTCCAATCGAGAGGTATTTCAAAAATTCGCCGCTAATCGAACGTTCGGATCGAAGCCGGGGCCTCGGTGTTTTCAAACGGCAGAGATCGCCGAACGGGTATTCGCCCTAGATAAATCTTCGCCACAGCCTGGATAAGATCTGAAGATCCGAATGTTTTGATAGCATTATCTGAAGAGTTGGCTGGATGACGCAACGACGAATCGAGAAACCTCGAGCCGAGCAAACGAAGCCGGAATCGATCGTTTGCACGGGCGTTTAAGTAATTGGCGGTGGTGTTGCCAGTCGGCGTCAAGGTTCGGACTCGAGGCCCCTGAGCTTCGACCTCGAGGCCTCGAAGGCTCGCGCCGCGGAGTAGAACGCTACCTACAACTGGCTGCTGCTACCACTACTACAGGTAGCAGCGCGCGAGGTACTATAATGCGCTGGCTCAGGGCATTTCTACATCCGGTGTAGCCGTCCGCGGCACGGTACACGCCGAACCTTACGAAGTAAGGTGTAAGGTGACGGCTAATCCGTCGAAATTAAGCGCGCGCGATCTCCAGGCAGCTGCCGCGGTACGAAGACCAGCTACACGAGGTGGATGCTACTCTTATTTTTTTTTTCCCACCGGCCACTTGGGCGGTCCGAAGCTGGCCCAGTGCTATGTTCACTTTCACTCGCGCGTTCTATCGTTTTTTCCTTTTTTTTCATCGGTTGATACGCTCATCGATAGCTTCCTTCTGTTCAACAATGTTCAGACGAAAATTTGACCAGTGATTACTTTGTCGAAGCAATGAATCTAATAACTTGGATTCTAGAATAACATTTGACCCTTTGCACTCGATTGTCACTTCGGAGGTGACATCGTTGCTTGACCAATTGCGCTGGCAACTGATTGCGGACCATAACGAGCGACCAAATACACCGTATACAATAATTCGTCGCTTTCTTTCTGAACTCGTCGGTACGATAGCACTGGATAGAAATTATTGAGAGGTAATAAATTTATTATCTATTTCGCCTATTTTGTTTTACGTAAATATACTCTAAACTGAGAGAATATTGCAATTTTGGGACAAAAAATTCTCGACGTTGCGTGGCACGCCATACCAGCGCAAGAGGTTAACCACTTGCGCTGGCAATTGATTGCGGACCATAACGAGCGACCAAACCGTATACAATAATTCGTCGCTTTCTTTTTGAACTCGTCGGTACGATAGCACTGGAATTAGAAATTATTACTATATAGTAATAAATTTATTATTCGTTTTGCCTTATTACTTAAATATACTTAAAACTGGTTTTATAAACTTAGATATATGATACATAAATATACTTATATACTTATATTAAATATATTTATACTTAACTATACTTATATTAATATTAAATATATTTATACTTAAATATACTTAAAACTGAGAAAATATTGAAATTTTGGGACAAAAAGTTTCTCCACGTGCGTGACACGTTCATTCCAGCGCCAAACATTAAAATACGTCGAGCGGGGACACGTTGTGAATATTCAGATAAAGCTCTGCGAGATTTATCTGAATATTCACGATCCGTATGTTTCATAGATCTCTTCCTGAAAACTCGAACGCGCTTAAACGCGCCGAAGGTACGTCTCTCGCCGGCTGTTAGCCGCTGTGCTATACTGTCGGAGGAGAAGGGCAAGGGCCGTTTGTCAGACAGAAAGTACCTGAAATAGAACGAAGCGTAACGTACGATGGTCGGAGCCAACGTCTCCGACGTAATGTGGCGCGAAATGCGTTATCGAACGGAAGGATAGTAAATCCTGTCGAGCGGCGCAGGAAGAGTATGAAAAGGGCGTACGAGGACGAGAACGATCGATGCATCGGGCGATGCAACGGCCAGAAGGTACAAAAGACGCGGAGGAACGCGGGGGAGAGGGGGTTAAGCCAGCTCGCAATACGATTCTCCCGAAATACGGTTAACAACGTCATCGAGGATCCACTGGTTGATGGATCACAGGGGGAGGGGGAGGAGGCCGGAAACGGAGAAACCGCGGACAAACGACGCGCGTACGATTGCCGCGTCTCTTCGAATCTTCCAACCCCCCCCCCCTCCCCTCACGCCCTCTTGTTATTAGCCAGAGCCGACAGAGGCGAGCCAAAATGCGGCCATTTCTGACGGTCGTTAACCGAACGTCGAGGCCGCATTGAGATCGGGCTATTGCACTTTTAATGTCGCCTCCCTGGGAAATATCCAAGATTTCGCCGCAAAGAAGCATATGGAGAAGCTGGGGGGAGAGGGGGGGGGCTTCGAGTTCGGTATAAAGTATAAAAGATGTAAGGGAAAGAGAGAGAAAGAGAGAGAGAATACGGGCGCTTAGGTTCGCACGCACGGTTCGTGCATCGTTCCCACCCTCGCGAAATATAATGGGGACCCGTTGCCTCGCGTTGGTTCGCCTTTTCTGCCCACACACGCTCGCGTGGCAGGACTCATTGTTCCCCGATAGACGACAGGGAAACACGTAAAGCACTCCTCGCGATCGATTATGCGACACCCTTTCTTTTCTCTTTTTCTTTTTTCTTTTCCTTTTTCTCTCTCTCTCTCTCTCTCTCTCCACGTGGAACGACTCGTCTGCCGCCGCCATCGTCGCGTCATCTCACGCGCAAAAAACTTTCGCACGAGTTCCACCGATATTTTTCTACGTGTGTGTTTTGTTGCTGCTGTCGTTGTGTGTATATCGATCACTTTGCACATCCCCCTCCCCCTCCCCCTTGCGTGCACGCGTGATTCTTCTCGTTAGGTTTCCGTTAACCACTTGCGCCGACGATTCATTGCGGACCATAACGAGTGACCAAACCGTATACGATAATTCGCCGCTTTCTTTCTGAACCCGTCGCCGTGACATCGCTGGATAGAAATCATCGAGAAGCAATAAATTTATTATTTGTTTTGCCTGGGTTATACTTAAATATACTTAAAACTGAGAAAATTATCGCAATTCTGGGAGAAAAAATTCTCGACGCGCGTGGCACGAGGTTAACCACTTGCGCTGGCAACTGATTGCGGACCATAACGAGTGACAAAACCGTGTACAATAATTCGTCGCTTTCTAGAAATAATTAAACAAAATAGAAATTATCGCGGAGTAATGAATTTATTGTTTGTGTTGCCTGAGTTGTAATTAAATATACTTAAAACTGAGGAAATATCACAATTTTGGGACAAAAAATTCTCGAAGTGCGTGGCACGTCATTCCAGCGCGAGAGGTTAACACTAATGGTCTAAATGACCAATTTCATTCGAAGTTTCGTTGCAGATATTCGCACAGACGTGAAATGTCAATAAATTGAAGCTCGTGCACTTCGATACTTGTATCATAAGGTATTTTATTTCCTCTACTTTAACATCTCTGACGTTGGAGATTTTAATCTAGTCCGGTAGTCGACTCTAGCGTCTAGCTTTCATTTAATCGACGAAATCGTAATCGCGTTTTTGTTTTTCGTGCTGATTATTGAGAGTATCACGTAAATAAAAAGATACGGGCACGTGATTACAGGCAGGTAAATAGGTACAAATGTCAATGTCTATCGAAGTTGTGGAGAGTTTGATAAAAGTACAACAAAACCTACTACTTACCCACTACGGATGAAAAAGAATGAAGCTTGTCTCGTAGACGTTGAAAATTACGAATCCATAATTCGACGGCCAAAGTTCAACGCGAGGCGAAAACGAAAAGAAAAACAAGAAAAAATAACGTGGCATTTAATGAAGCGGTTTCGAGGTTGTAAAAGTACCTGGCGTCGTTTTGCAAACAAAAAGGGTCGAATTTCTAAAAAGCGAAATGTTTTAATACCGGTGTACAAGATCGCGTAATTATAGTCTAAACGTGTACAAAATTACGTTCTTGTACATTTTATTATACCTGTACCGAGAAGATATCGCGTGTAATCTAATAAATTATCTTCCTGCCGGTGTATCGTGATCTACGGACACGCCTTGTGCATCCTTAATAACCGATTGATGCACCGTGCCACTTCCAAGAAGAGATACATCTGCTTGACTGATCTGATTCATCAAATTTCTTGTATGTGTGTATGTGTGTTTTTCGTAAAAACGTCGGACAAATTATCGTCGAGATTGTTGAATTTTTAATTCATTTTTCAAAAATCTTGTATTTTCTTTCTTTGCTTTAGAATTCAAACTGGAATAAATGTCGAAGTAGCAAACACCGAAACGAAAAAATCGTGCATGTAGAGCGCGTGCAATGGGGGGAGGGGGGGACGACGGAAGCAAGACGAGTAGTAATTGCCAGGCGCGGTGGTTCAATTAAAAAGTCAATCAGCCCGTTCCATGGACGCGAGAGGATGACTGGTGAAAAGGGGAGCTGGAAGAGTGGAGAACACCTCCTCCCATACTGTGTCAATTATTCTATTTATTATATAACTTATTTATTAATTTTTGCCAAAGGACAAACCAAAAAATGTTTCACAAAGACACCCCGTTACGCAGCAGGCTGTCGCAAAGATTTATACGACCAGCAACGAATCGCCAACGTTTATTGCCGCAGAAAATAAAAGTCGATTCTTTCTACTAGTTTTAGACCACTCGTAAAAAGATTTTAGTTGGCGAACGCTTAGTCCCGGTCCCTGTTCATCGAGAACACCGAGGCTTGGGTATAATCTTCGAGAGACAGCTGTTTCCCTCGAAACGGCGTAAATCTCTCCCTCTCTCTCTCTCTCTCTCTCTCGGCGGTGGTCGGTATCGTTAATGATCGTGTAAATCACAATGAACGGCCAAGTAGCACGAATGGAACGGAACGGGGAGCGGTGGATCCACTCGATGAATCGACCACCACCATGCATGCCAGCCTTCTATAAGGGTAGAGAACAGGACACGAAAGTCGGCCCCCATGTTCTCGTTACTATGCCTGACGTCACTGGGATCTTCAGGACCCTCTAACGAGTGTCTTCTGCAGCGACTCGGCCCTGCCGAGCAATTAATTCTTACGTCGTGAAAGTTTAATGGGATGCCAAGAGTGATGACAGCCGCGTCGAACGTGAAATAAGGAGCCTTAGCGGTTCGAGATTAGCGGTTTTAATTCATCTAACCTACGATTAAAAATCGTGAAGCTCTCTCGACGTTTTTCCACCCATTTTTTCCTTCGTGTTTCTTTCTCTATTCTCTATTCTAATACAGGCCCTTAGAACAAAATTCCGAATAACTGAATAAGAACTTTATTATTTTGAATAATTTTAACTACGAATGTTCATAATGTCTCTTTTGGGGAGTACTTATATTTGTGAGCAGAAATAGACAAAAAATAAAATAAAAATAAAAATAAAAATAAAAGAGCAAACATTTTAGGTGAGCATCCTCGTATTGCCATTACTTGTATCAAACCAGATATTGTCGAAGTGGTATCTAAAAAAACAAGCGCGGTGCTCTCGTTAAAAAAATTTTTATATTCTTTTCGTTAATACAAATATCAATGTATTGTCTCGCTATGAAAGTTGTTTTAATATCCTCGTGAGTAATATAGGTTACATAGGAAAATTACGTCAAGAGAGGTTCAGAAGATTTAAAAATTTCAACACCCATGTTCTAATATATCTATAGTTTTCTTAGCTGTATGGAATCGCGCAGAACCAAGTTTTATCCAACTTTCACACACATGAAATTGCAACGACAGATTGTATACATAGGTGTTTCGTTATTGACGTTGATGTATGACGGATCGATGGTCGATACTTTAAGGAATATTACATCGATACTACTAGTATCTTTGAGAAATTCGTACGTGTAGGTTACTTGCTTACCCAGCAAGAGTTTGTGTATTTATTGTTCCCTGCCGCCATTAGAAACTAGCGAGAGATACTCTCGAGGGTGTAACAATTTCCCATTATCGAGACTGCTGTTTACAAATTGAACTTACCAAGTCGATCGCGCCCTCCCTCTAGACCGAATTCTCATCCCTGGGACCATCGTCGGCCATCGACTTTAGTTTAGAGCATTGCCTCTAGTATCGTCCACTTTCCCACTCTCCCCTTTTCGTCCTTCACTGGACTCTCGTCGAACAAACGTGTACGTACGTATGTATGTGGCAACCTCCTCGACCCGAGTCCGAAGGGACACTTCTAGTTTTCGCAAGTTTTCGGGCGCCACCGTTGCCGCCGCTCGGGAAACTTTATTCCGCTGACTTGTCGCGAGAGTCCCGCTGCCGCGGTCTTGTTTTGTCCGCGTTTCCAACCCCCTCGACCTCTGGGAAATCCTCGTCGGCCGTCGAACCCAGAATCTCCCGTGCTACCGGGAGAAAAATTCCAAAACTGTTGTGCCGTTACTGATATCGCTTCCTCGACGAACGCGGACGAATCTCACCGTTGCCGACGGTGTTAACACGACGTTCCGTGCCGAAACGATTTTTTTTTGGGTCGACTTACGATTGGATCCCACCCATATTATGAGTAACAGTTTTGCTTCTGAAGTGTGTGTTGCGATTTTTACAACGAGTGGAGAAATGATCGAGAAAGAGCGTGTAGAGTTTAAGAAGGAAGATTCGCGTCACAGAAGAAAGCAATAAATTTAATTTTAAGGTTGGTTGAACCTCGTCAAAATTAATTTAAAATTGAAACATTTTATTGAAAATATTTTTAATATTATTATCTAATAAATTATTGTTATTCAGTATTGTTGCAACATAAATAATACTTTTAGTATCATTTACGATAATACCAATTAATAATAATTTATCATATAATATTATTTAATATATATTATAATTTATACAATATATAATATAATATTATTTTATATAATAAATTATTATTATTTAATATTATTGCAACATAAATAACACTTTTAGTATCATTTACAATAATACTAATTAATAATAATTTATTATAATATTACTACATATATATCAAAATTTATATAATATATAATGTAATATTATTTCATAATACTTTATTATATAATACTACACAATAATAGCTTTTTGCGTCGTGTCCTTACTCTCCACATCCACGTTCCCACGGATTTCCAAAAGTCGCAGAAGTCGTAAATTCGAAATCGAGCTGAAGACACGCGCGCCAAGGTAAAATTCACGAGGTGAGAGGTAGAGATTCCACGGGAGCCCGTTGATACGAGAGATCGTTTGGATTGGAAATACGATGCAGACGCGATAACGAGGCAAGCTTGATATCGTGCTCGTTTGGTGGCAAAGGTGAGTATCGCATCAGCTTACGTGGAATCACTATGTGTTGTAAGCCTCCAATGCAATGGTGCTGGAGCCACGCCACGTGATCGGTATAGTGCATTGCGTTTGCGAGTGACGATCTCGTTGAGACGGGTCAGTGATCGAGAAGTTAAATATTTAAAGGGAGATTGATGTCCCTATCGTGAGCCGCACAGCGCTTCTACATACATCTATACACTCATTTTTCTTTTTTCTTTCTTTCTTTTTTTTTTTTTTTTTTTTTTTTTTTACAATGTCGTCAATGTCGTCTAGAAATACAAACTTTATATCAGCTTCTCAGACTCTACTACATACATACGTGTCTCTTCTAACATTGTTTAACAGAGTAAGAAACCGAAGGCACTTGGAGAGCGAGGCATGAACCTAGCTGGAAGTAAACCGAAGACCAAACCGTGGCATTCGAGCCACGGATATCGACTTACAGTGTCGTTGACCCCTTACATTGTTTTAAAAAATTCACGAGTTTGCGTCTATCGAATTGAGTACCTCTACCAACGATTCCTTATCGATTACAAGTAGACCGCGATGATACCTCGTGAAATTTGCTCGCGTGCATTGCGTTGCATTCGTTTCTTTCTTTTTCTTTTTTTTTTTTTTCTTTTCTTTCTTTCTTTCTTTCTTTCGTCCGCACGGAAGGTTTCACTCTCGCGAGAGCACAATGATGACGTATTCGCGTGGAATTGAGACACGACAATCGTGGAAAACAACGTTCGTATTCGCACAACTGTTAGAGAGATAGCAGTATTATAAATATCGCAGATAACAGGGGCTATTACTACCAGACAGCCTGGCTGTAATTTTTAAGACGTTAACGAGAGTATGTATTTGTGGAACTGTTGCTCCGGTTATCACGTTCTAACACATATCGCGCAGATTTGACGTCGAGTGTATTGTTTCGTCGCCTCGTATTTTTCTTTCTTCTTAAACATTTTGATTTCACTCTGCCCTTGCGGTTCCATTAGTAGCATCCATCCATTAGCGAGAGAATGAAAAAGGCAGCTGCGAATCGAGGCTGCCGTCGACAATTATCAACGTGGAAATCTGTTACGAAAGATGTCTGTTTGCCAGGCTTGTGTAATTCACCTGGCTGGCAGAGCGTGTTCCACGATATTTCCCATCGAAATTGAGAATGACCCGGCGTTACGGTACCTCATGGCACCCTACAACTCGTACCTTCTTCGTTGCACCTCCGATTCCAGGACGCCGGGCAAACGACGACGATGATCGAAGGTATCTAGTCTCTTGGAAACTCTTGGATACTCGACGTGCACGGTACCCCCTGAGTTTCGAGTGTCCTTCACGGCATTCTTCGTGGGAAAACCAAACAAACATCTTGAGTTCACGACGCGGGCGGCCTCGGCTTGTAGTTATAGAGTGCCTCTGAAGTATCTACCGTGTATCATCCGCTACGTATATCCACACTAATATCGATGGATATTAATCGAACACACGGATAAGCTGGATCACAGGAAATCCAACAGTTACTTATGACCTGGCAGTTATGAAGAAATTTTCGAGTATCTTGACCTCTTGCGCTGGAATGACGCACGTCGAGAATATTTTTTGCCCCAAAATTGTAATATTCTCTCAGTTTCAAGTATGTTCAAGTGAAAATAATAATAAGTTTATTACTTCTCGATAATTTCTATCCAGTGACATCATACCGACGAGTTGAAAAAGAAAGCGACGAAATTGTTGCATACGGTCGCTCGTTACGGTCCGCAATTAGTTGCAAGCGCAAGTGGTTTTAACCTCCGAATGCCACGCACGTCGAGAATTTTTTGCCTCGAAATAGCAATATTCTCTCAGTTTTAATTATATTTAAGTGAAACAAATAATAAATTTATTGCTTCTCAATAATCTCTATCCAGTGACATCATACCGACGAGTTGAAAAAGAAAGCGACGAAATTGTTGCATACGGTCGCTCGTTACGGTCCGCAATTAGTTGCAAGCGCAAGTGGTTTTAACCTCCGAATGCCACGCACGTCGAGAATTTTTTGCCTCGAAATAGCAATATTCTCTCAGTTTTAATTATATTTATGTGAAACAAATAATAAATTTATTACTTCTCAATAATTTCTATCGACGAGTTCAAAAAGAAAGCGACGAATTATTGTGTACGGTTTGGTCGCTCGTTATGGTCCGCAATCGGTTGCCCAGCGCAGGTGGTTAAATTCCGAAAGAGGCCGGGTACGTTGTGAATTTTGCAAGCTATTTAAAGCCGTGTCAAAGCACGATGGCTGAAAATGGAAAGTAATCCACGGCAATTGCCTATATATATATCACACGTAGGATCCCAGAGGTATTAAAATAACCTGCAAGTTGACGTTGGCGCGGACGAGTTAACGAGTAAACGTACACGATTTACAAGATATGGTAATCGAGTTAACTGCCCGATTAATAGATAAACGTCACGTAGAGCTCTTGAGCGGGGAAAATAGAATGAAAAAGGCGCTAACTAGAAGAACCAGCGACGGTCGCACGGTTGCGTGAGTGTTTAACGATTTTGTGGCATCCGTCCGTGTACCGAGTACGTAGGGAAGACCACCTAGGACGAGGTCCACGTGTTTGCGCTTCCTTCACGCCGACACACGTTCGACACACGTTCGATACGAAATTACAAAGTTTTGGAGACATTCGCTCGAGTTCGATCGATCAGTCGTGAACAAGATCTCGCGTGGTCAAAATTATACGTATAATTTTACTGGATTCAATCCACCAGTAATAACCCTGACGACGATGCATCGAGGCTACGACTGATAATCATCGTGAATACTGAAAACTGAATAGCGTGATAAGTATGAAGCGGCCAAATTTCATATACGTACCTATTTGTTGAAAGCTTCTGCCACTAACAGTTACCGATTTGTTGCGAGCAATTGCAGAATTTTAAAAAGTTCTTTGACCAAAGGATCGATTTAAACGAAAGAAAAGAGTATCTATGGGTCGAGAATCGCGCTTAATGGGCTGTTATTTCGCGCGGGCCAGCCTTGCAATTACATATTCAATCGGAGAATAATAACTCCAGCGTGACGATACATCAACATTGTAGCTGATAATCACAGTGTTCCATCAGCTGTGAAAATTGTTGCATCGGGCCCAACCGAGCATCGGCGCAACGTCCACCGGAATTGCCACGCGTGACGATCATACTCGTTATTTATGCGCCCGTTGGCTCGTCCCGCGTCCCGCTTCTTCATATATCTTCCCTCCGTCGGCGGTCTTGCTCTTTTCCCCGAACGTGACGACGAAAACCGATCTCCTCCAAGTTCGTTCGTCGAACATCTCCAACGAGAACGAGAATCTCAACTCTGGAACTCACCAGACCGCGGACTGTTTTCACAGCCGCGACCGACATTTTCCACGATCATTCAATTTGGATCGAACAACGACGACGAGTAATCCCGTTTTATGGACAATCGTGTTCCTCAAATTCACGCTCCGATCGCACGATTTCGAAATAACTGCGAACGTCTCGTGAAGCGTATGTTGCTCTACTTGAATCTACTTTATACAGCCGATAAAAATTTCACCACCGTGAAAGATCGTAGCGCGAAAGTTCGACGTTCTTTACGACGCTGACAGACGCTCGCGCGGTAAGGTTTATTTAAAAAAAAAAACGGTGTCTTCCGGGTTTTACTTTTAAATTTTGTATGTTTGCTTCTGCGAGTTGCATCACCGTTCTTCTGTTATCAACATTGATAATATTGAGTTTGTTGAAGGCGTTCAGTTCGGGAGGTGCTACTTGCAAAAGCAAACTCGTTGATTCGAGCGCTAAAACGTAGTGACTTTTAATAGCTATTTTTAATATGATCGAGTAACATGGTAATCAACTCGAGAATAATGTAATCTGCAAAGCTCTAAACCGAAAGAAAGGTATTTTGGTACTCTCCAGTCATGAAAATTATGCGTGTACTACTGCGAAGCAGTAGTTTCGTAATCTCTACACATCTTTACATTCCTTTAAATTTCAAATCAACTCCTTTCAAGTTAAAACTTGAAACATGACAGAAAGACACATGGTCGATTACACAGTAATTTAGAATGAACGCGTTCTATTTCGTAATCTCTGCAAATTTCACGTTCCTCTAAATTTCAAATTAACTCCGGTTAAAAACCAACGAGACCGAAAGATACATGGTCGATGACACAGTAATTTAGAATTGACGCGTCATCGACATTTCGATACACTCCATTTAAAAATTGACACGTGTTCGTCCCGTCCGATGACACTGGAACAAAGCTTGAAATCTAAACCTCTTGCTTAACTTTTTGTCCCAAAATTGCAATATTCTCTCAGTTTTAACAATATTTAAGTATAACCCAGGCAAAGCAAATAATAAATTTATTACTTGTCAATAATTTCTATCCAGTGATATCGTACCGACGAGTTCAAAGAGAAAGCGACGAATTATTCTATACGTTTCGGTCACTCGTTATGGTCCGCAATCAATTGCCAGCGCAAGTGTTTAACCTCTTGTGGACGTCGAGAATTTTTTGTTCCAAAATTGCAATATTTTCTCAGTTTTAAGTATATTTAAGTATAACCCAGGCAAAGCAGATAATAAATTTATTACTTGTCAATAATTTCTATCCAGTGATATCGTACCGACGAGTTCAAAGAGAAAGCGACGAATTATTGTATACGGTTCGGTCACTCGTTATGGTCCGCAATCAGTTGCTATTGCAAGTGGTTTTCACCTCTGAATGCCGCGTACGTCGAGAATTTTTTGTTCCAAAATTGCAATATTCTCTGAGTTTTAAGTATATTTAAGTAAAACGAATAATAAATGTATTACTTCTCAATAATTTCTATCCAGTGATATCACGTCGACGAGTTCAAAGAGAAAGCGACGAATTATTGTACACGGTTCGGTCACTCGTTATGGTCCGCAATCAGTTGCAAGTGGTTTAAAGCGCTTCACGAATCGGTGTGACGGAATCCCGGTAAGATGTTTACGTGCTCGCGATTCAGGAAGGTTCAGTGGCTTTTTTCTGCGAAAATTGTACACGTACGACGCTTTCGATGTCGTGTTTCCATCGTGTGTAGAGCCGACCGCTATTTTTACGACAATGACGGCCGATGCTACGGAGGGGTCACTGTTTTGCAAACGACACGTTGGATAACGACTCGGAAGGGTCTCGATCGATACGCGTGCTCGCGATATCAACCACCGCTCGCGGGCAGGCGGCGTCCAAAGTGAATGTAATTGCCGGATATTTTCTGCTGATCACACTTTGCATATCTTACGAGGCCGATATTTATGTCGGAATTATGTTCGGAATGTTAATGCGCCTCTCGGTGTTCTGGCTGCGCCTCCTCTCCTCTCGCCGCTACGATCTTTCCTATCGATACTTTGAAATAGGGTGTACTCCCCCTCCTCCCCTCTCAGCGACTCGATAGGAAACGTAACAGGGGCCTTCGTTTTGCTCGCGTCGCGGGAACAGATACCGCTCGTTCCACGTGTACAAAATCGATTGATTTTCTTGGAATCGTCGTCGACCTCCCCCGGTGTGACACGGTATTCCCGTTATTCCTCGATCGTTGCATCCTACTTTACCCCCTTTGGCGATTTACACTGCAAAGACCCAGGAATATCGTATCGGTTCGCGTGAAAAACATATTCGACTTCAATCTGTCTCTTTACCGCCAGCTCATATTTGTAACTTTCTTTGTGTTTATTATGTCATGCATAACATTATCTGAGCGTTACTCGTCCGAGCAATCGTACGCAACAATTTCAGATTCTCTTGAGTCTCGAATCGTTGAAGAATCTTCAACCGATCGACCGTACGGATCAGTCGATTATCATCGTTAATAAGCCACCGGAGACGCGAGAATTTTCCAACAATAGCACGACGCCTGATAGGTTGCCGATAACGATAAGATAGATAGATGTTGCGCTGAAAAAAAAGAAGAAAAAGAAGAGAGAGAGAACAGTCGGTACGACGACAGACGTCACGCATCGTGTCGTTTGACGTGAAACGGGCACGAAGACATCGAGGGTTGTTCCGGCGAGCGGAAACCACACGCCGAGGCTCTCTTTCTTTCTTTCTTTTTTTTTTTTTTTTACCCTGTTCCGTCAAGCTGTTCTCCTTGGCAAAGCGACTTAATGTCTCCTTAATGGCCGCGATAAAGCACAGTGATATACCTTTCGTGCCAGCATAACGGACTGCGACTATACGTTTATACGTTTATACACGCAATAGTGTACGTATAAACGTGTAACTTATGTGCTACGTGCACCAAAGTAAATTCATCCGCCGCGCCGCGGCTCCGCTCCGTGCCGCGCCGATTGAAAGGTAAAGGCTGTTTGATATTGAGAATAATTGCTCTTCAAGATAGTCCGGTTATGCGTACATACCTATACAACGCGGCTCGATTGAACAGAACTCCGTGGCGAACACCGAGACGAACGTTACATCATTTTGCTCGCGAGTTTCTCCGCCGCGTTCTGCATCGAATCGTCGACGTAATAAATTCAAATTCAGTCCCGCGCTTGTTCATTCTCATCGACGAAACGGATCTCCATCGAAAAGTAGTAACATCGCGAAACGAATCGTATAATAAATTCGAGCCTGATACTCGAGAGCTTGCAGGAGTTCACGCTAATTCGTTTACCCCAGACAAAATGAACCGCGTGTCTTCAACCTCTTGCGCTAGTAACTGGTTCGCGGACCGTAACGAGTGACCAAAACCGTATACAGTGATTCGTCCTCTTTCCGAATTCGTCGGTATATCACAAGATAGAAATTAGTGAGAAGTAACAAATTTATTATTCGTTTTGACTGTATTATTTATTATTTATCATTTGTTAACCGCAAGCGGTCAATACATTGTAAAGTAGATATTTGTGTTGCTCGTTGAATAATCGATTAGTTTTATTATTTTAATATCGTATCGATCGTTCTACGTTAATTTTTATAATATTCGCAGATTTCTGCCAGTCAGACTCATTCTGTCAGTCGAATCATACGTATAATATAATCGAGTCTCGATGAAACTTTGGCGTTCGCGTTTAGGGAGCAGGTTGAATCGCGTGGCGCTTACGTAACCGGCGATCGATGACCGCGTGATTTCGCAGACTTTGTCCGGCTAAATTTAGACCGCTATCTTTCTTCAGCCATTTACTTTTGTTTCCACCGTTCTCGCCACGCTAAATTTCTTCTACGATCGCGAGATCTCTTGAATTTATATTTCTTCTTTTCTTCTTCCCCTCGTTTCCCTCTTTCCCCGCTCAATTCACACCCCTACACAGTATTATCGTCAGATTAGATTCGTACGTCGAACGAAAAAAAAAAAAAATGAACGTACAGTCTTTCTGCTGGAACGTTTTGGAAATTTTCTTTGAAAATCAGCGTGAATTACAGGCGCAATTCGAAAAATCGAAACAGATTGAACTACACGAGCGTTTCACCTTTCGGCGAATGATTCGATGCAACGATTCGACATTGCGGCGAATCACGAGCTATGAAACCGCTCGTGGAAATTTACTGGTTTACTCATTAAGGACACTCTATTTTTCACGAGGCGCGAGAGGAAAATATGCTTATCTGCGCGAGTTCTTCTTTCTTATTTTTTTTTTTCTTTTCTTACTTGCAGTTACATCACCGACGCTATTGTTTCACGAGAGCGAGAGATCGCGTGATTGAACTTATCCCCCTCGATACTTTTGCGATCGTCGAGTGCCTCTCTCTCGCCGATATCGCGATAAAGTGTTGACCTTTTCGAACGTGCGTAAACTCTACATCGAATTTCGTGTCGATCACTTTGAGGACTGTCTTCGACTCGCCGTTTTGCGAGAAACGGCAACATCGGGCAAGCTCTGGAAATTCCTAGAGATATCCGAGGGATGAAATTGATGAACACGCCTAACAACAAAAATATTGTCCATTCGCGACAAGCTGCTAACAAACGGAGACCCTACCAAGAAGACTCAAAAGAGAGCATTCATCGGATTTACAATGATTCCAAGCTCATTAGTCTGGATGCTTGTTCATAGTGTTGCTTAGTATGGATACTCTAACCTTTAAAAGGGTAATACTTTGTCTCGTTCTCTTTCGAGAAATTCGAAAATTCGTCCGACACGCGTGATTTCCACGTGGAAAGTCGAAAGTGATTGCCGACCGAGGAGAGAAACAACACAATAAAAATGAGGAACAGCAATGTAACCGCGGTTTCGATGGCTCTCGCGCGTCTCTCTATCCGCGGTTCAAGCACTCTCACGGTATAGTGGCCGTCGGACGGTAAATATTTTTGGCGCCAACTTTTTCCGCAAAGGCCTGTTAGCATTGCGCGAAGGCTGCGCGAGCCCGTATGTGCCCTGCTGAGTGCGTCAACGTGCGTGTCGCCTCGAGCTTCGCCACTCTATTGACCAAAGACATTATCGCCAGAAGAAACGTATAATGTGTCGTTGGCAGCCGCGCGAGGGCCGGTCCCGTCCGCTCTCGTTCCTCCGCTCCATTAACGAAACCGCTGGTCCTCGTAGCGTACGAACAACTTGTTCACACAGTGCGCCTCGAGGTCCGCGAGAGTTTCGACGAGAAGTGAAAATTTCCTTTGAGACGAAAGCGGCAGCCGAACGAAATTTTCAGTAAATTGGTTAATCGAGAACGTTCGAAAGCTCAAACACAATTGCGCAACGTAACTTGCGAACTAACCAGCGCGTGGTTTCAACTCCTTGCGCTGGCAACTGGTTCGCGCGGACCGTAACGAGTGACCGGGCCGTATACAATGATTCGTCGCTTTCTTTCTCTCTTGAACTCGTCGGTACGACATCACTGGATAGAAATGATTAAGAAGTAATGCAGTAACTCGTCTGAGTTACATTTAAATATACTTAAGACTGAGAGAATGTTGCAATTTAGGACAAAAAATTCTCGGCGTGCTTGGCACGTCATTCCAGCGCAAGAGGTTAACTCAACGACGAGAAGAATCAGTAGTATTGTTGTTCGTATCACGCAGGCTAGATTGTTTATCTGCGGTTCTTATCGATCCACTACGATTAAAATGTTATTAATAATTAAAAAGATAATTATCACCGTGTATATACATGTAAAGATAATAATCTTTACTGCACGTGGAATGCCGGGAGAGCCGGCGCAGGCTAGTACAAATATTAGGGATACCCATAAGTAATGTCCAATGTTTCTTTACTGTACAAAATTCCGTTTCGTTTAATACAATTTTAATCTATGTTTTACTTCAGTTGATACAATTTATTAATCTATAATATAATTTAGCAATAAGCTAACACTAAATGTCAATACATTTAACTGGAATATAGGTTATGTTAAAGAAAGTTAAATTACTGTCACTAGATGGCAATGTTTATTAAATTTGAAAAAAAAAACGACATATTACTTATGTAATAATAATTGATAATAATAATTAGCAGTAACTAATTTGATAATAATAACTAATGATAATTGACTTGTGCACCAATTTGATAATAATAACTAACTCGTGCACCAATTTCACAACAATAACTAACTTGTGCACTAATTTGATTTGCATTCGACGGGAGTCCAATCTTCATCTAAGCATTAAGAAAAGACGCGGGCGAGGTGCAGCACGTGCTTTCGCCGGACAGCGTGCGATACGTTTCCCACGACGTGTACGCACAGGGGAAAGTTCAAACTGGGTTAATAAGTTTCGAAGAGCGTAGCAAGGAGCGATGTGTCGTAAGTCGCGAGCGAGCGGTTGAAACCCTTGACTGACGTTCATCTTCCCGACCGAAATTTTACCGCGCACGTCCCTCCTCAACAGAGAAAACCGATCGAAACACGAAGAGAGTCGCATTCCACGAATACAAGCCGCCAACTACAAGTGCTCCGCAAACAAGGTAAATGTATTTATAGAGGGAACACGAAGCACGTCTTTTTCTGTCTTCCCCTTTGCCTCTCCCCTTGTCAACGTCTAGACTCGCGATCATCGTGCCTCCGAGCCTTTGTCATTCATTGCTCCTTCACTCGGCCCATAGTTTCTTCTCTCGCCGTTTCCGCTTTTCTTTCTCCTCGTGACTTTTCCCCTCCGCCCTGTCTTTCATTTTTGGCGTTGCTCTCTTTTTTTCGTTTCTCTTTTCATCGTCACCCGGAGAACGCAAGGCAGTCTGCTCTCCGAAGTTCTTTTGTAATCTGGATGCATCGGGGACTAATCGCGATATTCCATTCGGTCGGCAAACATTCTGCTACTCGTGTACGTTGCACAACTTCCCTTCAGCTGCACGAGAAACGATCGTGACGCTTCTAAATGCGTTTCGAAACGCGAATCGTCGGGGAAACAATCAAACGACCGAGCCGTGTCTCTCGTTCGAATAATAAAATTCCCTGTCCGCTTTGAATTAATTTACAAGGTATGATCGAAGATGCATCGATCGTATGATAGGGTGGATTTAGGATCCTAAATGCCACGTGTGTATTCGGAAACACGACGCGTGTATTTCATCGCGCACGTCGCCGAATCCGGATGGACGGTTGATGGATGCACGCGAGTCACGCGAGGATTTCTGTGAATCCTTGTTTCGTGCACGGGCAAAGCTTTCTCCTAATTTGCATTTGGACGACGGCGGCGGCTACTGCGGCGACGAACGGACCGCGGGCTGTGTCGATCACACCGATATTTGCTCCGACGATTAGTGCGCGGCGTTTCCGATCGTTCGGCTTGTTTCTCTCGACGAAGGAATTCCAGGCGTATATAGTACACGAGGAAAACACTGATTGGGTCGTTGCGCTGGCTCTCGGATTAGCGCTCTCGGCCAGAGGCGATAAAAAGCAGCAGGAGCTACGACAAACAGCGTGGCAAGAACAAGCGCGTATACCTAATGCGGATAACTCGAGATTGATTTTCGTAAGAACGCGCCGTGGAATTTTAATTTCGATCCTTCGCCGCACGATCGCCGCGGGAAAATTCTCTTTCTTTTTTCCATTGGACGAACGCGTCCTTCTTTCGACTCGAGAGAGGTCTTTCGCCTTTTGGTCTTAATTGAGGAAGCTTCAACTTTGAGAAATTTCCTCTCGTGATTCATAAATCCTCGAATCTCTTTCCTTTTTCTCCGCCCCCCCCTTTTTTTTCTTTCTTAAGAGCGGAAAATATTTACGGAGGTAGAAAAAGTAAGACGACACGTTGAGCGCAAATCGAGTTGGTTTTTTTTTCGAGCCACGAACTCTTAGGCATTCTATTGTTTTTATTCTTTTTCTTACGCTTTTGGTTTTTCACTCTTCTTGTCGAGTTTGTTGACATGTTCGTGCTTTGGTGTTAGCTCGTTTATGATTACAGGTTTCTACATATTTTTTGCATCCCTCGAGCGTAGACTAGAAATTTGCAACGAAATCTTTGAATCCCATAATTGTTTATCAATATATCACAAATAATTGTTACAATATCGTGAATTTTTCTGTAAATAATGTAATCACGATTATTTTAAAATAACTTAGAAATTCACTATATTATATCGTTATTTGATATCGAGTTTAATTTGCTCGATTTGAAAATGATTAAATTAATTAAATTAATAACTAATTTTTTTTTAAATATTTCTTGCTTAAACATTTTTTTGTATCACGCATGTATTGCATACCAACAATTTATTTATAGTGAGTGAAGTATCACTTCAAGTAAAATGACGTAGCATTGGAAACAATCATTCTGTTTAACATGAAATTTTGTTGACTGTATTTGTCTTTAATTATGCGACTTCCTCGAAAGCAAACATCAAGTATAGTACATGAAAGTTACGTCAATGACAATCTCTTGAAAAATCCCCTTGCCGTTTTATAAACTTTTGTACGAAGCAGTAAGAGGTCTAGTTTATGTGATAATGGTAATTCGACGATAATGAGCCATCCCCAAAGAATTTCTTCTTTTGAAATTTTATTACTCCTCTTTACCCACGTTCGTTATAATTATTAGCAATTATAAAAAATTTTCTAATCTTAGCTGCCAGCTAAATTTAAATATGACGCTTAGAGGAGACAGTCGAGTGAAAAGGGTTAAAATAACGCACACCCACGCGACGAGAGAGAGAGAGAGAGAGATTCATTTTCATTAGTCCGATTTGAAATCAATCGACGGGATACGTGTTCATCCATCGAGTCGATAAGCCGAGGCGATCAATTACGAGCGTTGCATTTAATTCAGGTCAGCGAATAGTTAACGCAATTTACGCGCGGCTCCTCTGACAGATGGCTAATGGCATAGTTAAAGTCCTTGACACGGTAGCGTGGAGAAATATTTCAATGGGATCGCGTAACGTACAATACCTAGTTGACGAGAAACGTCTAAGCCCCTGCAGAATTCCAAGGACGCGTCGCCCTAAGTGCATCGCCCACGCGAGCATGGCGTACGACGTACGACTCTCTGTTTCGTCGTTTACGCGACGCGACGCGACGGGGCCAGGGCAAAAACGGAGCGCGGAGTCGGAGAAGCGTCGAGACGTCACGAGGCGAAGAAGAAGACTTGGGCGAAACGAATGGGATATATCTAGAATCTAGAACGTCTCGAGACTAGTCTAGCCGCAGACGGCCAGGGAATCGTTCCGTTTGTACAGACGTACAGACATCATCCACTTTCGACGAAAGGTCGAAATCGCCGTGAATTATTGCTCGATGGACACGTAGCGTTTAGCCGTGGATAATTGATTGCTCGTAGCTACGAGCCCGGCGAGAAGAGAGCATCATCCTCTCTACAGGCTCGCCCTCCGAGGTATAAATTATAATTGAATTAGCCTGAGCTCTTAATTAGTCGGCCCTGGTGGGGACCCTCGACCCGACGTTCAGACGACGCACGCACAATTACATTTCGCTCCGGTGGTCGCGGTTCCTTTTCTCTGATGTTTTCTTCGTCCAACTTCAGCTCCCTCGCTCCTCTGCCTCTCGTCTACCCCTTTCTTTCGTTTTTTCCTCCTCCTCCCCCCTCCTCCTCCTCCCGCCGCTTTGTCTGCGTCGTATGAGTTACCTGCGTACCCGGTCACCTCCTGCGAGCTAATTTACAACGGGTGCGTCGCTATTGCGTGTCTGACGCACGTCTGTTTCGTTTTTTCTTTTTCTTTTTTTTCTCACTCCTTTTTCTCTCCCCCTCCAATCCGTGACTCCGTGACTCTCGCCGTTGTTCTCACAGTGTGTGTCGTCCAACAATCGCCTTTATTCCAACAGGCAACGCCGTGCCGATCTTTCTCGCGGTTTTTTCATTTCTCGCCTCCCCCGTATCGTCGACCTTCGACGGGGGCATTCGCGGTTTCAACCCTCCCCCGCTGCGACTTTGCATTGATCAATTCGCGAAACACCTTCTCGTCAAACTGTCCCTGTCTTGCGTGAAACTGGATTACGTTACGTCGCTGCCCTCCTATTTGAATTTTCTCATCGTCGAGGAAAAGGCCTCTCAAAGTCGAGCGTACGTTAATAAATAAATTTGAGACTTTGAAAATCCAAAGCGTTGTGTAGCTCCGAGAGAGAGAGAGAGAGAGAGAAATTTCACGTTTGAGAAAAAAAGCGCAGAAGGTGGGAAGGAGTTTGCGTCATCCTACTGGTGACTCTCCTGCTAAAACCGCGAGTGCACAATCGGTAAGGCATGCAATTAATGCGATATCGATCCGAATCGCGTTACACAGCCAGGCGAGCGTGGTTGCCATTACATTGGCTGGCAATCTCTTTTCCAACTCGAGAGAGAGAGAGAGAGAGAGAAAGAGAGTCCGTGATCGTAACTCCGCCTTTTATCGGAGAGGAGCTTCGTTTCCGCCGGCGCGTGCAAAACAAACGGCGACGCTTCGCTGGTACGTCGAGTCGCGTCCGCAACCCTTTCCTCCCCCGTCCCGAGTTTTCGTCGTTTCTTTCGCCCTTTCCTTCCCCTTTCTCCACCCGTTTTTATTTTCTCCTTCGCTCGTCCTTTCGTTTACTCGGTACGACGTATCTACTTTCCACTTGCTCGTAAAGCAGACGTTTATTATCGCGCGTGTCTCGCGATAAGCGCTCCTCTCTCGAAGAAGAAGAGGAAGCTGCAGAGCTCGGCGTTCGCCGGACCAAGCAGCAGCAGCAGTACCATTCCTCAGAGAAACTTTCGTCTCTAGCACGCGTGCTGACGAAAACTTCGCTCTAGCGAGTCATCGTAAACGTTGTTATCGTCCTCCTCTTCCTCCCCCTCCCCTCTCCCCCCTGGGACCGTCGATGATGTCGTCAAAACATCGTCCGTGATTTAACGCCACCACGTGTAAACAAATTTACTTCCAATGTGAAGAGAATTACTCGCGAAATACATACGTCGATCGATAATGTCACAGGGGTGTTCACGCGTGTTCACAGGTTTTTCTTTGAAAAACCGCAGTCGTCGAACGCACGCGAATGCAGGCACGAAGGCCACCGTTGATCCACAGGGTGGGCCAAAGTTTCTTCCCATCTATTCTTTTTTTCTTCTTTTTTTTTTTTTTTTTTTAGTAAAACGTCAGAATATAAGAAGAATTAAATTAAATTTCGGTTCGAAATAAAAATATAAATATAATAAAAGAATTACAGATTTATGCATTGTTAGCGTTATATATAATAAATAATCGAATTTTCGTTTATTTCAGCGATTTCCGTAATTCCTCTGGTTTCGTTGAATATTCTAATTTTATATAGAAGGGTGTTGGACACCCTGAAAATTTGGCCCGTTCAAATAAAAAGTTCAAAGTAAAAATACAAATACGACTGAAAAATTAGCAAGTGATTTTTCACCCACCCTATACATTGCCGGCGCATTTGTACAAAATTTTAATTTTATTCAAAAGTCAACACAATTTCAATCTATAATATAATTCAACAATGAGCAGACTAAATCTGTCGATATATCATATTTAACTGATATAGGTTATGTTATATAGGTTAGGGATACAGGTTATGTTATAATCACTAGATGACAATGTTTATTAAATTTGAAGAAAACGACATTATTTATGTGATAATAATTAATAATAATAACTAATTTGTGGACTAATTTGATAATAATAACTAACTTGTGCACTAATTTCATTTACATTCCGATGGAAGTTTAATCTTCATCTAGGCTTTAAGAAAACCCTTCGTATTTATACCTAACCTTCGTTTTTTTCCAGCGGTTCCCCGTAGTTCCTCTCGTTTCGTCAGCGCGGTCGTTGAGTATTCTAATTTGTCGCCTGTTCTGTTGGGCCCTCTGAAAATTTGGCTCGTTAATTCAGACCCAGGTGGACACGCGACCGCGGATGATTAATTTCTAGTTTCATCGAGATCGCGTCGTGGCCACAGCGGACGTACAGCTAGAAACGATGTGACCGGTCTTAGGGTCGTGCGTCTTGCTCCTCCTTTTCTTTCCCTTTTCTTTTTTTTTTCTGTTTACTTGGTCGAACAGAGAAGGGCTCTCGCTTCTTCGACGTCCAATAAACGGAGCGAGAGAGCGCGACGAAGAAACAGAGGAGAGAGAAAAGGTGTCCCACAGGGCTAAGAATAGCAAGCGGTAGCCGTTCGACCGATGCAAATTTCGAGCCCGAAAACATTCACGATGTATAATTCATCGTGCGGACTGGCTGGCGTCTGCCTACACGCGATACTACGCGTGCTCTCGTGACAATGACACAATGTTTGCGGTTATCGGAGGGTGTGTACCGATACGCTCGTACAACTACTCGCACATGTATCTCGGATGTTAACGCGCGAAAGCTCGGACCAAGTTCGGATCGATCGCGCACGTGCCTACTATAACACAATCTGCCGATGGCACCAGGATTTTCCGACCGATTCGACGATCTCCGTGTAGAATTACACCGAATTCTCGCGTTGAACTTCTTGTTAGCGTTAAAAAATATATTAAACGTTGTTTAACCTCTTGCGCCGGAAGAAAATTGCGCTCGAGAATTTTTTGGTCCAAAATTGCAATATCTTCTCAGTTTTAAGTTTGATTGTTAATTAATCTCAATTTTAAGTTTTAAGTTTTAAGTATAAATATATTGAAATGTAACCCAGGCAATTTATTACTTCTCGATAATTTCTATCCGGTGATATCGTACCGACGAGTTGAAAAACAAAGCGACGAATTATTGTATACTGGTTTGGTCACTCGTTATGGTCCGCAATCAGTTGCCAGCGCGAGTGGTTGATCGTGGTTTAATTTATATTTCTGTTCACATTCCTTTCGAGTGTTTCCGTTTTAACACTGAAACTATCAAAGCGGTCAAAATGACCAATTTATAATTTCTCTTAGACATTTTAGACATAAAACAGTGTATTTTTAATGATTTACATAATTTTTCATAAACTATACGAACAGGAGCTCGTCTACCATATTATAGAAGCTACTCCATTGTATTAGAAAATTTCTCTATTTTTTGGACTTCAGTGTCTCTGATGGAAATTTCATGCTTTAATCGTCGATAGTTCTAGTGTTAATGTTTATTAGATCAGGGCTCAGAAGCATCGCCCGTTACATTTGTTGTCATCCAGAAACAGTTGGCATCGATCGTTTTATCGATGTATTAATTTCATCCTTTTTAGATAGACCTACAGTAGACTAATCAAATACGTAGCTTTCACGTTGTTTCATTTTCAATCGATCAAGAAACGGTCTAATTTTCATCGAGCGATCAACGTCGTCAAGACGCAAGTTACAATTTTCAAGGATCGTTGCATCTCTCGTTCTGAGCTTCTAGATTTTTGTTCGCAAAGTTTAATTACAAAAATTTCAATTTCGGTTGGAGAGCGCTGTGATATTACACACATTATATTGAATACCCAGAAGCCAAACTCGACCAGTTTAAATGCAACGTTATACATCCGTGAATCGGTATATATAACACTCTTCAACGATCGTTTGTAACTTACTTAGAATCGTGATTACTCGACTCGAGTGTACAGAGATGGTAAATCGAAACGATCGGCGTCTGCGTACAGATTCCTTTGACCTCGACTCCTACGACATCTCGCCCTAAGATCTCACGACTTCCTTTCCGAGACCGGCATATTCGCGAAATCGCCGACTGTGCAAAAAGAGACTCGAAGATAGACCGTTCCGGGCAACCAATTGCGAACTCTAATGGCTCAAGTTTTCTCATACGCGCGGCGGCAGCTTCCAATGAAACGAAACGAGAAGAACCGAACGTCAGAGTTCGGCCGAAGGCTGGAGGTGGAGACACGTCGGCGCTCGCGAGTCCGAGGACGACGACGATGGGCCGCGTTTGAAATCTCGAACGGTGCCGATCGTTGAACCTGAACAAACGGAGCAATCGACGATACGGCTCGTAAAGTCGTAAAAACAAAAGTACCCCGGCCAAGCGGCTCCTGATATTTCTGCTGGTGATATCTAGTTGCACGCCAGTTTGATAGAATATCGGTACGTGTAACATTGTAGCCGTGGAATATCAAGAGAAAATCAAGCTCTCTATCTTGAGAATACCGCGCGTACGAGTCGCGAGTCATGTGATTTTCGTAACTTTGTTACGAAACATCAACCTGACCGCTTGCGCTGGGTAACTGACTGCGGACCATAACGAGTGACCGAACCCGTATGCAAACAATTCGTCGCTTTCTTTTCGAACTCGTCGGTATGATGTCACTGGAATTAGAAATTTATTATTTGTTTTGCCTTATTACTTAAATATACTTAGAATTGGTTTTATACTTAAATATATTGTTTAAGTTATAAATATATTATTAAATACATATTAAATATATTATGCTTAAATATATTTATACTTAAATATACTTAAATACACTGGGTTTATATTATACTTAAATATACTTAAAACTGAGAAAATATTGCAATTTGTAGGGCAAAAGATTCTCCACGTGCGTGGCACGTCATTCCAGCGCAAGAAGTCAATTGAAAAGTGAAAATTCAACTTTACGCGAATTTTTGTTCATTTGTCGCCAACTTGCGCGATTAGCAGTCGTTTTCGAGCAGATTTTCACACGGGCAACTCGCACAAAGGGTCTCTCGGAACGCAGATTCCACCGCGCACAATGTACAATAGCAAAGTTACACGGCACGGTGAAAGTGGCGAGGTCTGGCTAGTGCGTCTGACTAGTGCGGCCGTTATCTACTTGTATGCGTTTTCGTGGCGTGGCCACGCGAGCCAAGTGAAACGACGCTGATTTGATGGCCAGGTTGGACGAAAAATTATTGCGCTTTTTATGTTTTGTAAATTTCCCTCATACTTTTTTTTTGGCAGATTCTTGCATTTATCGTAATTATGTGTCATATATAATTTTAAAGAATATATCCTGGTCTGCATTTCGAAGTCAATCATTCCTGTTTCAAAGAAAATTTAGCTCCATTTTTGGCCGTTGAAAAGCAATTGTAAAATTGAACGAGTTAGGATACGAAACTTTACCATAATCGTTCGATCTTTCTCCAACAGATATTCTTTTAAGCACTCAGACAATTTCTCGAAGGGTAAACTCTTTAAAAACCAAGCTGACGCAGAAAACATTTTTCAAAGTTTCATCGTCTCTAGGGATCAGAAATTTTATGTTACTGGGATAAACAAGTTTGTAACTTGTTGGCAGATACGTGTTGAAGCAAATGGTTGTTACTCTGACGAATAAAAAGCTCCGTTTGAAAGCTAGAATGTGCATGTATTTGAAATTGAGGAGAATAGAAAAGCGCAATTACTTTCCGACTCAACTTCATAATTTTGCTCGTGACATTTTCGGTGGTAGGATTAGATTACGTACGTCTTTTAGACACGATATTCTAATGAATTCGACAAATTTTTACTCGAAATTGATCGGCAAAATCTGTTCGTTGCATCAATGAAATTTATTCGACGGAGACAAATTATTTTTTTTTTCTCGTCAATGTTTTCTTCTGCTCACGCGGAATTTCCATCTCGATGATGACGATGTGTCTCAATTAGCAAGTGCAAAGTCTCTTTGCAGTGCTTTCAAAAGTCACGATCGACGAGTAAGCATATTTTCGAAGGAATCAACAGAAAAAAATATCGCGTTTTAGCACATTATTCCCGGGAACGAGTAAACAAAAATCGAAGATTGAGAAACGTATTTGTAGAATCGAGAAAAAATCGAGTACACCCGTCCCTCCATTTTTATTATTTTTTTTTTTTTCGGACATTTTCTTCTTTACACGAGTCTCTTTTTACGCGAGGCAAATTATATAACACTATTTACGCGGGAAGGAAATATATTGTAAACGTGTTGATTCGATCATTCAACGATTCAGATCTTAAAATTTCAACAAGACTGAAAGAAATGTTGCAGCGGATATTATTCAAATTTGTGAAAACTTGGCAAGAGACAAGTTTGAGGAAAAAACGATGAAAAATAAAGTCGAACTTACAAATATTTCAAGCAACGAGGATAATGAGTTTGTGCCAATCGAAGAGAAAAGATCGATCTGTTTTGAGTCACAGTAGCGAATAAAATTTACTTTTATTTTCTGGAAAGTATTTAAAAATATCAAGAAAATATTAAGGGCGACGAACTCGACGAACGTTCGTTGCATTCTTTCGTGATTCAAAGAAGAAGAAGAAGAAGAAGATCTCCGTCGAGACCTAGAGGCACGTTTCGCGAATCGATAACAAGGAGTCAAAGAGGTTGTTTTTCTCCCTGAACGCACCCTCGAGCTACTAGAGCTAATCAAGAACTAAGTCGGACCACCAACGTCGTTTTCCCAATTCATCCTCTGCTGTGCAAATTTCTTCGTTTCATCGTATCGTACGCATACAAAACGCGTTCGCGGCATTTTCTAATCATCCGGTGGCAAGAGAGGCGTCGCCCACTTGGAAATATAATTATCATTTGTAACGTTACGTGGTACATTATGTCAGGCCGCCTAGACGCCTAGAGTTAAATCGTCTATCGCTTGAATCGAGCTATCGAGACTATCAGCGGTAATTAGCAACGGCGGATACCTCCAATTGGATGCCGCGTTCTTGATGGCTGTGTTTTCTGATTGGATATCACTCGGCCATGACCAAGTCCCTCCTGCCTCGAGAGAGAACCGTTCGCGTTCGCGTTCGCCTCGCTCCACGCGCATATACTGCATACATCCGTCTCTGAACTGGTTCTACTCTGCATGTAAGAGCCAACCTGCCAATTTCTTTCTTTTTTTTTTTTCTTGTTTCGTCTTGTCGTTAGTAGCGGTGCAAATCAGTCGCTAATTACGTTTAAGATGCCTCGTATAAATTGCTGGCGGAGGAGAGTGAAGGATAAAAGTGATTACAGTACACTCTCGAACGTGTGTCACAATCTCATCGAGTTACGAGAGTTACAGACTTTAGACTCGGGTAATTTTTGTAGAAATGGAAACGGCTATCACGCTCACGATCGGGAACAATATCGACGAACGACTGATAACAATTCCATCGTTATCGTGGCCCTTTTTCTGGGGCAAGTAAACAGTCGATTGCTCTCACGATTGAGCAACGCGTGCCCAGGCATCGAGCATCCGAACGACGCGTGTCAAGTTATTCGCGTAACCCTTCCTTTTTCTTTCTTGCTTCTCTCTCTCTTTTAGGCCAGCGCGAGTTGCACGCGATCGATTTCCACGAAATTCCTAAAAACGCGATTACACGAATTCCATTCGCGTCCACTTTGAGGGCTTATCGTACACCACGTACTCCCACGCTTCCGTTATCGGTGATTCTCAAACGTTCGTTACTTCGCGTCCGCGTCGCGCGAATTCTTTCGCCGCCGCGTAAGCGATCCGAAAATAATATTTCGCCGGACTATGGAATTTATGACGCGTCCTCTCTTTGTCACAGCGCACGATACGTATGTAGGAGGCGATCTCTCTCGATACTTTTCTTTCTTTCGACGACGAACGTGAATCTCGTTCCTTTCGGACAATTGAAGAATAAAAAAACACTTTGACAGAGAGAGAGAGAGAGAGAGAGAGAATCATCTCTTCAACGACGAAACTACGCACGGGGAAAATCTTTGGAAACGAAACGCAAGACGGATCCCTCCGCTTTTAACTTGCGCTGGCAACTGATCGCGGACCATAACGAGTGACCAAACCGTATATAATAATTTGTCGCTTTCTTTTTCATTTGAACTCGTCGGTACGACGTCACTGTATAGAAATTATTGAGAAGCAATAAATTTATTATTTGATTTGCCTATTTTGCTTTACTTAGATATACTTAAAACTCAGAAAATATTGCAATTTTTGGGACAAAATATTCTCGATGTGATTGGCACGTCATTCCAGCACAAGAGGTTGCGCTGGCAACTGATTGCGGACCATAACGAGTGACCGAATCGTACACAATAACTCGTCGCTTTCTTATTTGTGACATCACTGTGTAGAAATTATTGAGAAGCAATAAATTTATTATTTGCTTTGCCCATTTTGCTTTACTTTAGATATACTTAAAACTGAGAAAATATTGCAATACTGGAACAAAAAGTCCTCGACGTGCGTGGCACGTCATTCCAGGACAAGAGGTTAACCACTTGCGGACCATAACGAGTGACCAAACCGTACACAATAATTCGTCGCTCTCTTTTCGCACTCGTCGGCATGATATCACTGGATAGAAATTATTGGAAAGTAATTTAACAAATTTATTATTTGTTTTGCCTGGGGTTATACTTAAATATACATAAAACTGCGAAAATATTGCAATTTTGTGGCAAAAAGTTCTCCACGCGCGTGGCACGTCATTCCAGCGCAAGAGGTTAAATCCGCTGATGAAATTTTCTTTTCCCCGGAGAATTCGCCAAGTGGCGTAGTAATCTGCGCGATCGTGGAACGAATCGATAGGCGAACGAGACGAAGTTCAGGCTCGGGTTGCCAGGAGAGAGAGTGTGCCCTAAAAGTGCACCGGCTCTTGTGCGGATTCCGTCGGCTCTCAGTTTCGTATGACTAACTCTACTGAGTCATCGTACGGATATTACGTACGAGAAGAGAATTGTGACTTTCTCGACATTGATTTTGTCACATCCGTCGCGACGCGGATTTTCTTTTTTTTCGCCTTCCTTTGTCTTTTTCTCCGTTCGGCGGATTCGAAAAAGAAAAAAAAAAAAAAGAAAAAAAGGGGGAAAAAAGAAGAAACGACGCGACACGACCAAACGTCTTTTGCGCCAATTGCGTGAACGTTTCGTAGTTCTCGCTGAGGACGAGGCGCACGTAGGACGAAGGCAAATAATGGTAACCGCGGTGTGTTCGGCCGGTCGTAACGGTAAAAATATGGAAAGGCCCGGAGAGGAACAGTTGTCTCGTCTTGTCTTCGTGTCGTCAGAGCGTACCAAGCTCGCCCAGATAGTGCCACACGGCTTTCGGAGAAAAGACGGCGAGACAGAGAGAGAGAGAGAGAGAGAGAGAGAGAGAGAGAGAGAGAGAGAAAGAGTTAAGTGATGGTGGGTGGGCGAGATGGTTATTTAAATGCCCATAGAGTCCATTAGAGATTACCGGTCGAACAACAAATGCCCGCGTGGACGAGCCAGAACGAACGGCGATACTTCCCGAGATAAAACTTTCTTTTCATCGTGGTACGAACGCGGTGGTTTCCACTTTCCGACGCGAACAATGTTCCGATGATTGGCGCAGGCATTGTTGCTCCCGTTCGCAAAACTCACCGCGTTACGTGACGCGATAAACAACCGGATATTGCGTTCTGTGTGTTAAATCGTAACGTGTTGCCGGGAAGGACACGAAAAGTGAAGATTCGGCGAGAGCGTCTCGTTCTGTGTGGGCCAAAAATCACCTCCTACTAGGAATATATATATATATATATATATATATATATATATAAATTATATAAATATAATATGTTTTATATATATATATATAAATTTTATATAAATTACATAAATATACATAAAAATAATATTACATAAATATAATATACATAAAAATAATATAAATATAAATTTTATATATTTTGTATATGTTTATTATATAAAAATCACCTCCTACTAGGAATATATATATATATATATATATATATATAAATTATATAAATATAATATGTTTTATATATATATATAAATTTTATATAAATTACATAAATATACATAAAAATAATATTACATAAATATAATATACATAAAAATAATATAAATATAAATTTTATATATTTTGTATATGTTTATTATATATATGGCTCTGCCAGTCAACACTTGTACAAGAAATAATTTTCAAAACATAATGGAAAAATCGCGTGAGAATTTAAAATTAACGAAATTAGTTTTATTAAAAGAAAAAAAAAAAACAAAAGGAGATAAGTGGGAAGAAACTTGCGACCCATTCTATGGGTATTTCATTCACTGTCGATTAATTCGCCGAAAAACGAGTCTACTACCTTCCTTTCGAGATAAAAAGGAGCAACGTATTTAAAAGAATACTTTCGAAACGGTCTACGTGATCCTCGGGAGTAAACAGCACGGGGTCGATGCACGAGATGAATCGCGCTCGTACCGCGAGACGTATCCATTCCTTTTCGCTTCATTTACGTGAACAAATCAACGAGCCACTTAGCCTGCTAACGATTTTCCGTGCAATTTTATTTCCCGTGCCATCTTTTCCTTGCAATTTTCTGCAGAAGAGAAGACTGAGATGTTGCAATTTTCTTCGCCTTCGTTCCGACGCAAACACGAACACACACACACACACACACACACACACACACACACACACACACACACACACACACAGAAAAAAAGACTTCGCTCCAATGGGCAGGTATTTAATAAAGAGAATTATC
This sequence comes from Tetragonisca angustula, assembly GCA_036937485.2. Lineage (NCBI taxonomy): Eukaryota > Metazoa > Arthropoda > Insecta > Hymenoptera > Apidae > Tetragonisca > Tetragonisca angustula. Next base: position 46,852 of record JAWNGG020000337.1, on the reverse strand, counting down.
AGTCATTTTCGCTTGTTACGAATGTTATGAATGGAGCGAGCAAACACGTGCACGTAGCACGTATACTCACAGACACAAGTACGACAAAGAAAGAAAGAAAAAAAAAAGAAAAAAAAGGCATCGACACAGTGAATGATCGCAATTGTTCAATATCGACGTGTATATTTACGTTTCTGTATCGTTGACGTCACTCGTTGCTGGCGTTTCGTGCCTCCTTTGCACGTAATCGTAGATGAATCATATTCGCACTAACTGGCTAATGAGTTCAAGAGATACGCCACTGTACGAATTGCTCCACTTTTTCTTTTTTCCCTCCGCGTTTAGTTACGCGAGCGATGTAACATTGAGGCTCGTTGTCTCTTCTAGGTGAATAACACGAAAACTATTCGCAACGAGACGCGTCAACGAGGCGGTGTGTTTCCCAATTAATTAAGCAACAAATCAGACAGATTGTGGTTATTCACGCAATCTCCTTGCAACATTTGCAAACGAGAAGAAAATTACACGCGAGGTTAGGTATAAAATTGGAGCACTGATACGTTACATACGCAGAGAGAAGAGCATAATGCGTACTGTCGGAGGACAACGATATGGAATGTGTACGGTGTTATCATATGCTTCTATTATATGTGTTTTATTTTCAGTTGTTTCAGTTTCTTCCCGATCGAGACGTAAAACACTCACCACATCCGTTTTATTCTTAATCATATTATATAATATATTCCATCATTCTCACTGCACACGCGAGTACCCGCTGTAATAATTATATTTAATAAATACATATATATATATTTTTATACAATATAATAATTATATATTATAAATATAATATTATATATGTAATATATATTTATTTTATTACAAAGAGGCAATTTCAACGCATACCAAGAACGTTTCCCCTCGTCCCATCAGGATAGATACTGTCACGTTCGAAATTCTCAGACTGGCTGGTGAACGCGAATGGGGAAGGCCACCGTGGGCCAGGTTATCGACGACGAAAATGAATTCCTAAAACTCAATTAACCGTGGCCTTCTTAAACCTGGCGCTCGACGCCTAACGAACGAGGCGAGCCGAAGTAATGAATGATCCCGCAGGATGCGCCTCGCTTTAGTAGCTTTCTTCGGTTTGGTAACCGGTCGGTGGAGAGGTGAGGACGGCCACGAGGAGAATCGCTCGAACACGATATCCGCTCTAAGAGCCTTCCTCCGGCTCTATCCACAACCCTTTTAAGTAGAGCTAAGTAAAACGCCAGGAATGCGGGGAACAACAACTCGACCGGTGCTTCACGATCGACGAAACGGGGCGGAAGATCCGTTTTCTCGGTGATTCATCGCCGGTTATCTCTGGTGACACCAGCCACGAAGGAATAACGCGTATCAATCACTCGGGGGGGAGGGGAATTCGGAAAGAGACGAAGACGCGGACAGACGCGTGAGAATTACGCGACCGATTGTTGTTTCTCGTTTCTCGAGACGAAACTTCTTGTCTTTGGAGGAGAGCCGAGGTGTTGAAAAACTACGAATCCCCGGTGAATGTTTCGAGGCACGAAACACGTTACCATCCCCCGATTGATAATTAGCAATGATCGTTCCCATTTCGAACGAATCGAATATATAAATTTTTATTTGTAGTTGAAATACGTCTGACTTGTGCTTTAAAGCAACCTTTTTTTAACCGTGCTTCGCTTGAGCATCTCTAAAATCCTAAAAGTCCTCAGTCCGCGAGGCACGTAATTGTTATTATTTAAAATATTGGAGAGAGCCTAAAAGGCCATTAATTGGAGAGTAGTTGATAGTGCAGTTTCTCATTTATAGAAATGCAAAAGAATTCGCTGTTGACAATTTTATTCTCGAATTGTCTCCGTAGAAAATCAAATTTTCCCCCTATAGGTGAAAACCTGTGCGTGAGAACCTAAAGTAGCTTTAAATTAAGCAAACGTCACAAACTGCAATGGAAATCGATATTGACGAGATCTGTATGAAGTATACGATGGTAGATACTTGTTCGAAAAATGTCAAATTTTACGATGCGTCGAAACAGCGATGAAAGTCGACACAGCATCAAAATGTTGAAGTGAATCGATACGAAACTGTCAGAATCTGTGTGGAATTTGCAATAGTAGTCGATATTCAAAATTCCACGTCGAAACATTGTCAAAATATTGAATTCGAAGTGAAGACTGCTTTGGAAATTGCAAATCGATACAGAACTGACGAAATCTGAGTGAAACGTGCGATAGTACTCGATACTTGTTCAAAATTGTCAAATTCTACGTTGAAACAAAGTCAAAACATTAATATTAAATTGTTGAAATTAAATATTAAAATATCGAAATATTGATATTAAATTATTGAATTTGAAAACTGCAAATCGATACAGAACTGACGAAATTCGAGTGAGACCTGCGATATAGTAATCGATAGCCACTCAAAAATGTCAAATTCTACGTCGAAAAGTCAGCAAAAATCGAATGTGATGAGTTGCTTAGACTTGGTCCACAGTGACCTATTAATATTCAGTGAAAATCAAAAGTTTTCGTCGCTGAAACTAACTCGAAATGACAGCTTCTTCTTTTTCTTCTTCTATTTTTCTTTAATGTCGCATCGACAGCGACAACGGTGCCATTAGATATGTATGTAGTAATTTATGTTTTTGAGATATTCCAATACTCTTTGTATGTCATTTCGAGGTTTGTGTTTGCGTTGATTCCGTATTTTTGTCTTTGGGTTTCTGTGGTGTGACAGCATTCTCAACGAAATTCAAAGAATAAAAATTCAAATAAATTACAATTGCAAATGAAAGTCGATTCGTGTTGCACGATCGACTCGATTTCACTGTCAATTACATTTTTCCCTGCATCGTCGCCTATAGCTGCCGAATCGTTGCTTTTTTTCTTCTTCTTTCATCGGTGATCGACCGAAAAAAGAAGAAAAGAGAGTGAAGGGAGTGACGAGGGGAGCGTGTCAGAATGAATGTGACGCCGGCGGAACGTCGCGGCTCCGTAGCAAAAACCACGTCGTGTACTCTTCTCGCGTGGCTCCTCTTCTTGTTCGTCTTCTTCTTCTTCTTCTTCTTCTTCTTCTTCTTCTTCTTCTCTTTGTCATCCTCCTCCCTCGTACTCTCTCCTCTCGTTCTCGCTTGCTCCAGGTTGTCTTCTCGACCGTGGAACACTTGACGCACGAGAGGACGGTCCTCTCTCTATGTAACGTTCAGCAGGATGCGCTCAGTCGTCGGTTTGCTCGTCTCCTTGGTCGTTCCGCGTAAGCCCCGACGTTCGTCGGCCGACGTCGACGACTACTATCTGCCACTTCACCGGTTGCCATCAGTCTCTCTCTCTCTCTCTCTCTCTCTCTCTCTCTCTCTCTCTCTCTCTACGGTCACGAGTGTTCTCGTCCACCAGCAACGGAAAATGGTTGGTTCAATCAACGAGATAATTTGCATGCCACGGTGGAAAAAAACCACCTTCGCGGCGCTCGACGCAACCTGGTGTCCGCTGGTTACCAAGACGCGGGACGCGTCCTCTTTTTGTCCAACTGTACAGATTATTTTCGACTTACATGGCTGCGGTAATTCGGCTTTCAACACTGAACGTAACTGGTATCATCGATCGGGTCTTTCGTACGAAAGCGACACGAGTGATTGCCGACAATGCGCCGTAAATAACTTTCGGATAATAAGAGGGAGAATTTGATTTTTTTTTTTTTTTTAACAAGAGTCAAAAACGTTTAGCGTTGTGGAACGGGGAATGGAATTGCAAATAAAAATTTCACTTTCTAGATGAAGATCAATTTTGAATTTAAAATACGAAATTTAAAAAATTTCACTGCGAGTAAAATTACACATACTGCTGTAACAACGTTTCGTGCTTGATGACGATGATACATACCGTAAATGAAGCGGATGAGCTGGCACCAGCTTTTTTTTCACACTTCAACAAAAACACTTCTTCCGTTTCTATGAAAATCGAACTACGCGCGTGCTGGACGAACGAGTGTTAAAAAAAATTGGACGTGCGCTTTTTGCGGGAAACGTGACAAAGGCATCTTCGTAAATGCAACCTATTCGGACGAAGTGACTGGTCATGGTTTGTTCGAGACAAGTCATCTAATAATATAATGAGATTAGTCATCTTTCGCAACAGCGGTTATTGCTGTGTGTCATTGGCAATGAGGACGAATTTAGGTGTTGCCTATCGTCATGTTTGAACGATCGTTGTTAACAATTCGCGTTGTTTGCCAAGCCACGGTAAAATGAAAATGGACCAGAGCTTCGAGGAAGCATCAAAACGCCGCTTGCTTTCTCAAGACGCCGTGATATTCAAATGCTAATTGATAAAATACGCATCGATCGCCGACAGGAATGTGTTTGATGGCAAAGAGAGAGCGGCAAAGAGCGCCGTCCGAGCCGAGAGTTAGAGTTTTACGACTGCCGCGACAAGTTTAGACGATAACGTGCTACTTTGTTGACGTGAAACTACCTATGGGAAGTACGTACAATCGCGCGGTCACGAAATTTTGTTACAACCGACTATTTTTTTAACACGTTCGTTTAAAGAAAGAAAAAAGACCAATTTATAATTTTTATTTACTAGATATTTCGTAGACGTGAAACAATAGGCGTAATTTTTAAAGACTTGGATAATTTTTGTGTAAAGTGTAAGAATAAAAGATTGTATATTCCGTGATATTTTTTTGGACAAGTTCGCTAGAAAAAAAAAAAACAGGTATCGTTAATTTGACCAAAGTAATTAGGTTAGATTTAAATTACAGGTATTGATAATTTTTGTTGCACATTTCATAGACGCGAAACAGCGAATATTTATTAAGACGTGGATAATTTTTCACAAAATGTATAAATAAAAGATTCTGCATTTCATTGCGTCGTAAATTTATTTTTCGGACTTGCGGTGTCTCCGATGGAAATTTTATGCTCCGTCGAAAATCCCATTGTTAGAAAACCGAAACTAACAACATTCGGTCGCCGGCAATCCGATCGGATTTTACGGTCGGTCGACTACGGTGTCGACTACATCGATCAATCGTAACATACGTCACGGAATTGAAAATTAACTTATCCGTCAGGCGTCTACGCGAAGCGCACAAATTGAGTTTGTAGAATGATTTGTGATAGGCTTTTAACAGGCGGGATTTATGGATGTTGGGATCGCGCGTGTTACTCGTCAGCGTTGAACGACCGCCGCTCCGCCGATACGTCGTGGAATCGCCGTAAAGATTGCTCACGACAATTTATCGGTGCCGTCTGAAATTCATTGACACGCGTGATTTGTCGCAACTTGCCACGCTTATTTGAGCAACATTCCAACGACTTGCCATTGTCCGCACGGGGACCAGGTGACTTTTCCTCGTGGGCTGGAGGCTTTACTGCGGAGGGGATGACGTTAATACGGAGTCGGCTCGTGCTCGGGTCACTAGAAAGGTAGTAAATTTCGTGGTTTTCTTTTTTTTCTCGTGGTCAATGGAGACGTCCATGTTTTTCTACGGTTTTCCTCTAGCCGTAGAGGCATTCCGAGCGATCAATTTGTCACGTGGGAAATACGTACCGCTAAAGGCCGTCGTAATAAATTAAGAGGTGACAAATTATTGTTACATAACGCACGCGGTAAATCGAACATTCTTCAAGGAAGAAAACTAATTTCGAAAGAGTTTTTAGTACCTTTCGCTTTCACCGGGAATCGATTTCGAATATAAAAAGTTCATAATTATAAAGGGCACGGATGCGTTGCAACGGTGATAAATTATTATTACTCAATCGCTACATTTTCTCGACGGTAAATTGAACATTCTTCGAAGAAACGAGTTAATTTCGAAACGATCGGAAGGGGCACCCTTCTCTTCGAAAATCAATTTCGAGTGTAAAAAGATTAATAATATATCACAATAATCGTTAATTTTTTGAAACGATCGAGTGTTTTTTTTTTCTTTTTTCTTAGTTTCCTTGCTTCTCTTTGAAAATCGATTTCCAATTCCATAAACTACGAAGAACAAGCGACAAATTACTGTACATGTCTTCTTCGCCCCAAGTTGAACATTCTTCAAAGAAACAAAGACAAAGTTAATTGTTTTCAGTTGGTTCTCTCCGAAAATCGACCTCGAGTATGAAAAATATTATATTCAATCGTGTTCAATTCACGTGTTATCGCGCGGCGAGATCGTTTTAGTGTCGCGCACAGTTTGGTAGAGAGGGAGGACGAGGGCACGAGGCGTCGCGTCATCTTAGAACACGGAAGAATGACCACCAGAAGAGAACGGCCTGTCAGGATGGATGAAAGAATCGTAATCCAGTATACGGACGCGGGGGCATTTAGCCGACAGGCGGGTGTCCAGCTGAGAGGCATCGGCGTCGGGTCGGTAGCCGCGTTTTTCATCGACGAGCCGAGGCCTATTCAAGTGTTGGCAGTTTTTCACGCGGCAGGCGACAAATATCCCCACTAAAATCCCCTTTAGAGACGAGTCCCCACGTGGCTCCGGGGATGTCACGCCGGATTGTACCCTCGGCCGCATTCATCGTGCCGATCTCGCGCCAGTGACAACAAATCGCGCGCCCGATATTTCTCTCGGCCTCTTTCCACGATTCGTCCGACTCTCGTCGCGACCGCCCGAGCGTTTCTAGTCAAGTCGAAGCTGAAACAGTGATACTACCCGCAGCCACGTGATGCGAGTGACCGCGTGCGTAAACGTCGATCCTTTCTCCTCCCCGAGTGAAGATCCTCTTCGTCTTCTTAGTCGTCGTCGTCGAATGTCAAAACTTGGACCGTTTCGTCTAATCCTATAAAGGGGAGCCACGAACACGATCCAAAGATACGATAGCCACTACCACTGTACTTGCGCGCGCTTTTGTCCATTACGTCAACATTGCCTGGCAAATTCTTGACATCGATACGATACAATTATCGCATGTTGTACGACATAATCCCTGGCTAATCCTGGCGAGTTCGTTCGACACGTAGACCTCGAGTTCTTTTAAACGCCGCGTCCCCACGAATTTGTACGCCATTTGTACGTTCGATCAGCTGTGCGGAGCCGCTCGACGCTTGTAAGCGTGTGGCGTCTCAAACGGAGATTCGTCGAGTGACGTAGCGACGTCGTGCTTCTTGGAATCTACCGTGGAACGCGGCATTCCGAGGCGTTTGATAACGAACGTTGTCGGTGTGTAATTGACCGGGTGTGCGTGAGATCGTAAATTCGCGAATTTTTTGACAAAAAGTTCGACGACGGGACGGATTCGGGATCAGTGTGTCGCGATTTCCTCCTTCTTACGTTGGCGCATGGACTGAGATGACGCTTCAGAGCGGCGACACGCAGATATGTTTAAGGCGATTTGGTGAGTTGCGGCTGGCGCTTCGAAATAAGGAAGTCACTGTGTCTATAAATGAAACGAATTCAGGTGTATATTCTCGCGTCGATGAGTAATCTCCGATAACTTTCATCTTTTTTTAGTCTTCACAGTCGTTTGCCCTGATTTCACAGAAACGATTAAAACGTAAAGCTATTATCCTTGACTGCGTGCCTCGAATCTCGCAGCGCACGTCACCGACGCGTGTATTCGTAATGGCGGGATCGCCCCGAAGATGCACCTTCCCGTTCGGCCTCGGCGATTCTTCACGTCGTCTCAATGACTAGAAATACTGGAAATACTGGATTTTTTTTCACGGAGAGCCGCTGTTTATTGCAACTGGTGCCACATGGTCTACAGCGTTAGAAATGTTTCTCGTTAACATCATTTCCCCCTCGCTCGCTCGTCCGCCTCTGCCAATGAAATGCCAGGCGTATATTTTTAACATTTTCCACGCCGCGTGAAACAACCACCGGCAGAAAGGAATATCAATAATTAATGCACTCTCCGCACCTTGCAATGCCACAGATACCATCGAACGTACACGCGCGCACGTGAAAAATATACATACTCTTCTCTACTCGTCTTGATCCACGGCCGTCAACAGGATGGTTAACCTACGCTGCCCGGCAAAACGTACATACGTACGTAACCAGCGTATCGAATCACTGTGACTAACTTCGCAATTATGCGAGCCGATATCGCGACAGAAATAGAAAAGAACTTACAAACGTCTCAGGTAGAGGATGAACGGCACGCAGTGCACGAGATTTAGGAGCATCATCGTCACGTGGATAGCTTCCAGTATGAGATCGCACGGGCTCGTCCCGATTGACAAAAAATTGCGCGACCGAACCGCGATCGATACGTTCATATCGCGTACGCTCGCGTTTGAGACGAATTCGGAACAATTGAAATTTATAAAATAAGAATTTCGCAAGCGGAAGGGGAAGTTGTCTGGTCGGTTTAGTTTGGCTTTACACGTTCTCGTCACTTTTATTTTCATTCCTCGGCTTCTCGTGCCGGTTTCGCACGTGGCTTTTGATAATCGAGGCACCGTTACGTACACGTCGCCGTTTTCTGCGCATTTTTCACTCGTTATTCACCTCGCGATCGTGTTTCGTCATGTTCGCCGAGACACTTTCAATCCATCCTCGTCCGATTTCGCACGAGTCTAATTTATAACGACGTTTATTTCGCACTTTCTGCGTACGCACATTTTACGCGATGTTTCCGCGGTGATCGTAGTTAAAACCACGAAACTTGAGTCGACAACGGCTGTGCCGTATCTACCGCATTGCATGTTTTGTAATTTTTCGACGCATTGCGAAATTTACGTTACACAATTTCTTCCTCGAAGAAGAACTTCAATTTCGACTTCCTCTCGTCCGCGCGACGAAATTTCAATCATCTTGTTTTTAAATCTATTCGGCCAAGTCGGTGATCAATTTTTCTGATACGCTGCGACGCGAAATTTTTAGGTTGCATAATTTATTCGAAAAAGAAGGACTTCGATTTGGACTTCTCGTCCGCACGAAGAAACTTGTCACTTTACTTTTAAATCTGTTTGTGCCCACGAGCACACTCGTCCACTTTTTCGCGCTAAAAAATCGTGACGTCCACCACGCGCTATCGCGGTTATTGTGCCGTGTTCGATCATTGTCGTCTTTGACCGTTGACCTGCTGGCCTGTTATACTTTCTGTCCTTCGAAACCGATTGGCATCGATCGTTTTTCAACTGACCTACGTCAGGGCGATCAAACCTAGGTAATTTGAAACGATTCGTTGCAACTCGCCAACGAATTAAAGGACAGTCGACGAGAGATTTCAAGATCATCCTCGCGCTACCGTATTACGAAACGTTACGGTAGATCACAGCTGCGAACTTGTCAAGTCTAGATCACAGTATGATCCTGCATTTCGCTGTGCTTCATCTCGCGGTGATTATGCGTCTGAAAATTCAAACATCTCGTTGCACGAATCGTCACGAATGCACGAAGCGTAGCACAAACTTCTGAGAACTATCTCTCGCGTGTCCTGATACAAACAGATCTCGATAAACGAACGTACGTGTTTGTTTATACAACGTACATTTTTCAATTAAATTCAAATTCGATTAAATACAATTCTACGCGATAGAACGTGCTTTCAAAGTCGATATTTTCATGCAGAAATTAGTATACATTTCGACAAAATATTTTTATAATATATTTCGATAAAAATATATATATACAGGGTGTTTCGTAACTCGTGGGACCCACTTCGGGAGCTAATTGTACGCCTAAAAATAATGAAAAAAAGTCATATAAATATATGTCCTATCTGTCTTCGATATAACGAATTTTATAAGCAGAACAAACTCTAATAAGCTAGTTTTAACAGGGATGGTATATTCAATTTTCATAATAATCATAATTGGGATGAAGAAAACCCACATGTTATTGTGCATTCAAGACATCAACGCCAGTTTAGTTTAAACGTATGGACAGGAATAATTGATAAATTTTTCATTGGAACTTTTTTCCTTTATGGGAAACTAACAGGCACAAAGTACGTTGATTTTTTTGAGCACGCGTTTACACGAAATATCAGAGCAAGTTCCAGTCGATGTTTGAATTCGTACGCGGTTTATGCATGATGGAGTTCCGCCCCATTTTAGTCGAGTGGCTAGTCAATTTTTAAATCAACACTTTGCAAATAAATGGATTGGTCGTGGAGGTCCTATTGCATGGCCTGCTCGTTCTCCGGATTTGAATCCATTAGATTTTCATTTGTGGGGACATTTAAAATCTATTGTACACGCAACGTCGATTGAAAATGCTGAAATATTACGAAATAGAAGAGAGCAAGGCTTCCGACAAATTCGAGAAACACCAGGAACGATAGAGAGATGAATGACAAGACGCGTGCAGGCTTGTCTTCAAATGCAAGGTGGTCATTTCTTTGCATCTTTTGTGAAAGTAATTAAAACAGAAAATTCATTGTATCTGATAAAGTCAGATAGGACATATATTTATATGACTATTTTTCATTATTTTTTGGCGTACAATCCCACAAGTTACGAAACACCCTGTGTATATATATATATATATATATATATATTCGATCGCGGGGCACAAGCTCGCCACCGCAACGTGAAAAGTGACAAGTTTGTTAACCCCTTGCGCTGGCAACTGGTTCGCGGACCATAACGAGTGACCGAGCCGTGTACAATAAAATCGACGCTTTCTTCTTTCTTTTGAGCTGGTCGGTACGATATCACTGGATAGAAACGATTGAGACGTAACTGATCATTTGTTTTGCCTGGGTTACATTTAAATATACTCAAAACGGAGGAAATGTTGCCAAATTTGGGAGAAAGAAATTCTCCAGCGCAAGAGGTTAAAACGCGAGACACTCCGTCGAAATGAAACGACAAGTTTGGCAAAAAGATCGTCATTCGCTGGAGAACACGATCGCGTAAGTTCCCGAGAAAATGGAATCGCCGGACAGTTTGACAGAAGGATTCACACATACTGTCGTTTTCTCGACTTGACTCGCGGACGAAATAAAGTAAAGTCGCATCGGTGCTCGGCTGCTCGAACGAGGTAGGCGGGATGACGCGAGCGAGAGGAACGGCCTGGTCCACCCCGTGGCTCCAATCGGCGAGCCAATAACCCCCAGGAGAATTAAAGTGAACGAGTAATGAACGATTCGCGACGTCATTGCTGCCGGTCGGTGTTGTCGCTGCTCACCTGTGCTCTGTAACACGAGATGCACTCGCGTTACGCAACCAGTTGCAGCGCGGCTCACCACATGTATCTCGTACGCAACTGGGTTATTATTTACAACCCGCGGCGGCCTTCTTCCCCGTTACTCTTCAACAACACCCGTACGTATTCCCCGGTCTTTTCTACTAGATACTTTTCCCCGCTGCGTCCATAGATCCGCCGCGAAAACAGAAACGAATTTGACGCACCGCGCCTCGATCGAACAACGACTCGTCAGAGCGACTGTCAACCACCTTCCGTCTTTCAGCGAGAAAGTTAACAGACCGTAGAAAGTGAAACCTCTGAGCTATATACCGATAACGCGGCCGTTATTGAAATTACACCGAGTCTTCCGGGTGATCGTGTGTTTGTCCCCTACTTTTCAGACGGACGAAATAGTTCCGCGCGCCAAATCCAATTTGAAACACCGATTCAGCGCTGTCAGTGCTCAGTTTATTGTTAAAAAAAAAAAAAAGAAGAAAAAGAAAAAGAAAAAAAACAGAAGAAGTACAACGTATTTCTTGTCGAATAACGGACAGGAGCCGGCAGAGTTCTGTCATCTAGAGAAATATTATCCACGCTGGAAGGAAGATGGAATCGTATAAACGCTGCACACCGATCTATCCGGCGCGTTAATTATCTCGTACGCGTTTTCCTTATCTGTCAGGAACGATCCAACGCGTTCCATTTGTGCTTTCAATTTGTAGCCGCTGTTAATGTGTGTAGCCGCTCCGCTCCGCAATCCACGCGAAATTTATCTGCATACGATAAATCATGCGCGGCGAGATCGCGGACGATTAGGTTCCACGCTCGGAAATTGAAATCTTGAGGTGGAGACCTTTTTGCTCGTTTACTTTACGTGCCTCCTTTTCTGTTCAGTGCGTCGTTCTATTCAAACGACGGTATTTTATTTTGTCTCGCGTTCGACTCGGAGGAAAAGTCGCAATAGATGATTAACGCGAGTGTTTTTATCTTGTTGCAGGTTACCACAGCTTGCCGTTTTAGCGAAGATTTTGTGCCTCCTGATGGTGAGTGATGCTTTCTACCACTTTGCTTCGCGAAGGATGTTTTTAACATTTACAAATATTGTTATCCTCCGAAAGAAAATCTTTCAATAGCGCGTAACGCAAACTTTGAGTTAGATACTAAGCACTTCCAGGCACTCGCGCGCGTGTCCACAGTTGGTTCCCACAAAGAGACCGCGAATATAAATCAACAGTAAATTATACTTTACTTTATTCGTTAAACGGATACCGCCTAAGCGTCTAAGATCATTTCGAAATACGGCTATTATTGACACCAGAAGTACCGGCGATTAAAACATAAAATTTCCATCACAGTGTCAAAGTAAAAAAAAAAAAAAAAGAAAAATACAAGCACGAGCTTTTATTTATATAAATTATATAAATAACTGGTGTAAATATGGCATATATATGCAATTTATATTTATACTTATACGTTCTGTGAGAAATCATTTAAATCACTGAGAACACACGCGTAAATGTTTCACATTTGTAAAATATCCAACAAAAATTGGCCATTCTGACCATTTTGACACTCAGCGTTAATAACGAACGCCATCGATGCGTTCTGGACATAAAAGTTTCCACTAGATGTTGGAAATACGAGTCCCAAATGTTACAGCGTGCGGTGTATATATACGTATACGTGTATCTCGAGTTATCTACGTATACCAAGAGAGAGATACGGCCGTTCCAGTTCCCTACAATTACATTCAAAAAAGAATTCCCAAGCTGCCTCGAGTGTTTTCGCGTTACGTTGGTAGTTTAAGGGAAATACTGCTGGCCCAGATACCAGGTTGTCTCTCTAACGAGCCGTGTAAAATTTGAACGAGGGCTTTGGCCACGTTCGCGTGCGGAATCCGTAAACTTGCATGCTTATATTCGACGGATACGTATTGTACAATAAGCGGGTACGTGCCAGCTCTTCTTTGTGTGGTGGGAACGGTGACTAGGTCAGATCGAAGATACCGAGTACACGAACGGGCCAGAAGCATCGCGTGTTAAAAATCTTGGTCTTGGCGCTTTGCAAATTGACCATCGCGTTCGCGGGCTGGATTGATCGTTGCGCTCCTACGATCAATCACAAAGGTACACACGCACACATATATACAGGGAGATTCACGATTGAACACCTCAGAATAAACGTTTCAATTACGCGTCTAATGAAAAATTGTTTGAGTACAAAAGTTTAGTTTTGAAGAAGGCATATCCGTTTCTTGAATATGTCGAGGAGTTTCGAAATTTCCAAAATCATCTTTATCTCTTTTAACTGTGTCATATATATATATATTTTTTTTTTTCATCATAATTGGAAAGAGTATTAAATTCCAAAAACAGTGCTAAGCCACATTGGTAACAAACCTAATGGTCAAGGAAACATTTTACGATAAGATTGTCGCGTAATTTAAAAGTTACTTCAGCTGTGCAAGTTACGTGAATCACTCTGTATATAGGTGCTGCGCGATACTATTAATACTCTTTTGGAATTATTAATAGTTTGTACATTTTTTTACTCGGTACCTGGTAATACATACTCGATCTCAGTCTCGCGAAGGGAACCAGGCTATCTACATCTGTACTCGTTTCAATGGTCTCTTTTTCGAGCAATAGAGGCTGTGCAATAAACTTTAACCTCGAAGCTCGATACCGAGCGAATTTGATCGTCTCGTCAACACAATCCGATTTTTGGTTACTTTAGGCCGATTACGATTGACAATTCTGCTTCTGAAGTGTGTCTTACAAGTTTTATAATATTGCAAAAAAGTATAATTATCGACAAAAATTTTCTAGAGTTCAAGATGCATTACAGAACAAGGCGATAAATTTAAGTTTTAAGTATCACTTTGACCAGCAATTTTTTTAAAGATTTCGTTCAAGTATTTTTAGCATTATTGCCTGTGTACTAAATAATAATAATTTATTATATAAATTATATAAATTAATATTTATAAATATTTATTGTTATTAATATAATTATTATAATTTATTATTAATATTTATTATATAAATTATATATATAATTATATGCTACACTTGGAATCCTTATTATATAAATTATATAATACTGTACAATAACACCAAATACCAATAAGTAATATTTACTTTAATATTTATTCTAACTTTTTAACGTTACTTTGACCCAATTGAATTGATTTGAACAGACAGTCGGATAAAGTAACTTCACGAATAAACGCTAGAATAGATGCTGTATGTATCAATACATAACTTTATAATAAATTTTTGAAAAATTCTTTCGTCTCGCGACGATCAACGACTGGCGATAAAAACCGAACGAATTCAAGGATCGTCGACATAACTTTCGAGTGAACTTGCAGTCTCTGTCCAATTAATCTTCGAACGACAGATCTGTTAATGAAACGAAACGGCAGCTGGATAAATGGAAACGCGTGCGGGCAGAGATTTCGCTTTGGCATCGGTTACGATCTACGATCCGTAGAAGACGTCCATAGAACGATAACGAACGGACGTTTAAACGAGTTGAACACCGGTTTACGAGTCGAGCGCGTGATGGACGGGCTGGCCGATCCGGCGAATAATCCGCGAACGACCGTGCTTCGACAAATTTAGACGCTCCGCGGCGGAATCGTTTCCGAGTAGATTGAAACTAATATGAACGAGCAACTGTTATCGCGACGATTGCTACCGGCGACCAGGGAATTTAACAAACGACGCGCAAAGTCGCAAGGACGTGTCGTTCAATTCGCACGTGGAGGGACATTCGCAATGCCGACGTACAATTTAACTAGAAAATCGGGAATCTGTCGTCGAGAAATGGTACGATGCAGCGTTGCAGCGCAAACTCGTTGTTAGAAGAAAAGAAAGAAAAAAAAAAAAACTGCAAACCACAGAGACCGTGCGTTTACAGCGTTTTGAAAGCAAAGTGGAAAAGCAAAACGGGTGTGTTCGGCTAGCTAGGTCGGGTACTTTCAACCGTACGAGTGGTCGGTTTCCAGAGAAATTGAGAATGAAAGGTGTAGCTTGTCATCGCGAAGTTCGGCGGCGTCCAGCGAAACGAGCACGACCATCCCGTAATTAATAATAAGCACTAAAAGGCTCAAAGAGAAGCGCTTTACGACGCTGTTATAACCGCGACACGAAGCGGCCGAAACACCTACTTCGCCTGACGTCGAGTTCCGGGGCCCGACGTCACCGTCGTAACGTTGTCACGGCGCCGTTTCCACGAGTAAAAAGAAGCGTCGGAATCTACGATCATTAATGGACAGCTCGTGTTCGCTCGTTAACAAATCTTGTCTCGTCGATGTGTATATATGGTACGTCTTTTGTGGTCTCTTGGCTGCAACGACGACGTGTCCCCCCCCCTCTCCCCCGCGCCGTGTCACTCCTCGATCGTCGTGAATTTTTATTCTCAACGAACGAACCGCAAGAAGGATCCGCGCGAACGACTCTCGACGAATGACTCGATGCCCCACGAATACGTGCGAATCAGTCGTAAAAAAAGACATCGGCTCTGGCCGTGTTTCCGCAGTCGTGGAAGGCGCCGCGACGTTTTTAACGATTACGCGTTTTTTTTCGGCCGTCGAACTGCAAAAACACCCGCCCGTAAAAACCTTCTATCCGCCGTTTTTATTCTGTTCGAGGTATGTTCTAAGAACCGATCGTACCCAGAATCGATCGACGTCTCGATAATTTATTTGGCTTTGAACGTTAACACCTTATCTACGGACGATGACGCCATTTGGCGTCGAATTAAACTTTGTTGTCTGTTACATCACCTCAGTTGCAGTTGAGATTTTAGCGTGACGGCAGAAGTCTGATAAAACGTTTATCATCGTAACATCGAAATTTTAAACGAGTGGAACATAAACTCGGAAACGAAATACATAAAACTAACAGATACTACAATGCCTATCATAGATAAAATTATTGATTTCTCAATGTTGAATTTGTAATTTTATACGGTTTGTAATTTTAAATTTTTTTATTTCTGCGATTATGTTGTGAAATATATCTGTTGTATTTAGTTTAGCTTTTCTGTAAAATTTAAACAAAACTTTTTATTTTCGAATAAAAAATGTTTATGTTTCTAATGAAGGAACTTATAAAAAATTGACATGCATCAGCTTCTTTCCATTTAAACTTGGTAGGAAATTAACGTTGTAATAAGGTTCAATGAACGTTTATTGATACTCTTCTGTCGATGTAGTTGCGAAAGTAGAATCGGTAACAAACTGAAGAACTTTGTGAATTTCAGGTGGTGATGTGCGGGGCGGTGCCGGCAATGGTGCGCTCCGTGAGTCTCTACTCGACTTGCAGCAGCGGCAATGTTACCGTAATTGGCCGCTCGATCAAGGCCGTGGTACGCGATGATCAGAATGCCCCTTATCGTAAGTAACGCCATGATTAATCACGCTACTTTTGCCAGAGGAACCGATCGTTTTACACTTGAAACGGAAACACCTGCGAATCGTTCCGCGAACCTTCTCTTCGCTTCATTATTCCCGCGTTCTGTTTGAACGTCAATTTCTTCGTCGCGGTGCTTAAACCCAGCCCACTGAAAAGCTCACGTATAACCACGCACGTCTAAATAAATCTCTCGACTTTGTAAAATTTGCAACGCGTACGATATCCTCAGTCGTTGGATTTATGGTCGATCCGGCGCTTAGCATTTAATAAATCAACGTGCCCCGTTTGAAAAGAACAACGCGACGTATTGAAACGTATCAGCAGTGTCGTGCGTGCGCTGACCAAGATGATAAAGTAGTGAAAGGTGTTCAGGATCAAAAGGCTCGCGTTCGTAGATCGGTGGAGCATGATTTATTGTCACGGTGTTTGGAAAGGAGGGCAGCCACGCGACACCAGCGTTTAAAACTGGCTTTCGAATAAATTCGTCGCCGCTGCGTCGTCGTGTGCGGTCATTGTACGTACAGGATAGCTGGATCGGTTAATCGAATCGAATCAGGTAGTCGGGAGGAGCCAGAGGCACACGAGCCGTGACGTTATCTCTTTCGATCGATAGTTTCCCAGACCCAAAAGGATTCCGAACGAAAGATTAGCGTGTGACTCTCTGTTTCTCTTTCTCTTTCTCACATCGTTCTCGTGAAGAAATAAAAGTCGAAAGCAAAGTCTGGAACATTAAAGACGTTAATTTATAGGTATTCTTATCGATCGACCCAGGGGTCAGCGCGTTATCTCGTTCGCTTTCGCTACCGAGCGCCCGCTCTCGTCCCCATCCGATCTCCATCTTCATCTTTACGAACTAATAACCGAACTCCGTTTCCGTGAAACCTACTACACCCCCAAAAGCAAGTTACGAAAGCAAGTTTGCGAAAGAGAACCATCTCTCGTCCTCTCCCCATTTTCTTCCGATTGTTTTCGACTAGACGCCATCTGTCTCTCCCGTTGGCTCTGCGTCCAGACAAAGAACTCGCGCGCCTTTTTCCCTGCCTATTTGTCAGAAGCAAGTCGTCGTCGCACCTATACACCTCTCTCGTCCGGAGAGATCGCTTCCACTCTCCTAAGAGTCCAGTTTAAAGAGTTTAAAGACATCAAACGGCACAAGGAGGAAACCTCGCACAGTGTGAAACCTCTGAAGGAAACTTGTCGTTTCCTGTTTATCGAGAGTATCGACGTATTACGTACGGGAATACTTATCGTTCGAAAGAATTCAAACTGCTCACAGAGGTAATCACAGAGGTTGGAATACGATTTCGCGGTGTCGTGGAATTATCCAAAGGTATTCGTAGCGTGCAGGAGCCAACAACGAGCTGTCCGCCCTATCGGCGCGAGGCGGCTCCTTTTCTGACTCTTCGGGGCCAAAGGTAGGGGAGAGAAGGAAGGCCTGGAAAGGAGGGAAGAAGGCTTGTGCTTGTGCAAACAGAGGAGCCAGTTTTCGCGCCGCACGCTGCGCCGCGTCTGCACCTCCCCACAGATCCATCACCTTCGTCCACCTCTTCCTCCTTTTTTCCACCTCTTTCGTCTGCCGCTACCACCGCTGCCGCTGCCGTTGCTGCCGTTGCAGTTCCACCTTTTCCTTCTGTTACACCGTATCTCCTCTCTCTCTCTCTCTCTTTCCCCCTCTTTCTCGGCACTTTACTCCCGACAACGAACCTCTCCTGACCGACGATTACTCAAGCTCCATTCGTGAAATGAACCGACTCGACTCGAGTCGAGTCGAATCGAGTCGAGTCGAGTCGAGTCGACTCAACCCGACCCGACCCGACTCGACCCGACCCTCCTTCCACCGTGAGGGGGTTTCAGACACCGTGAGAGCGTCCTTGAAGCTTTCGGACGCCAACTGCCGGTTAACGGCTCCGCGAATTCCTCCCTCCGCGTCGGTGGATTTGAAAAAGATAATTAACCTCGCGTAGAGAAGTTCTTTCTCCGTTCGTTCGTACATACTCCTCGTTAATTGCGCCAGTGTTACTTGGCCGCGTTTGCATCTGCGCCAATTCTTCGACGAATCGAATTTCCTTGATTTTCTTCTCCGTCGATCGAAAATTGACAAATTGACTGCAAATCTGTCTATTATAATGCGATTTAACCGACCGCTACGTTCCAGACGATAATTAAACAACCAGCGTGACAGACACCAGCCGCGTATCACCGAGAATGGCAATCTCAAACGCGTGTCAAACGTAATTCGATAATAACTATTATCGGCAGAATTCCGAAGGCAAATAACAATTATCAACTCGTTACTGCCCAGAGCGTTACACTCTGTTCGTCGAATCGTACAACAGTCGTAATTACATCGATCCTCGTGACATTTTTATCAGATTAAACGGCCCTAATCGACGATCCACCGACTCCAATCTTCTCAAATGACTGGCAACATCGTCGACGATATCTTTCGTACGAGGAAGTGTTGCAACACCCTGAAACGAGGGGAAGAAAACCTACGGGGAACGAGGGGAAGAGAAAATGAACCCTTCCAACGGTGCAACGAGTTCGTTCAGATCGGAATTTAATTATTCTAGTCGCGGAGAGCTGTGATTATCGCGTCAGTGGGGCAAATCAGGGCTTCGCCTGTCACAGTTTCGACCAGAGAGAGAGAAAGAGAGAAAAAGAGAGAGCTGGGACAACACGTATTCCTCTCATTTGCGTGCCTCGTAATCTCGTGCGTTCACGGTGGATGCTCCTGAGGGACGATCCCGTGCGTTTAGGTGTTAACGACAGGATCGCTATTATACGTGCCAGGCTCATAACAAGAACCGCGTTTATACCCGCGTTGTTGTTGTTGTTGCTTTTTTCACCCCCCTCCACCTTTCTTTTGCGCTTTTTCCCCCTCGTTCCTCTACTTACGCGGTCTGCCCGCTTTCGCGTCGTATTATAGCTTTCATAACGCCGACGCCGCGAAATTGTGTGGCGCTGCCAGTGGTTCTCACGCGATTTTCAGTGGAAAAAAAAAAATTGCCACCAGCCCCCGAGAGGTGGATGAAATTTGCAGCTTCCCTAAATTTGCGGATTCTCTAAATCTAAATTTTCATCCGCCCTCTTTTCATTTCTTTTCATTTCTTTTCATTTCTCTTCCATGGACTTTCGATTGGCTCGCAACGGCTAATCGAATTGCCCCTTCTTGGCCAGAGACTCCGTTCCACTCTCGACGAGCGGAGATTCTTCCCTACAGAAAAAAAAGTTATTAGTTGCGAACCTATAACGAACCCGGGGGAATCGGTTCCTGTATCGCGAAGAGCACGTAGAAGTAATATATGGGATCCATTCTTCTTTCCCTTCTGTCTCGCTCTATCCCGCTTGCGCGCCGGGGCCCATCCTACCAGTTATTATCGGGGGTAATCGTGCCTAAAAGCCGGTGCCCGCTTTTGATTAAAATTGGCTTTTAATTCATTTGGCAGCCTCTAATCTCGTGGCGGCTCCGATCAGAGGAAACGGCAGCCGGGCAGAGAGGGGAAACTCTTGGGTAGACTTCGGAAGACAGAGGTTCGAAGCGAAATGCAACGTTCTCGCTCGCTGCTACCGCTTCATCCCCCTGTCTCCTCGTCTTTTGTGCCATACTCTACGTAACGTGCAACGCGCGTAAGCCCCGATCGATTAGACGAACGATTCGTTTCGAAATTACCGGTCGTCACAGGGCAAGTGCCATGTCCAACCCACGGCCCGCGCTGTGGGCAAACAAAATTGGAACAATTGAATAAAAATCTTATTAGTTGAACAATTTTAACCACGAATGTTCATCACGTCCCTTTTGAAGAGTACTTGTATTTGGCGAGCAGATTTTTCGAGAAATAAAGCGAGAACAAAAAAATTTTGCACGAGCATATTCAAAGTATTCGTATTGCCACTGGACCTGGTCAAACCAGATATTGAGAAACTGGTATATAAAAAAAAAGCTCAGTGTTCTCGTTAAAAATTTTCATATTCTTTTCATTGATGTATTTTTCTAATCAATGTACAAGTTGTTTCAATATCGCTGTAAAAGTTATTTTAATATCGTAAATAACATGAGATTACATTGAACTATATGCGGCCTTTAACAAATTTTTTTATTGTCCATGCTCTAGAGATTCACTCTTTTAACACTAGAGAACCAAACTGCTTCAAAATGATCGATTCATAATTTTCATTAGAAATTTTATAGGCATAAAACATTGTGTATTTTTGGAGATTTAAACAATTTCCCGCATAATGCATAAATCGGAGTTTTTGACTTTAGTATTTCTAATGGAAATTCCATGCTTTAGTCGCCGATAATTTTAGCGTTAAATATGTACTATGGACTATGGATCGCTGAACAAGGGTACGTACCGATTTTGACGAAATTTGGCACAAAAGTAGTTTTAGAAAAATATTTGACCCGTATTTTTTTTAATCATCCATGTCAAAGGGGTGAAAGCTACTCTCAAAGTTGGAAGTGCGCAACATATTTTGTCAAATATCTCGGAAATTATTGAAGGTACAGTGTTTTGTGTAGATTATAAATTATTCCTTTTTAACGACGAATTCGGACGTGTAATAAAAAAGTACCTCCTTTGTTAAAAAAAATCTTGTATATTTTATAAATTTTTTCAAGTAAATTTCTTCGACATGTGTTTATGAAAACTACATATATTCAAACACAAATTAGAAACCAATGTGATAAAATGGAATCTTGATTTTATCACATTACTTTCTAACTGTAGAAATAAAAAAATAAAAAGAAAAAAGAAACAACTACGTGCTCGCGCGACGAACTTCGAGTACCAGCCAGTGTCTCGGAACCACGAGATACTGTTCGAGTTGCACGGGAAACTCGGTTGACAAGCTTTCGAGGAGAGGAGAAGATTACTTATTGTTAGCGTGGTCGGTTAGACAAAACATTGCAATCAGCGTGCCGGTGACGCCTGTCTCGAGTCATCGCACGTCTGGCAAGTTGGTAACAAACGCCATATACCCCGTCATTGTTCCGTGCATCGGCGTGTCGTGTTGTGCCGTGCCGTGCCATGCCACGCCGCGCCAGAACAGTCTCACTTCCCTCATTTGATAACGATAAGCATCATTTCAAAACGAACCGTCCAAGTTTCGCCGGCGATCGCTTCGACGGCGACTAGGTATCGGAAGTATAGGAGTTTGGTAATGGCTAACTGGAACGAGCAAACAGAACAGCCTGTATACATACATACGTACCGACTCTCCTCGGAGAGTTGCCGGGGAGTATTAGTGTCAGGTTGTTATCGTCATACTTTTCACCGCGGCTACACGAGCACGCAGGTACGTACCCACACACGTACACGGCGTGGCTCTTGTACTTACATCGTGTTTCATATCGGGGAACGTCGCGAAAACGGAACACAGGAGGGAAAATTCTGGCGACAGTTTTCGAAACTTGTTTGCCCGCGAACGCGTACTTTTTACCAGAACGCAACTTTATCGCTGATAATGCCCATTATATTTCCGTATTCGCCGGAATTCCACGGAACTGTCCTTAACTGGTGGCTCGGGTAATTTCGGGTAGATTCGATTCGTGCGGCTTGAACAATATATGTACACGATACTTGCTGCAATATATTTTTCGCCAACGTTTTTTTTTTTTTTTTTTTGTTTTTATCAAGTACGAGGAAAACAACGATATTCGGTTTTATTACGATCCCCACCCCCTTCCACCGTTGTTGGTAAAACTACCTCGACAGGTTTCGCGGCGAAAATCGATCAAATTTTGGAGCTTCGACTTTTCGATTTCTACACTTCAAATCACCGAGCCGGTGAATCGAGATTACCGCTAAGCTACCATCTGCGGCAAAGACGGGTTGAAATTTTTTTCTTTCGCGAGTCATTGTACTTGATTGAATTATCATCAGGCGTGTAAGCAACATCGTATATCAATCTTGCTTATATCAGTTAGACGGTCGACTTATCGAGGATAATCGCGAAAAGCAGAGGAATCGCCATCCCAGCCGCAGATAAGATAAGTTCGTTACAGAAGGCCGAGAAAAGGGACAAATTGATTCGCCGGTTGAAAAGGGATGTCGCCGCGATAGACGTCCGTCGAAAGGTGAATTCAATTAATTAAGAAAAGTGGCACAATTAATTGGCGCGGAGTGTAGAACGCGGTAGGTTTGTCGGAGAGAACAGTCTCTTCTCACACACAGATTAAGTCCTCTTGCGCTTTTTCTGGTTCCTGAAGACTGGTAGGAAGCGACGAGAAAGAAAAGAGAAAAAGAGAGAGAGAGAGAGAGAGAGGGAGTTTACGAGGCAGTTCGGGGACATTCTTGATTTCGATGTTGGGAAGGCACCCGACGAGAACCACTTGAATTTAACGAGGCTCCAGCAAATGGGCCACCCTGCAGACTTGTCTCCTTCCTTTTCTCTATACGATATCATGCTTATACCCATTTCTCGTGTGGCCTGCAAACAAAGAAGCCAGAAAAACTCGTAATCGTAACATCGTATATATATATATACATTTCGTGTATCGTCGAGCCTCTATCAATTAAAGAGACCCTGCATCACTCCGTTGGCAACGAAAATTTATTATTTCGAGCGAATGCGGGTAAATCGTACCTCCACGGAGATTCGACCAAGTTTCCATTTGAATAACTATCACCGTTTATCTCGGCCTCTCATTTATCCTAGTTGTGGAACAGTTTTCTCAACAGTTGGCGATCAAGCCGCGCTTCGTTTCTATTTAATTTTCGTTACGATGTTTGCGAAAACAGTTCTCGTCCGCATTATCACCGCGCTTTCTTCTCTCTCTCTCTCTCTCTCTCTCTCTCTCTCTCTCTCTCTCTCGAGAATTAGCGTCCGGTGGAGTAACCCAGTGAACAACGAGAATTTGAAAATAAATCTCAGAAGTAGGCAAAGTAGTCGAGCGCGGTCGTTCTCTTCCAAGATCGCCGTCGTTCTCTCTGGAAAGCGTTGCGCATCTGTAAGCCCTTCTCTCTCTCTCTCTCTCTCTCTCTCTCTTTCTTTCTTTTTTTTCTGTTCCTTCCTTTGGTTATCGGGAACAAAGGACGCCTACTTCTCTCGGGTCGGCAGAATTTCGTAATAGCTGGTGCGAAAGAAAAAGGGAGACAGAGGGCAAGCAGCAACGCTGTGGCAGCGAGCGTAGCGCGCGGAACGCGCACACCGGCTCTCGGGGTCGAGGCACGACGACAGGACCCGCTAAGTGGCAAAGTACACACCGGTCGGTCTGTGCCTCCTTCATTAGCACCAACTAGCCTCGGCGGCAGGCTTAGCCAACCTTTTCTTCCTTTCTCAGTTGCCGAAGAACGCTGCCTGCCTCCGCCAAGAGAGGGTCGCTCTCTCGCCGGGCATCGATGTAGGTACAACAACTCGCGCTATAAACCTCGAGACGAGATCTCTTCTCGGAAATATGCCCAGCTCGCATACCGAACGCACCGAACGGTTCACCTCCTGCATCCTGCCCGTTTGTCCCCGATAACTAATGCCTTCGCCTCGTTTTATTAACTCCGTTTTGCTTTTCCGACTGTCCAGTTGCTGCTCCTCGTTCGCTTTCCACGTTAACTCAGCTGCAACTCGGTCCAACCATGAAACTCCCATCAGAGACGGATCGAGGCCTCAAGAAATTGAGAAACTTTACGATACAATGCAGTGTACGAGAAAAATGATCCGATTCTTTGAAAATACGTTGTTTCGCGTCCGATCACGTGAAATGTGTAACAAAAATTATAAGTTGGTCGTTTCGATCGTTAGCAATGTCAAACCTACCGACACTTTGTGTACGCCTATTCCTACCATGACCGGTGAAAATGATCGGTTCTAAAAGAAAGTAATATTTTTTTATACTTGAACGTAGATAATAGTCAACTGGGTATCGTCACTCTCACTTGTCTTTTGTTCTATTATCAGTTAGAGTCTCCAGAAAGAAGATGTGTCAAATAGATCACCATCTTACTTTCAGTTTTAAAAAGTTTTCGAACACACTTCGTCCATGTTAATTATTTTTCCTAGTAATCTCGTATCTTTTGAACGATCCTTGATATTTTTGGGGATAAATATTCGCCGCAAAACACAAAATTCCGTATTTAGACAAAGCACTGCAAAGAAAACGCTTTAGAACTTTTACACTGTAATGCTCTGTTTTGAAGTAGTTCTGCGTGTACTCTTGCAACGAAACATTGTTATCAATCATTTCATAGCATCTCCATTCACATAGCCTTTCTCGTGAACCGATTGTATAGTTTCAGAAGACTAACCATCAATTTCTCAACCGTTGAAATTGACACGTGACTGTATATATTTCTCGGAGGAAAGAAAACAAGAGGAGAAGTAAATGCTGAAAAAATTCGTAGTACACATATTTTAGAAAAAAAATCATAAGATAAATGGCGACGTATGTAGAAAATTGTACGCAAAAGTTTGCGTACATTTACAATCTCCGTGAATCACACCTAAGACGAGAGAAATTTACGAATATTTTGATATTTTCATCTCTGTCCTAGTAATTTGAAGAAAAAGAAAAAAACAAAATTGTGTACGTGCGATAATTGGATTTGTTCTTGTGTTCAATGTTACAGAAAAACTGACGACTCAGTCCGAGGACTTCAGTAGGAAGTTGTACATCTTCGCGGAGAAAAGCCAACGATATATTTGTTTCAACGAACGGTGGAAACCCATCGGCTTGGTAATTACTTGCCTACCAATTAGTAGACGTATCTCGTTGGAAATTTAGCATCGGCAAATGCACTGAATTATACGACTCGAACGTTTATATTCATCGTTCGCCGGAATGTTTGCCACGATGACTCTTCATTTATAGCACAGTCCGCGAGCGAAGGCATTGAAACAAATCTAGACAATTTCAATCGCAAGTACAAATCGCGTTGCTTCGTCTGTTTGAATTCCAAGTTCGAGATTTTTGCCGAGACTAAGTTCGTCGAGTCGCCGGAGTGTCGTGAACCGTCGAATCATCAAACGTCCGTGATTTCTTCTGTTCGCAGCCCAAGAAGAAGAAGAACTCCAGGTGTCAGTTCTACGAGGATTACAACGGCTCGTATCTGACGTACAGAAGCGTGGTGAACAGTTCGCGATACCTGGGCTTCAACAAGTTCGGCAAGCCGGTGAAGAACCGCGGCCGGCAGGAGTGCTTCAATTTCATCAAGTACAATCCCCACGCGGACATAAACCACCACAACAACCTGGTGAACGCGGACATGGGCGGGATGGACCCGTACGTGGTGTCGAGGAAACCGTCGCCGGTGATGAGGGCCAGCAAGAACTTGCTGTCGCAGACCGACAGCACGAGGGAGATCGTTCACACGACGCATCGTTACCGGCATCGAAGTTGGAAGCTGCGCCCAGCCGAGAAGATCTCCGCGTCGCGGAGACGACTCGAGAGCCCTCTGTTCGAGGCGAACAAGTACTGAGCCGCGCACTGGGCTCGCCGATCAAGACTGCCTCTCATTTACACCTGCGAGAACACCTGAGATCAGACTGCCAAATACTACGCATGGTGATATATATACGTACCGGTCGAGATGTCAGGAAAACCCACGGCAACCACGCGGCACCACGTGAAACGCGGCTCGAAGCACGCGCCTCGATTGATCGCAACGAACAAAGCTAAGCTCGCCTCTCGCCCCCCCCTCCCCCTCCCCCTCCCACCCAACCATGTGTGTCTCCTGCTCGCTTGCGTACTTACGACAAACAACAATCATCCCGACCAACGGTGGTATCGCTACACACACAAACACACACACACGCACGTACACAGAGAGACAGACACGAGACAAGCAGCAGCAGACAACGAAAAACACTTGTTCGACGAGCGTACTGCAAATTGCAGGATGGACAGTCTTGTTGGCTAGAGCTTTCGTTAAATTCCATTTCACACACTTGCCCCGACTGAATCCTTTCAGGCAAGTATGCACGATATCATTTCAATTTCTCTACCTTCTCTCTCTCTCTCTCTCTCTCCTCCAAAAGCCTTCTTCTACCCTCGTTCCCTTCTCGCTCCCCCTGTGCTCATTTCCATCGCTAAATTTTTTGATACCGTTCCCCTTTCATTTTCACCGATCGTCGATCATCGTGAAAATCTCATTGTTTAATGTCCAAACGTTTCTCGCACAAAACTGAAGAAAAAGAAAAAAAAAACTACCGGAAGAGATGTAGAAAAAAAGAAAAGTTTCCAAGAGGGAAAGAACAGACAAACGAATGGACAGTGTCGGAAGACTCAGTGTCGGATGATCGTTTAGCGATGGAAGAATTAATACGTTGCGCGCGCGATCGGCCTAAATCGTTGCGCAATCGGATAGCTAGCCGTGCTTCAAGCGCAAGTGTCACAGATCGCCAATACAGAGAGAGAGAGAGAGAGAGAGAGAGAGATGCACGCCGACAGCGCGCCTCTATCCATTTGCAAGTGTGTGCTTTCTCCTCGGTGTCGAACTTGGACCGAGGGGGGGAAAAATAAATCAGCCGTGACCGGTTTTCTCTCTTCTTCCGGTAGCGGAAGACTCGAGATTTAACGGAGCGACAGTTGCACAGGTTGCACGGTAATAATTCGGGGATAAGATTCGAGTCGACGAAGGAAGGAAACTCGCGTGGATTACTCGCGGAGTAGGAGCGCGCGCTGAAATAAAAGAAAAAAAGAAAAAAAAGAAAAAGGTATCTAATAAACTCTCTGGCGCGCTGGCGCAGTAGAGCCTCACGCTGCGCAAAGACTCTCTCGCTCGCTGTGCTAATTACGCCGCCTAATGTAGCGTGCGTGCGTGCGTGCGTGTGTGCGTACGTGCGTACGTGCTTGCCTGCCTGCGTGTATGAATAATGTGTGTGCGTGAGTGCGTGCGTGCGTGCTCGCGACGTACACGCAGTTCTCACCGTCGCGTCCCGTTTCGAAGTCGAGGAAGCTCGACAGCGATGCGATCCCTTTATCGCCAATCGCTATCGTTTATCAACTCTGCTGGCTCCGTTCACCTGACCGTTTTTTACTTTTATTCCGATCGATATTATTTATACTGTATAAAAGGGAAATATGTATAGAGAGGACAACCAAAACAAACAAACAAAAAAAAAAAAAAAAAAAAAGATGAAAAAGAACAAAAAAAGAAAAAGAGAAGGAAAGAAGAGAAAGATGTAGACAGGTGCGTGCGACAGTCGACTACTCGCAAAACGCACGCGCGTACATACACACGACACGGACAAAGAGAGACGACTGTTTCTTAAACAGAGAATCGGTATACACAATCCCCAGGAGAGCAAGACACGCGATAGTGTATATATATTTTTCGTAAACTCGTATTCAGAAAAAGAAGAAAAGGAGAGAGAGAGAGAGAGAGAGAGAGAGAGAAGAACGGTGTTTCGACGCAATAATGGACGCATACAAATAATAATGAACGGGATCTCTGAGTATTTTATACGACGATGTATTTGAAATGATAATTATTATTTTCGATGCGCGATTTCGTCAACGCCGACGAACGAGTGTAATTCATACAGAAAAATCTATTTTTCTGATATATAGGAATGAGAGTGAGATAGTTACTGAGAGAGTTATCGGCTTAAACTGCGTGTTCGTGTACGAGCTTAAGTATTTGTGTGCATTCTGGAGCGCGTACGTATATCTGCCTCTGTGAACTGCGTGTGACTGCGTGTAATATATTATACGATCGTTAATGAAGTGTTGTAATCCTTAGGATGCTATCGCAGACTGTATTACTAGGTTAGGTAACACGAATATATGACGCGGTGGCGACTCGACGAAAAGAATCGGAGGTACACGTTCCTCACGGCCTCGCGACTTTTCTATTCTTCCCCTCCCCCCTCTCCAACAAGCTTTGTTCCCCACGTTGTTGTTTCCAAAATCGAACGAGTTTCGTCGTTCGAACTCAAACCGAGACAAGGCCGCACGGAGCCATATCCCTGATTCCTTCGTTTTTCGCAGATTCGCCACGTAAGGAGCGCCTGCCCCTTTCACCCCCCCCCCCTCCACCCTCCCAAAAATGAACTCGCTCCCTAGGTAGCTTATTTATTGAAATCACATGTTTAGATAGTACGAAAACCAAACCGCCCGAGAACACCTTTTCCTCGTATATCACTCTGTGTGTATACGGAAATGTGCGCTGCTCTCTCTTTTATTTTACTTGTCGCCAATTTCATGCTATTTTCCTATCTTTTTTTTTTTTGCTCGTTACATTATTTATCGTACATTCTTCTTTCCCTTTTTTCTCATTTTTCTAGAACAAAGCCGGCTAACTGGCTGCTCGCGCGCCCTTGCCCCTACTTTCCTGATCGCTAGCGCTAGCCCCCACTAGCCACGGATGCAGTGGAGGGGATAGCGCTAGCGACCAGAAAAGTAGGGGCAAGACCGCCTCGCAGACCGCCAGTTCGCCGGCTCTGTTCTAAAAGAATTTAACATTTCGCGATCAATCAACAGATCAATCGATATATCACTTTATTTCGTTGTTTCATATTAAGAATTTTCATCGTCATCTTCTTCTTTTCCCTTCTTCTTCTTTTTTTTTTTGACGAACATAAGATACGTAACAATGCAATTATTTTTCTTTTTTATTCGACATATAATCCTACTCATATTCGCGTTAGTTTGAACGATCGTCATTCTCACCGTTGTACTTACTTTCTTCTCACCTACTACCTTCACGTTGTCAGCCTTAAATCCGAAAATACTCAATACCTCATTAGTTAATTTTCGTTTTCGTACGAGTGGCAGTGCGTAGAAGCCCCATCACCACCACCCCGAACGGTGTTTGTACGTGTCGGTGAAAAAGCAAAAAAAAGTAGACAGCAAATTGTTCGTAGAAGTGCCACGCTCCGTTCGATAAACCGAGAAGAGTGTGAATTGAAAATAAACACCAATGCGGAATTACTCTGTCAGTTGCATTCATTCTGGCGCCTCTCTTCGGGAAGAAAGGTCTCCCAATTCCGTCGAATCATTTTCGAAGTATAGCGACTACGAGACGGAATGAAATTACAGGATCGCCGCTCGCGCGACTTTTGTTCTTTCACGATCTCGTCTGTCGGCGCGTGGCGCGTGCAAGCTAAGTACGATAAAATTTCGCGCGCAAAACAAAGTAAAAAGAAAAAAAAAAAAAGAAAATGCCAGCAGTTGACTATTAAGGAAGAAAGAAACAGATAAACGATATTGTAACTCCACCACTGAAAGATTAACTTGCTCGTTTCGTGTGTGTAAATGTAGCGTCACTGCGTCGAGAATCGCGGCATAATGAGAATCAATGCTGAAAGGCTCAAACGAGCGAAAGACAGAATCATATTCTCGACGAGTGTCCCTCCTCAGAATCGTCAGTTTGCTCGATGTCAAGTCACTTGGCGTTTAGTTTATATATATATATCTATGTACGTATATTACGAAATTTCACGATGACATTTTTTCTACTACGACATTCCGATATTTCGGAGCGGCCACGGAGTATCTATAGTTGCGTTTAGCATTTGACGAGAGCAAGTAGCATTTTTAATAACGCGAGAGGAAATTAGCAGGAGGGATAAACGCGGTTGATTGACGCGTGCCTTGACCTCGAGCACCGCAGCGACCTGTCTGAATTCCTCCCTTCTTTGTTTCTCTTTCCTTTTTTTCTTCTTCTTCTTCTTTTCTTTCTTTTCTTACTTTCTCACAATCGACAAACGCAAACCGGCAGAAGAAATAAGACGAGGAAACGAATGAAACACGAGAGATGAATCTGACTACCCTATAGATAGATAGTATATATAATGAATAAAGAAAAAATGATGAGGTATAAATACACACGTATATATATATATATATACATATATATATACATATGTGTGTGTGTGTGTGTGTGTTTGCGTGCGTGTGTGTATGTGTATGAAGAGAAAGAGGGAATGTTATATACATATATACATATATACATATACATATATATATACACATATATATATGTATGTATATGTATGTATGTATAAATATATATGATGTGTATGTAAGATATTTAATACCGACTTGTCACTAAGCACACCACGATGATCGATTGCGATCAAACGATGATAATAATTAATGATTGTTGTATAACGAACGACGACGACGATGATAATGATGATGATGATGATGATGATGATAATGTTACTCTACATTGTAATTCGCGTTGTAATATAGAGACCCACCTGTTACCCACTAAATCGATGTGTCGATGTATCCCGGACGTGCCACGCTCGTACACGCATCGAGGGGAAATCGAGGATTGCGTTCCCATGGGCGGCGGACGTTGGACACCAGCCAATAAGTTTAAGAACTCAGATTTTTCTATGAGAAGGACTACGACCGAACAGGGCCATTATCTGCTCTCGATGTCCAACGACCTCCGGCATCCGAGCTAAACGAAATCGTTTTCCAACCGCTTACCGATCCTCAGTATTAATCGTATCGAGAACGCTCGGTTCCGTTAACCGAAGCAGCTCGTTACTATACGAGCGCAGCACGCCCGGAGCAACTAGCAATAAATATAACATTCCAACCTTAAATCGCGTACGTACTGCGAATTCTAATAATGTGTGCCGCCGTACGAGAGAGAAAAAAAAAACACTGTCAAATACACGCTCATACACTGCTACGTATTCGTGCCGTTTATTTCACATGCTCCTCACCCCCCCCCCTTCCTTCGTTACTAACTACGTGTCACCACGTTGTTCGTATTAATGAAAAATTCGAGAAGATTTCTTTTCGACATTTCCAGCAATTGAAATAGCTGAAACGACACTGGGTAGGAACACCGATTCGACTCGTGTACGATGCGTCGGACGAAGCAGCGTCAAAGGAACGGCTATTAAACCAGTCGATAGTGATAAAGTCGTTATCGTTTTGATTTATGTCAGCGATGTCACGTTCAAGCGACATAATTTATTACAAAATAATTTCTGCCAAGGATTTATAATCTGGTAATTTAATACTGGTAATTAAGCAACCCTCTTAAACTCTCTCTCACGAAGAAAAAAAGAAAGATGAATGATTTATAATCGTTTTATCCGGTAACGAGTCGCGTGGTATAAACTCGATGCGAGTAACGATTGAAAGCGAATGATAAGAGTAAACAAGCAAGCGTCGAGCAATCTAAAAAAATACGTATAAAACTGTGTCAATTCGACGAATCTACGAAACAATTTCAATAAGAAGTTAATTGTTAAATTATTCATTTGTTTAACTATCAAATTCATTCGTTTGTGCATAATAAATTGCCCGTGCAGCGTATCAAACGCTCTTGGTGCAAACAAGAATCTCTTTGCTCTATACAAATATGTATCGAAGAAGACGTGGATTGCCTGAAAAGATATTTTATCTCGGCTTTATATTTGATAGTCCGTTGACTGAAACGTTAACGAGAGGATGCATTCGACCGTTTTTTCGTTCACGTTCGAAAATTCTAAATTACCGTCCGAAATGGTACCGTAATCGTACAACAACCGGTAAACTTTCGCAAGTAAACATCGACGAAAGATTTCGCCGGGCACTTCAATCTTCCTGAGAATCGAGAATTCTCAGGGTCCAGAAGCACTTGCGTGTCCGTCGACGCGCAAATCCGCTCAAATCACTCGAGGCTCCGAAAGCCAAAATCAAACAACTCGTGGCGATCGGATCGGATCGGATCGGCGGGATCGGGGAGCCATTGGGTTCTATGTTTACCCCGCGATGCTTCAGAAGGTATTACGTTCTTCTGTATATTTAGAAAAAAGGGGCGGAAGTGTAGATACAAGGCTCACTCCCGCCGCCACTCCAATTTCGACCGTTGATTTCCTCGAGAATAGACTGTGAAGGGCTTCTTAAATAATGTCGAAAAATCCTCTTGCCTGGTGCACCTCCTCCCCTCCCTTTTTCTCTCTTCTCGGCGGGGACAGATCAGGCAGAGAGAGATCGAAATATACGAAGAATGGGTAGTAGAAAAAACGAGACGGAGAAAAGAAGACGAAGGAGAAGAGAAGAAGAAAAAAAACGAGCGGGTCCCCCAATTTCGATCCCTCGTAACAGCTCGTTGACACCCCCCTTTTTTCCCGAGCAGAGACCAGCCGACTCGAATAAGCACCCCTTCCCAACTTCCTTCTTAACGCTACTCGAGTGTTTGATCTAGAAATCACGCGTCTGGGAATCAACCAAGCCGTTAAGTTTCACCCCCTTTTCTCTTCTTCCTTTCGGCTTTCTACCCCTTTCTCTTCTTTCTTCAATCGTTTCGTCTCGCCTCGATTCTCTATGCCTCCTCCCTCCCCCTCTCCATCACCCCTCCGCCTAGTCCATAGTACAGATTCACGCGCCACTGCCTCCATCATACCTTCTCCGTGCGCGCCTGCCTGCCTGCCTTCGTTCCCGCGTCTAGATCCCGAGATTACCTTCATCGTCGTCGCACGTTTTCCATCCTCTCCGCCACCGGAAACTTTATCTCACCGGATAATACCTGGGCTCTGCGATCCGCTTTCGTCCGACGAACTAGTCTAGTGTCTTTTACCTACGAGGCCAGACTCTCGTGAAATCTATCTACTCGGACAGATGGTACGTATCAGCGACGGAAGATTTGAACGCGCAACGACGATTGAGTAACGAAGAAACTTTCAACAGCCAGTACCGATCCACGTAACGTGGATTCGTTGTTTCACGCTGTATCGATTGCCAAGTGAAAAATATTGTTGAAATGTTAGAATATTGTTAATACGAAAGACGTAGAGAAAGAAAAAGAAAACTTTATACGTGATATCATACGTGTATGAATTTTATATCTTCGGTTCGATGGAAACACACGTAATAAATCTTGACCTTGAATTTTCTTTTTTTTTTTTTTTTGCCTTTTGCATTGTGTTTTACTCGTTACGAAGGTAAAACTTTTCCAAAGAAACTAATAATTCTTTTGAAAAAAAAAATGGCACGCATTTAACACTGCGGACGCGGGCGTCCTAACAGCGACTTTACGGTTTTGGACGCGTTGGATACCTATTTTACGTAATTTTTGCATTAGGCTTCACTACCATTTGATTTATCATAGTTGTAGCATCAGTGTGAATCAAATGATAAAACTAACTTAACATTATTCGAGATATAAATGTTACCATAAAGTCGCTGTTAGGACGCACGCGTCCAAGGTGTTGAGAAACGTTTCTGTCATTATTCAAGAGAACTATTAGATCGCAATCTGTGGTTCCTTGGAAGAGTTTTATCTTCGTGACGAGTAGAATATAATGCAAAAAATATATAAAGTCGCTGTTAACTATAAAGCACGCAGTATTGAACGATTAAGAAACTTTTTTGCCACTTTTCAAAAGAACTATTAAGATTTCGATTTATGGCATATTTCAAGAGTAGATTACGATGCGAAAAAAGAATTTTCACCTTGAAGTTCAAGATCAAAGTCAATTCTGAGGCAGATTCTATACATGTATTTTCATCAAACCGAAAGTGTAGAATCTATGATTTTTCTCTCTACCTTGTACAAAGGCGAAGGTGCGGAAGAAACAAGGGTGACGCTGGCGGTGCGTCCGCGAAAGAAAAAGGCCCCGAGAAGGGTCCGTGCGGCCTCCAATTAAGATCTCTCAATTAGCGTATCTTATCTCGCAGTTGCTTATCTGCCGGCCTGGTTGGGACAGGTTGTCGGGCGTTTCTCTCTCGGCTAAACGACGTCAGCCGCCACCGTGTGCACGTTCCTCGATCAAGGGGGCCCAGCTTGAATCGAGAATGGCCCAGCTCTATTTCTCGGCCCGTCGTCTTCACCTACGTGCAACAAGCGGGCTTTGTGGTCCGCGGCAATGCCGCCCTCGTTAAATCGTGTACGGACGTCCAGAGAATATTAAGTCAGCCATCATTAGAGGAGATTTCCGTTCCTTATCTTCCTCCCTGCTCCCACCGCCAGTACCAGAGATACAAGACCATACCATTTCCAAAGAAAGTTTCGCAAGGGGAAATTACGGTGCAATTACCGCTCGGCTCAATTTTTGTTCTTTACGGATATCGATCTCTCGGTTCTCATACGCGTAGGCACTTTGAACACGTTTCTCTGAAATGGAGGCGAATTCGATGGATTAATTTGTGTCTCGTCGCAACGATATTATTTCATTAAACATTGGCAATGCGATATTTTTTAAATACGTAAAGAACTTTGTCTTTCATTTTATTTTAACTTTGCCCAACTTTTTGTTCTTTTCGAATACCGATCGATTCTCGCGCGTATAGATAATTTGAAGGTTTTCCTAAAACGAAGGTGAATTCGATGCTGCTTCGATGTTATTGCAAATAAAGACCTTTTCTTTCGTTTCAATCAATTTGTAATTTTTCTTTAAATTGAAACGCTACCTTTCTGTCTACGAATCTTTAAAATGTCGTTCATCGGTAGTACTTTGTGATATAGTACGGGCAGTCACAATGCAACCATTTGTCGCTGAATTAAATATAGTTTCAGCTATTCACGTTCAACTACAATGCAGTCCTATACACACGTGTACCTGGGAAAGAGACTGACTGTCGTACAAAGCAAGTGAAAAGTTTGAAAGAAAGTGAGCACAAGAAAAAAATCAACATCAGTCAGATTAATTTAATTTATACCTTTTATTTACGCTAAATTACCAATATTTCGAAAAATTGACCATGTTTAAATTGTTACTATTTCGTATAGCTATGAGTCTGGACTCATTTTAAAGTGTGAAGCTTTTACTTTCACTGTTTCGAATTCATTTTTCACAAAAGTGCTTTTACATAATGTAGTAAATAGGAAAATAAAGATACTATTCAAAAATGTTGTAAATTCATTGAAAATTTCTTTTGTGACAGAATCTACTATGAATCTGAAGACTGGAACGATCCTCTGAAATTTGCTGTACAATTTTTTTTTTACCAAGTTATCTGAATAGTAGGATTAAAAAATACTAAAACTTCGGATATATCCAAAGTTTAATAAAATGAAGAAAAAAGATTGTACAGTAGGGAATCGTTGTAAAGAGAAATTTTCAATCTTCAAGTCCATCATGAAATCAGCGATGGAAAACATTTTTCAATATTTTCGAGGGAAAACGATATCTTCGAATTCACACGATATGAAAACATTTTTACGAGAAGAGCTTCTTGCGAAGTTATAACAATTTAAATATCGCCAATTTTTCGAAACACATTTGCCACCGTTGCACGTGTATATATGTTTGCAAGTTGTCTGCAACGACACGCGTGTACGTACGTATAGCAAGAACGTAGATAAAACGGAAGTTAAACCGAAGCGAAGAGACTTTTGCATGTAATTCTTTCATTGTTGCGAGGGATGCATTGTGAATGCATGCAACGCGGGACGTTGGCGACAGCCTTCCCAAAAGTCCGTACAATAATGAAAAAGTCGGCACGGCTTGACCAAAGCGTGGTTGCTTTCACGACAATGAGACGTCCACCTTGGTAAACATTGAAACGGGCCTGACCATCGCCTTCTCCTTTAATCGTCATGAATTCCGACACGGGTGAATTTATGTGCGGGCATTCCTGGGTGGTCACGCCACCGTTCGAAAAGCTTCAAGAGAATTCCGTGTAGATTTTTTTTTTTTTTCGCGCGTTAGGCTCACGACATCCCCTCGAGTCGTGAGCCTAACGTGAGCGTAACGGGGCAACGCCAGCTGTACTTTCTCCCTGGAAATTCTCACCCTCGAGAGATCGTTCGAACGAACGACCTTCCGATTCTCTGCGAAACGGAAACGTAGCTGTTATCTCTGCGTGAGATTCCTTTGCGTGAGCCTTCGTCGATATAAATGTTTCTCGCGTCGTTGCCTCCGTTCCGAGATTAATGGATCGGTCACGCCGGCTTCCTGCCTCGCGGTAAGTCATTATCGTTACTGTGAAATTGTCGCTTGCATGCGTCTAACGTGAACGCACCGAACGTATCCTCGATTTCTTAACGGTTTTGTACTTTGACGCCGGGATCGGAGGGATACGAATGAATCTCCGGGGATTGGTCGGAATCTTGCGCCAGTGAATCGTCTTAATTGGAGCAACGGAACAGGCAGAGTACGTAAACTCGGCTCTTTTCGGCGATGGTCCTTATCGGGGCCGTTATTCGTAATGGCGGCTACTTCGTAAACCGGAAATGTCGCCGCAAGATGCCAAACGAGTCGTACCACCAAAGGACGGAGAAAGGACGGAGAAGGTAAGAGAACGAAAGAGCAAAAGGACAAGGAGATAAATAGCGAGCGAGATGGGAAAGAAGAAAAGCAACAGAGAAGGTGAGAGAAGGAGAGGGGAAATAAGACGAAGGGGAGAAAAGAAAAATCTGATAACTTCGGACGAAAGCAGATCGACGAGAACATCGACTTCCAGTTAAAGGCTGGATTCGTTGAATTCGATAACATTATCGTGTCTACGACTGTCGCTGTGTGTCACCACGACACTGGTGGTCCGCGCTCCGCAAGCGTACTCGATCGAAGGCTAAACTCGATGGCTATTTATTAGCCGCCACTGATTCGATTTATCAACGAATCGATTTCATTCAATTTTCGTTGAACATCTGAATGATCGCCTTGTTATTGAACATCTTATTATTAAGCGCAACTGAATTTTCGTCAGGGACAGCACGAATCTGCTTGATTTTGGAATCGAAAAGAGTGCAATGTATAATCAAGTGACTTGCGATAATGATTTATTACCGAGTATCACTCTGACTTTATTACTTTGTGTGTGGTTACGATTGCTTACGACATACTTTCAATTCCGATAACGTACAAAGTCTTCGTTATTCGTTCTACGACAAGCACGTAATTATTATTATTTCGTGTCGATTATCATCACATGCCAGAGACATTCGTCACGATGGACAATTGCAGGACGCAATAACGTTTCCTGTTATTAACCCAGATGTTAATCCACCGTATTAATTTTTTCTCACGTGTAAACGTACACGAATCGTTGTGACCTTTCCAATAAAATATGAATGTTTAATTCTTCGCTACTTCGTAAAACGAATTAAACGTATACACACGACACTCGACGATGCACGGTATAAAATCCATCGTAAAATGATGAATAGTAGGAATAAAGTTACACCCTAGGTAACATGCTGCCGCGCGCGCATTCTCATGCCAATCTCCCGCCGCACACTCTTGTCGTTGTTTTATCGTCAGTAGAACCTAAATGTAATTTCACGGAGGCGAACCTCTCGGACGTGACACGAAGCAATCGTTGCGAGAGACTCTCCATCGCTGCTCGCGTACAGCAGAGACAGGTAATTGTGCGGCAGTTTACGAGGACGATAAGTTAGCTCGGCACAAAAACTAATACCCTGGCAAATAACAGGCATTACTTATACTTATACGGGCGTACGGGCATCACGGCGTCAGGCCCCTGGGCCCCAAAGAAAGGCCCAGCCGATATTGCATTACCGCGCCATGATATATGCTTTCGCTCGCTTTACACCTCTGGCTACCACCTTTCTACCGTGCGCGTGCGCGTGCGTATGCCGTGCACGCGGCTGAATTTTCCACAGTTTTCTTCTTCTTTCTTTTTTTTTTTTTTTTAATCGTCAAATTGATCGACCCGTAACGTTTCTCGCTACCTTCCAGTCGAGTGTCTATTTCGCTTCCAATCCACGAACGATGATGTCGCGTACCGAGATTATTAATCCTAACGGTGGCTGGGTCTGCGGTGACTCGTTTAAAGTCATAATTTGTGCGTGAGTCATACAAAATTAGCCAGTACGGCTACGATTTGGCGATAAAAAATGGGAAACGCACGTACGAGTCAGTTCTGAAGAAGCAGTCATAGCGAATGGTCGAAAGTGTATTTCAATGCATTGTCTTCAGTATTTTTTACTAGTAGTATTCTTTAGTTTTGTAATATTTTTCATTTTTTGTATTCTTTAGTCTTTCAGTATTTTCCAGTTTTTAAAACTTAAAACGATCGAGATGTTTTATTTGCACACGCAATGAACAACAAATATAGCGCTAAATGTAGCAATTGTCACAATTTTGTTTGTAGCAAACGTAAATGCAATCTAACGATATGTATTAGATGCAACGAAAATAAATAATACTGTTCATAGGTAATAAAAGTAGCAAAAGGTGTTTTTATTTGCTACTATCCTATTGTTATAACAATCATAATAAAAATACAAAAAAGAAATAAAATTGAACCAGTTGCCAACGACTACATATAGCACTACTACAAAAATAAAAAATCCTAATCATAAAGATAATGATATTGATAAATTAAATAATAAATGTCTAGTTGAAGAAAAAATATAAGGAAATAATCTAAAAAAATTTATAGATATAATAGAAAATATTAAACTTAAAAAAATTAATAAATTAGAAATTAACTTTTTATTTATAGATATAGAAAATTCTTTAAATAAAATATAAATAAATTTATTTAATAATATATTTAATCGAGAAGGAATTAATCAATAATTATTTATAAAAATAATTAATGGTATAATAATAAAAATTCAATTAAACTGAAACTTATAAATAATACAAATTGATGGATCGTTCCACTGGAACGTGTATGCATATATGTAGTCAGTAACTTGGGTCTCGCGAGACTCGGCCACCGGTCAGTACGGCCCGTCATGCGAGGGTTAAGGGAATGAGATTGGACTTTAAAGAAGATCGGTGGACTTTTACGGCGAGGCGAGGCCACTGATGGAATCGGGTGATAGAAATTCCCTACTCCGACTTTTCGGATACTCTTGCAAGTCACTTTGAACGCGGATAGAAAAGCCGTTGCCGAGGACTCTCGGTCAGTCGGGGGCGAGTACGATGTTGTGATTCTTATCTCACGGGCGTCGGTTCTCTTTGTTCTTCCCTTTTCGAAAAAGTATCCGCAACCTTCTCCGAAAAGCATCGTTTCATTAATGTCGCCAGGAGACGAAGATGGAGAAGGTTCGCCGAGCGTTCAAGCTTACAATTATAATTGCGTTCGTCGGATGATTCATGGTTTTGATTCGTGATTTTTTCCGAAACGGACAGCTAAAGTCGATAACGACGTTCCCTTCGTAGGTTATCACGTTCCGTGGCAGGCCGATTTTTCGTTATTTCGCGTTTAAGCCAAATGGGACGTATTACGGTTAATGATTCTGCTTCTGAAGTGTGTCTTGCAACTTTCACGTAATAGTGGAGAAACTACAGTTATCCAGAAAAGTGTCCAAAAGCTTAAGATGCATTACGGCAACATTTAAAGCAATAAATTTAATTTTAAGGCATTATTTTAACAAGCCTTTTCAATGATGCCAAAATTAATTTGAAACAAAGCATTTTGTTCCAAGTACTTTTAGTATTATTGTTTATGTACTAAATAATACTACTTCGACAGAGCAATCACTGGTAAATTTTCGTCTGAATATCGCAGAAAAAATTCGTGTGTCACGAGGTTAAACGATTATAAATACCACGACCAAATCATATTATGGATTCAACATGTGTACACAAAACAGAGCGTACTTACTAGCCATCGTAGCTCATTGTCGTGCCCGTAAAACGAGCGTAAATCTACGGACGTTGCTAACCAAGATGGTCGACGCCGGCGGTTCTTTTTAATTATTCACCCCCCCTGTATATATTTTTTTTCTTCTTTTCTTTCTTTGCGTGGATCGCGGTGCATCGGCATGCTACACGCAGGCAAATCCCTCTCGCGAGCAGATCAATTGAGAATGCTATTATAAATATTCATCACCCTCGTTATATTTACCCTTCCGTCATTTTGCAGCAATACATAACAGCAGTAAGGCACGGCGCACCGTTTCCCTTTGTTACGTTCTACAGAAATCTTGTTTGAGAGCTGCGCAACGCCCTCGAAAACACACACCGAAGGTAGGCACTTCAGCCAGAGAGAGAGTCGTATGGAATTTAATTCAATCCCCTCGCGTTCAGCTCATATAGCCGTATAATTTTTCTACACACAGAACGTACAAGGCATTTCTACGCTTATTTTCCCTTTTGTTATTAGCGTTGTTCCACTGCTTTTATTTGTCGTTTCTCTCGACCAAATTTTGCAGCATTCTGTATACTTAGGTCGTTGGAAACTCTGTTTAGAAAAGTTAGGAAAAATATAATCAACGTAATTATAGCACCAGCTGTGTAATTTTATCATCAAATACTCGACACTTTCGTCGGAATAAAACTCACAACGATTTCACTTCGCTCGAACGAATTTATCATAAATTTTTCAACAGTGTGCACCGATCACCTTGTGTGTGTGTGCTGATTACCTAATTAATTTGGTCAGTCTTTATCAAAGTCGCCTGCACATGGAAGTTTAGTGACGTGAAATCAGGCGATCGTGAGGCGTCAAAGTATATTCGTTTCTTTGTATTTCACGTTTTTGTTAACTTCCAACGATCTATATTTATGATACCTTTTTTCTAAATTATTTATATATCCCGTAGCATACAACGAAGTTTGACTTGAAAAAGTTTGAAACAACTCTCGCGCATTTTCCCCATGAGCAAAATAATTCGATAAATATTCAGTATTAAATTGTACTATTTTTATATAAATGAAAAGAATTTTTTTACGTCAACGCATCTAAATTAAATAACCAGAAGAAATGAAAATATCAAATTTCAAAACGAAACTCGTCAAAGTATCGCGATCGTGGAAATTGGAAATTTTCGAAGATTTACCAGAAAGGGAGAAATATCGATCGATCAAGTCGATTAAGACGTACCCAAACTCGTCAGACGGTGTGGATAAACAGAGGAACTCGTCGTTACTTTGGCCACTGTAGTATATTCGTTTTCGTTCGACCAATATCTGTTGAGAAGGTAATTACCCAACGGATAATTTATTACCATTCTGCTCGAGCGTGATGTTTATTGGCTGTTTTAATGCATTTTGCGGGTAACGCGCTGGCCTACCGCTTATCTCTGGCTTACCTTTTAAGCTTCCACTTTTCCCATGAATAATTCAAACATGTAGGTTTACCAATCTCATTCTCAAATATTTGTTCTTAAAATACTCCTTCCCCTTCCCCCATATTATACTTTATACTTCAGTACTTCCTCTCTTCCATTCGATAATTTTCTCGCACGTTTATTTCACCTGACAAAAACAAGAGCCTAGACGAAAAATCACGTCTGTCAGCGAATATAATCAACCGTGTTTGCCCGTTGGTTTTTTGACGCTCAAGTGGCGTAGCTTAAATTAAGCAATTACCGTGGTATTATTAAATTTAACGATCGAACGTTCGAGGACAAGAAACAATAAATCTATCTAAAATATATTTTGACGACGTACTCGTTAAAACCTGCGTTCCT
The DNA here is from genome assembly GCA_036937485.2 of Tetragonisca angustula. Taxonomy (NCBI): domain Eukaryota; kingdom Metazoa; phylum Arthropoda; class Insecta; order Hymenoptera; family Apidae; genus Tetragonisca; species Tetragonisca angustula. The sequence continues at coordinate 5,112 of JAWNGG020000337.1, read as the reverse complement.
CTGACGAACCATCCAATTACGCTGAGCGTAAGACAACAGTACAAATCATGGCGCTCCGCTGTGACATTAGAAAAAGGCTAGTTGGTGCGTTCAAAAAAAAAAAAAAAAAAAAAAAAAGAAATGGTGTTGATTTGACCAAAAAGTAACTGCATCTTTTGTGAATTTTTCGTGAGACAATATATTGATCATTTCGTTCGATTATCTTTTTCAGTCAACTTCAAAGTTCTTTTCTTTTTCGACAAAAAAAAAAAAAAAAAAAAAAAATGGAACGATTTAATATCCTCGTAAGAAACCCATTCCAACACTTCCGTCGTAGTTCTTCAATGCACATCAGACAATTTTTTATGAGTTTGCGCAGCATGTTTCCCTTTCTCTTCGAGTAAGGAAACACATGGTAGTTAATAGTACGAAAATATCCTTCTTCGACTTTTCATCCAAAGAACAAGCAACTGTTAACGAGATCGTGCATTTTACCTTCCTCATTCTTCTTTTATGATGCAATAATAATTTGTTGAGCTCGTTTTAAAAAATGCGCGCGTCGCCACAGAGGTGTACATGCGTGTATGTTCATCTATTAGAAAAAGAAGAAAGAACGCAATTACTCTTTGGCAACCACAGTTCAAACATTTCGAATTGCACAACGACGTGACGCACGTTAATGCCCAGCATGTCGCTTTTCTATCGATTTTACAAATAATCGCAGCCACGTGGGCCGTCACACCTAATGGGGATAAATAACAATGGCGTCCCAGTGAATTCGATCCCCTTTTCTCGGTCACTCCGAAAAGTATTCCGTTCCGTGGGTGTGACGTCTTCCAAGACAGCGAAATTCTTTCGCCAAGGAGCATCTTTCGTTTCGACCGGTATTTTCGGTACTCGTTCCCGTTTTTTTCCTTTCTTTTCTCTTTTTTTTTTTTTTTTTTTGTTTCAGACCAGCGTGATTTCCGGTGAAAACTGTCCGTCTTTTCCTCGTTAAGTTAATTTGCTTTTGGCTGCCGGCCAACTACAGACAAGGATCTCCCTCCCAGCGACTTGCCCCGCCGAGGAGTTTCTTCGAGGTCCTTAAATTAAGAATCCTTCCTTCAATAAAGGAATTCAATTTCGATCGTTCGCTCCTCTTTGCATCCGAACGGACCCTCTTCTGTTTGCGACAGAATCCGCGAGTTCCATTCGAGTTTTACTCTCGTACGTTCTAGCGCTTACTAATAATATTCCTTCACCGAGGAATGTGATTTCGCTCGCTACGGCTTTGCAGGGAACGATAAGCGAAATACAGTTCCCCTTTTTCTCAAGAATTCGTAATGGCGTTTCACTGCTCTAAACTTATGACGATGCTCTATATATATATATATATATATATATATATATATATGTGTGTGTGTGTGTGTATTCAATAGATTTGCAATGTAGTCGATAATGAAACAAGCAAGTTACACAAATGATGTATAAATCTGTTCATAGATTCGACGCGAGCGTACGTAAATCGCTCTTATCAATCCGTAGTATTCGCTTATCATTATTGTAGTACTCGCTAAAATATTCATCGCGACAGATCTGAGCATTATCGAGCAATGTTCCCCCTTCGAAGCTCGTGATATCACGTGTCGCGTAACGAAACGCTTATCGGAAACGAATTGCAAAGTTAATAAATAACGCGGTGTATCATCGAGCGGGGCGCGATAGGAGGAAATAGAAAGGGGAACGTATGGAGCTAATATGACAGTAGAAAGGAGGCGGCTACTCTTTTATTGTGGCAGGTAGATAGAGTACGTGCGAGCGTATCGGCTCGAATACCGAGTACAGAGAATTCAATTACCGTTTAGAACGTGGCAGATGGAAGCTCGACACTCCGGAATTCGCGATAACGGAGAAGATACAAAAAGAGCGTTCTCCCTGTAAGTTGTATGGACGCAGAGGGAGAGAGAGAGAGAGAGAGAGAGGATGCGAATATAGGTATAGAGACTATACCTGTATTCACCTGCGGAGGGAGTCTGCCAGACTGGCGCTTGATAAGCGCTTGTCGGGCGATAAGAGAGAGCGATACACGAGGGTAACGCACTCGGCTCGCGAATGCGCCATAGGCGCATTTCAGGCAGAAAATTTTCGTTCGGAATGTGATGTGTAACGATGTCGTATTTGCCGGATACGCGGCCGATAAGTAGAAAGGGGATTTCCGCGTGATACCTGTCGCAAGGTAGTCCCTTATCGTCTTTCATACATTTCTTCTTCTTTTTTTTTTTCGACCGTTATCTCAGAATATCGGATAACTCGATTACCAGAGCAACTTGACGATCTGACAAGAATTCGTTCGTGCTTGATTCCAATTGTTCCACTCATCAGTGGAAATGTATACGGCGTGTAAAATCGAGACACGGGTGAGAAGAAAACTTGTGTTACAAAATATGCGTGGTCGATACGATGCGCAGCGTTAATCTCAACTTTCCCAAAATTGGGGGGACGTCGTTGCGCATCGATCGCACGAAACAATCATGTTCGATCAAGAACGGCGCGTTCCGTTGTTGAAAAAGGAAAGAGAAATGAAGGAAAGAGAAAGGCAATGAGAAACAGGAGAAACGAGGCCGAAGAAAGGATGGAACCTAAAGTGGTCACGACGAAATACTGCACGCGGTGGAGCGGTCGGTTAGCGAGCGTGGGTGTAGATGTAGCGAGATTACGCCTGGACTTTCGAGTCGCGTGGCCTTCTCCCTTCTCTCTCCGTTAATCTGACAACCATCTCTCTCCTTCTCTGCACGTAACCCTTTTCGTTTCTCGCTGCACATTCCGTCTCCCTCAATTTCTCCTCCTCCTCCTCCACCACCACCTCCTTCTATCCGTTTCTTCTCTCCGTCTCTTTATCCAGCGTTCGTTCTTGTCTTTTTCTCCCTTTTCAGACTCTCTGCCCTCATCCTCCCCCCACCCCCTCGTACCTTCTTTGTCCCTTTCCCTTTCTTCCTCCTACAGCGTTTTCTCGTTCCTACTGCCGCGGCCCGCGTGCCTCCACCCCGCGACGTTGCCCGCCATACTCTCGCGAGCATAAAATACAGTCAGGAATTTTAATAAGCCCGGCATTGTGCCGTGCCGGTGCCGGTTCCCACAGGTTATACTCTCCGACCCGGCTTACCGACCACTCGCGTTTCGGGTGTAAACGGAACTTTACGTACGCAACGCGGCCGCCACCCGCGGCTTTACGCGCCCTCGCCAGTTAGTTAGATTGTCGTGGAATTTTACGACGAGTCAAAAATCTCTGCTTGTCAGCTTTGCACCGAACCGCGTTTCAAGCGTAATTTTAGGGTGGTTAAGCTCGTAACCGACGGCTGGTTTCTAAACTGTCCGTAAGGACTTTCGTTCTTCGTCGTTTTCTTTGCTTTAACTTTTTTTTTTTTTTTGTTTTTTTATTTATTTATTTTTGTTTCTTTGATACTTTGATCTTCGTCTCTCGAGGAAAACACACGATCTGAAATGCGTACATTTGAAAGTAACAGGCATTAAAAATTTGACATTTGTTTAAACTGGCAATCGTTTGTACTATAATTAATAACTGTACTGCGTTTATTGATAAAAGTTGCGTTAGCGTGTCGAATTCGAGATTTTTCGACCGTCTAGACAATTTAGAGAATTCACAACCATAAATTTACTCCTCCATGAATCTCAGTTAATGTCTCGGCGTGAGAAATTTTCTTTTCCAAAGTAGTAACTAACAAAAGTATCTATCATGCAGGCAACAGGACAGTTTCCAGAAATGGTGTCTTATCTAGAAAAAATGGCGGTGCGAAGACACATTTTCGCGACAACTGGCTTCGAAACCAGCAAGTCGAATCGAAACAAACGACGGCGTTACGTTTCATTTATACAATATTATTTGACTTTTGTTGCTCGACCAGAGTGATCGGAACGGTAGGTCCGGGGAATAAAAAAAAGGGCAATCGGTGAAATGGCTGTTTTTCGTTTAGGTTTATTTTAATTTGCCGAATGCTTTTATCGTATTGCCGTTTTATCACGGCGACGGGCGCAAAAAAAGACTGAGCGGTGGCATGGCGCGACGCGACGCGACGCTGCGCGTCTGCAGCCGATTCTACTCTCTCGTTAACAGACCCGCGTTAATGTCAAGTTGGATAGAAAGGAGAAGGCAGTTATGCCATTCCGGAAACGCCGGAATGCCGGCTGTGGCGCCAGGACCCTGCATCGGCACACGACGAACCGCAAATCAATTTGCACGTCCCCTTTCGACCGCACCACGCCTCGTCACGTCGTTTCCTCGCAAGATTGAAATCGACGACTACGGAAACGGAATTGCGTCGGCGTTGCTGTCATCGTGATCGCGCGCTTGCCATCCGATTATCGGAGGACGTGCATATGTGGGCCAATCTACTGCTCGAAAATTTCAACCGATGATTGACAATTTAACCATTTGGCTACCGCAGACTTTGATACGTAGCATAAGCTCAGACGTAAGAGGAACAGAAGAATTTCTGAAGAAAGAAATTTCTGAAGACAGTCCCGAGTCAATAATTCACATAAACTAGATTTCTCACTGCTTCTTACGAAAGTTTAAAAAATGGTGCAGGATATTATTTTTCCAGGCATTGAACGTACGTATCATTAACAACTCTTGTATATTATACTTGTTTTAGCAAACACCCACAACACACCCGTTGACGATTCCTTTAAATTATACATTAGAAAGATGTCATTAACAAAATTCCGCGTTAAACGCCATTTGAACGATTGTTTCTCAACGTCATATCATTTTACTTAGGAAGCAATGCTTCGTAAATAAATTGCTGGTAGATGATACAAAAGAGGGCTCGTCGATGGCAGAGGGTTAATGTAGGAAAGATATTCGAATTGAATTGAAAAGAAGAGCCAGGAGATTTCATCGACCGATACTCTTCCCATCTGATGCAACTCGGTTGAATCATCTGTCGGCTGGCCAAAGAAATCGACGACGAGTCACAAATATTGAACTTGAGACGATTATCGCCGGTCATCCGGCAAACGATGCGTCTCTGCGCGATGACAAATCCGCGTTCGACGACAAGTCGATAATTGCTTTTTTCGTCGGCGCGTGATTTAAGGAAACGACGCCGAGACACCCAGTGGGTGGTGAATTCA
>JAWNGG020000336.1:0-196794 GCA_036937485.2 Tetragonisca angustula | reverse complement strand
AAAATACTCTGTGAGATTGAGGTTCGGAGTTTGCGGTGGATGCAGTAGCGTATAGTAACCATTCTTTAACAATTTTAGCCGAATGCTTCGGATCGTTGCCTCGTTGAAAGTGAGAATTTCCTGGCAAATTTAGTTTGTCCACACTTTCTTTCAAACTTTCCTCCGAAGTTTTCAAATATTTCGCTTTATCTAAAATCCCAGCGAAAAAACAAGATCTCCCAATCTCCACTTGCTGCCACGCAGCCCTGCACTATCACCGATCCTCCACCATATTTTACTGTAAACCACAAATACTTTGGATTTAATTCTGTATTCTTTTTTCTTCTCCGCGCAGTTTTACGACCATCACCAGCAAAAACATCGAATTTCTTTCATCGGAGAACAATGCCGTACTACAGAAAGAATTGTCTTTGTCAATAAATTCTTTGGCATACTTTAAACGTAGAGCTTTATTCTTTTTACTAAATGGTTTTTCCCTTGGAACTCGTGCATGTGAACCATGTTCTCTCAGTAATCTGCAACGTAATTCTGGACGCACTTCTTTGTTAAACTGTGCCGCTACCATTAACGCCAGTTATGTGGTCCGGAAGTGGAGGGATCTTTTTGAATATGGCGGATTGGGGTCTTCTCTTCTCTCTTCGTTAACTTCTTTGGTCGTCCAGTACGATGTTTGCTCGCAATATTTTTCTCATATTTATATTTTCTGCGGACATAATAAATTGTACGTGTGCTTCTGTTTGTAAGTCTCGAAATTTCCTTTACAGATGTTCCTCCGTTGTACTATTTCATTATTAATTCCCTCTCCGCTTTTATCGTTTCCACTCTTTTATGAACACCTGATTTTAGAAGAATTTCAGCACAAATATTGCCTCAGTGCTCTTGCAGCAGATTAATCGCGCGTGAAGCGAGAAAATCCTTATTTATGTTCTCCAGTGCTCTCACTCGGAGGAGGATTTACATAAATTTTCAATAAATTTGCGACTCATGATCAGTTGTAATAAACAGCTCGATTTTAATGGAATTAATATCAATTAATCGTTCACATATATAAATTTTAAAATATCCCGTCCGTGTTCCCCATTTCCATTGCAAAATCTTTCGTGGCCCGGTGTATCTGTTTTCGAACAGAAATGGTCTTACATTCCTCAATTGTTCCGTACAATCGCAATAATACGCGAGTGTAATACTCCAAATGTGCAAAGACGAACGTGACAGAAAAACCACCGAAGTTTCACCGGAAGTTCACTCAGGGGGCATGTGCAACGTGGAGTAAGCACGTACATACATGTACATCTATCGAGGAGTTGCCAGAATTTCCCTATTACACCAAGATGGCATTACCAATTTTAACGTAAGGAGAATTCTGACAAGCGTGAGTAACGAGCACACGTAGACCCGTTACGTCGCCCTCGTGTCTAAGGTAATCTATCATGAATAATATAATCGACTAATGGCGCCATCGAGTGCGCTACGCAAATTTGAGGAAGCTGGGGAAACTTCTTATCGTCGGCCAAGTGTCGAGGTAACTTTCGTGCCGTGGAACGATTGCTCCTCGAGTCGATATCTTGTAAATGTTTGCGATTAATTAATCTACCGGATGTTCGTCGATGTTTCTCTGACACTGTGACGAGTAGATGTTGAAATCACTGTGGTGGAAAAGTTGAGAACCCTTCGCGAGAAGCTGAATAGAGAAAGGTGTCCAAAGTTGAACAAAACGTACAGACGTTAGACGAAATGATGGAAATACCTGAGATTATGTTTTATCTTGAACCCAAGGACTATTTGAATATTTATATTATATATATATATATATTAATAAAGAATTAATATAAATATTAATATAAATAAAGAATAAATTAATAATATTTATATATATATATTAATAAAGAATTCTTTGTTACTCTAATAAAATATAATTCTACATAATATAATAATCTAATGTTCTATTAATTCTATCTGGAATTAATAGAATATTCTAATATTCTAATATTCTATTAATTCTGTATAATATAATAAAATATATTCTAGTAAATATAATTATTTCTAATAAAAAGTATCTATTTATTAATAAAGAATTCTTTGTTATTCTAATAAAATATTAATTCTACATAATATATCTAACAAAATATCTAATGTTCTATTAATTCTATTTGGAATTAATAGAATGTTCTAATATCCTATTAATTCTATATAGTATAATAAAATATATTCTAATAAATATAACCCTATTATTTCTAATAAAAGGTATCTATTAAAGAAAAATTCTTTATTTATTAATATAATATTATATAATTCTATATAATATATAATATAATATAATGTCTAATAAAATATCTATAATATCATATTCTATTAATTCCATTAATATTCTATTAATGATATTCTAGAATTAATCTATTAATTCTATTTGGAATTAATAGAATATTCTAATACATAATATAATAAAATATATTCTAATAAACATAACTCTATTATTTCTCATAAAAAATATCAATTAATGAAGAATTCTTTATTTGTTAAAGAATATTTATTAATATATTATATTATTTATTTACTAATAAAGAATTCTTTGTTATTCTAATAAAATATAATTCTGTATAATATAATAATATTATATAATTCTATATAATATATAATATAAGATAACGTCTGACAAAATATCTATAATATCATATTCTATTAATAATATTCTAGAATTAATCTATTAATTCTGTCTGAAATTAATAGAATATTCTAATATATAATAAAATAAGATATAATACTCTAATAAATATAACTCTGTTATTTCTAACAAAAAAATATCCATTAACGAAGGATTCTCCATTAGTAAAGAATATTTATTAATAAAGTGTTCCAATTATTTTGTCCAATCCCTGTACACTCGACTGACAATAGTGAAAAGTCCACCATTGCTTCTGATTTAGGCTTGTGATAGATGACGAACGTCCGTCGCTCGGTCGCTATTGGAGCAACGTTAATTCACACTGCTGATGCCATTCGATTCCCTATTATTCACGGTTCCCCCCTTTCTGTATAATCGCGATTGAACGCGGACGATGTTGATAATCCACCAAATTTCCAAACGAGCGGCCACATAATTCGTACCGGGCCACATTATTCCGCGCGGCTACCTCCAATTCCCCCCGATTGTTCGTCTAGCTGCCGCATCGAAACGCGAAGGAACGCGTTTTGTGTTTCATTTCTCTGTTTATCTGGCCATCATCAAGTTCCTCATTATCCTTGTTTATTTTCTCAGCCGCCACCGAGCGTCCTGAAAAACATGTTTCTGAAAGTCAATTTTTCAATTTTCGATACTCTGACGAAATTTTTTTCCCCCGCCCCTGTGAAAAATTGAAAAAATGAGCACCGTCTTGATGTGCTTCGTGCAGCTAATGGCGCCCATATAGAGGTGTATTAAACGAGACGAAAAAAAAAACTCAAACGCATACGTCTCATTTTGTAATAATTTCTGCTTATCTGCCTTTCCATTTGCCTTTGTAATAAATTTTTCAAATTGTAAAGAGACTTTACGGACACCCTGTATTTATTGGACAAACGAAAATTTGTATTCAGCCATCTTGCGCGATGCGGCTAGCAGGGGCGCCAATTCTGAAACGACGTAGGACCACAGTTACCATTCAGTAATCGGTTAACAAATTTAAAATGACGTAGCACTACATTACCGACGTTCAGCTGAAGAATTTGAAAGGACGTGGGGACTACGTTATCGGTCGCGAATTGTATTAATAACTGACGTCAAAGTGACACGATCTCTCTGGTGCGCCTCTGCAATCTATTTTCTAGGCGGGGCGAGCTCGATGGGAACTTGGCTCAACTTGACTTTTATGAAAAATCCCGGATCAACTTTGGGATTACCTTTGGATTACGTTTCAATTAGTGCGGGCACAATGCGCGCGAGCCGCGCGTCGTATGTGGGTCGTGTTAGCCGGGTTTATTTTGAAATTCAAAGGAAAAAGCGTTCCGGTGTGTTACTTGAAATACCCGCGGAGAACAAAAAGAGCTCGAGTGTTAAGTGTACTTTGTCACGCTGCACACGTCATAAAAATCTGGAACGCAGTCGCGTGGCGGTGCACGGTGAAAAGAAATGTCGGTTGGATTCTTCATTCCCCGGGATCAGCAGCCGCGGTTACCTTCCCCTCGCTACAACGAATTTCTCTTTCATCCGATTGACGCGTCCGCGCTTTGGCTCTTCCGCATTCTGCGTCTCTGTATAGTACGCACGCATGTTTATGCATGCACTCGTATACACGTGCTGTGCGCACATATATAGGGTGTACCAAAAGTGTCATATATAGGGTGTACCAAGCTTAAACGACCTGCCAAAGATGTCACATATATAGGGTGTCCCAAACTTAAACGACCTACCAAAGGTGTCACATATATAGGGTGTCCCAAACTTAAACGATCTATCAAAAGTGTCATATATATAGAATGTGGCAAACTTAAACGACCTATCAAAGATGTCACATTTATAGGGTGTCCCAAACTTAAACGATCTACCAAAAGTGTCATGTATAGGGTGTCCCAAACTTAAACGATCTACCAAAGGTGTCACATATACAGGATGTTCCAAACTTAAATACCTACAAAGAGAAGAAAGAAATGTTATACAAAGTTTAATTCAGCAAACGCTTTATCACAGAGTTACGGAGAAATATTGTGAAATGCAAATGGCGGCGCATTTTTCAGTACACAAGCTGACGTGTTAAAAATTTCGTGTCATTAATTATGAAATACACGGTGAAAAATAATTTTCAATTCCATCGAGGCAATAAAATTAATAACACCGTCAAGAATTCTCGGTCTCTGTGAATTTCGCCGAGTTTCAATAAAATTGCGTTTTCAATTCTTTGCACTAGCTCTCCGTCTGACGTTACTTCTTCTGTTGAATAAATCTTTCGTTTCGAAGCATTATATAAAAATTAAATTGCGTAGGAGACTGTCCAAACATAGAACATTTCTTTATAATACTGTAACTGGGCGTTTCCTGACAAACTTTATATACAGGGTGTTCACGAATTCGTTGTCGAAGAACGTTTTTTCAAACGCAACGTAACGCTTATAGAAATTTTTTGTAGTCGAACAACTTCACCATTTCATCGAAGAAACTTTCTTTTCTATGAATATGAATCGTGGATAAATTCAGTGACCTTCACACTTTAACAAGGTCAGAGACGAAAGAAACAGTAAACACCCCGTGTGGTATCCTTTTCTTTTTATACGTGGATGAAGTCCTCGCAGCTTGAGTTTGGGACACCCTGTATGTACGATTTAATAAACTTAGGCGACGTGACGTGACATCACCGAATATTAATAATTAGGTTCGTCCTCTTGTCGCTAGTAATTAGCGAACTTTTCTCGTCTCGTCGAATCTTCTCGAATGAACAATTCGCGATTATATCTGAAAATATGTCCGATTACACTCTTGTTGAAAAAGGAAGAAAATAGATAGAAATTAATTAAAGCTAAACAATGGTTCGGCGTTAGAAACGAATTGGGAGAGTGGCCTGTAATTAAGTGCATTCCCTGCAGTGTGTCGGACGGCGAGAAGGGGTAAATAGTGAGGGTCGTTTAACTTGATTTTCGCGTTATCCTTAACGAGGTTAAAATCACTGTGACGTTCTATGGTCCGGCCAATGTCATTACGTTCTCGTTACCTACATCCGATAAAATCGGTTGTCTGAGTCGCAGGAAATTCAATTTCCCCGATCGAAGAATATTTACTGCTGTTCCACGTCCTAAAAAAGGGGGGGAGGGGCGAATCTCGCCGGTTCTCGGACGAATAAATCCGCGAGATCGTTCGCCGTAATCGCGGAAATAAAGGGTCAAAAACAACGAGAGATCGGAGTGAGATTCTTGGAGAAAGAGATGACGAAGCACAAAGACGAGGGCAACGTAAATGCTATTAGAAGATCTAAATGTAATTCGATATTTGCGGAGATATAAGTAAGAGAAGTGAGTTATGCGAGGAAACTGGAGCACTGGAACAAAAAAAATCAGAGGTCGAATCGGTATTGCAGGTACCTGTAAAGTACCGGTATATTTTCTTTTTTTTTAGGTAATTATTAATTGCTCAAGGAAGTTTAAAAATACCGATATTAAACATAATAATATCGGTATTAACAAGATTGATGAAAAAGTGGTTATGTTGCAATATTACTAAATCAAATTGCCGGTAAAATATCGGAACTACAGGGTACCGGCTTATCGGTATTCGATCTCTGCGAAAAGATAGCCAGAAATTGATAGGTAGGGCAAGACGCAGCAACCGACAGGGCAATTATAGGGCAAGGATAGTAATTTGAACGGGGGAAGCAAATATTGGCCGAAGGACAAGGAAAGGAGATGTGAATTATGCGGAAGAGGATCTGGAACAATTAAACATTTTCTAGAGGAGACTGTGCAGGTGCAGGAAAAGATGAGTGTACAATAGAGGAAATACTGGGAGGAGGGGGAAAGAGCTGAAAGTAGTAACAATCGAGAGGGACTTTTGGAGGTGATAAAGTGAAATGGTTAGTTAAGGTAGATAAAAAAGTGAAAGAGAGTAGTAAAACGGAGAACTAGAAGGGATAAAGGGATATGTGTAATTGGGAGACGTAAATAACATATTTTAAAGTTTTGAGAAAATAACAATACACTAATACATGTATAAGTTTTAAGAGAAACATAATATACTAATATACAATATACATATATATTTTAAAGTTTTAAAAATATACATACATGTATGTATTATATATATATATATTATTTAAAACTACTTTTCAATTTATGTCAAATTCCATCAAAATAGGTGATCGACGCTTTGGTACGTTCCCTTGTAAGAGTTGACTCTGTTCAACATTAGCATGATATTGGACAGAGAAATGAAATATTAGTGGAGAAAATCGGTATGAAGGCGAGTGGTAAGGCATAATTCAAGCCAAGTTCGTTCCATGGCCGTGAGGCTAGAAATGAAATCAATGAATGAATAAAACAACGAGATTGATTTGGATACATATTCGTTTAATTCGCGTTGCGCAAATGTCTATGCCAGTGATACACACATATGTGACGTGCTTGTAATTTAACTCATCCGATTACCGATTTCCAAGTACGATAATTAAATTTAGCCATCATATGGTATTACGCTTGTGATTGTGCAGCCTCGCGATATCCCAATTTGCCCCGGTCCTACAAGCACCTGTCAGTTATAGGTTATGTTATTAACTTGGCTACAATGAAACGAACGTTCCCCCCGTTATCCACTCTGTATTAATTCGACGAAACGAACAGAGAGGTTGGGCAAACGTTCCGATTCCGAGCTATCGGGGCCGTAATCTGTTGAATTTGTCGTAAAATCGATCTCGATACATTGTAGAAATTGCTCGATAATCGGCTGCGCGTTTGGCAAGCAGTTAGATACGGATGAGCATTCGTCTGTTTTCGTTCTTTCTCTCTCTCTGCGAGAGAAACGAAATGACACAACAGATTCGTATTACGCAGGCTATTTTCGTTCCATAACGTAAAGCGCAACGCAACTTTTGTGTGAATTCTAACGTAAACGCATATTTCAACAACGCGAGTGAAAGGAAGGGGAATGACAACTATAAACGCAACGTGCTACTGTTACGCTAAAAATAAGGTGAAATAATAAACAATGAATAATCAAGGAGGTGAAATGAATAAAATAATGAGTTAAAGGTTTTTGGTATAATGAATGATTAAAATAACCTATAAGCGCACAAGTGGTTGATGCAACTGTCAATAATGGACAAGGAAAACAATTAAATTGAATAATAAATAATTGAAGGTACTTCGGTACGAACGTTTCGATAGAAAATCGCCTTAACGATCAGTTACCTGCGTTTGCCATTCAATTTGCTTTGACAGTACGTGACTTGGAAATGTCTTTGCTCAAATTTCTTGCTTCGCTGATTGTGAGTACCAACTTAAGAAACTACCGAGAAATGGACAATTATATGATGTTATGTCATCATATTGTGTTATATTGGCAGTTGTTCGTTTAAAGTAAAAAGAAATTCTACTAAAGCGTCCTGTGCTTTAATACTAGAACTACCGACAGTTAAAATTTAAAAACGTCTCAACATCAGAGATATTAAAGTAAAAAAGGAATAGAAAGTTTCACAGTGCAATGAAGCACGTAAGCTTCTATTTGTACATTTTACGATAAATTATTTAAGTTTCTAAAAATATATACTGTTTGTACAGCGGTAGAATATACAACAAAAATTACGAATTCGTCATTTTGACCAATTTAGTAGTTCCAGTGTTAATACTTTTTCGGCGGCATGTTTGAAATGACAGTTGCCCGAAGAAACGTGTATTATTTATTAGAATGGTCACTGTAGAAGTTTTATGAATAATTGTACAATTTTATTATTGTTATTTTATTGTAGGACAATCAAATTCATTCAAATTTCTGAAAATACACTGCTTCACGTCAGTAAAATGTCCAACAAAAACTACAAATTCGTCATTTTGACCAATTTAGTAGTTCCAGTGTTAACACTTTCTCGGCGGGATGTTTCAAATGACGGTTGCCCGAAGAAACGTGTATTATTTATTAGAACCGCCATTATGAAAGCTTTATAAATAATTGTACAATTTTATTATTATTATTATTATTTTAATAATGTAAATAACTGTACAATTTTATCACTATTATTATTTTATTATATGACAATCAAACACTCGTCAGCACGACTGATTTCAGATTTTCGTTTCGTTGCAAGTGCTTGAAAGATACGGATATTTGAATCAAAATTAATACTTGGATTTCTGCTTGGACACAATTGTACAAATCATTTAAATGATAATGGCTTGTATGTCGAATATTTTGACACAGTTGGTTCAGTTTGTTTGTGTTTGTATTAATATTTTTGTCAAACAAAGTCAAGTACATGCGTGTCAACTTGATGATCATTGAGATTATAGATTAAGTAACGGGGAGGAGGGTAGTGTGACGGATGCGATGTTAGCCAAGAATTTTCAGTGAAAATTTTTCCGACTGAAAATTAGAGACCGGTGATCGATCGGCGCTGCGCTACGCAATAATGGAAAATCATGCTTGTCATATTTATGGATTAACCTCGGCTCGTTATTGTGTGATATATCACCCACTCACGAGTGGCTGCTTCATCCGTTAATTAAATTCTTATTATAATTATATGAATGATGGCGCGAAATTTCAATAATTTTCATCACGTTAAATACGCACGCGCGCGCGCGCGCACACACACACACGTAGATGGCTATATTACATACAGTGTGAGTCACCTGACACTAAATGTACGATTTCGTTTGAAGAAAAGAAACTTCACCTTCGAAATTAAAAAGTATCAATTATATCAATCAGTTCGTTTCGAGACCACTCGACTTTTCTCCAAAACATTTTCTTTACTAATCAAATTTTATCGATCAAATTTTTAAAGTAAAAAATATTTTTCAAAAGTATTTTAGTTTTTAAAGTTTTAGTTTTTGAAGCATTGAACGTATTTTAGTATTTTAAAGTAATAAAAGTATTTTAGTACTTTAGTATTCTAGTTTTTAGTATTTTAGTATTTTAAAATAATAAAAGTATTTTAGTTTTTAGTATTTTAAAGTAATAAAAGTATTTTAGATTTTAGTATTCTAAAGTAATAAAAGTATTTTAGTTTTTAGTATTTTAATATTTTAGTATTTTAGTTTCCAGTATTTTAGTTTTTAATATTTTAGTATTAAAAGTATTAGTAAAATATCACTAGTAAAGTATTAATAAAGTATTAGTAAACATTTCAATTCAAGTTTTGAAAGTATCTCAACTTTTGGTCTCTCAGGCTTTCACCCAGCTGGTATAACAGTTTTTTAAAAAGATGAAATTTGGACGTTTGGATGAAAGTTGGACATTTTCGTGAAACGAATCGTACGACAAACCGACCAAACCGGGAAGAACGACGCTCCCGTTGAAGTAACTGGAAGAAGTTGAGAACCAGAAGCACCGCGACCAATATTCCGTCCTGGCACAACGTCGACGTGTGCCAACACAGTGGCTACAACGTTTAATTCGACCAATTAAAGTGAAACAGGAATTTCCAGCAAATTATACCGGGATGTGTCTCTATTATTTCACTAGGGCAGCCTCGCGACTCTGTCTCCCCCTTGGAAAATTGAATTATTGATTTCGGGGCAACGACGAAACCCCTCCGCCCCCCCCCCCTGGCAAAATAACGAGAAGATAACGCGAATTGGTAAATATTCATAGATGGCGGATGCATAAAAAGCAAATGGAATAAGTTGGCGTAACCTTGCAACAAATGTAACGAGTTTTACAGTCGTTCGAGTTACATCTCTCTCTCTCACTCTCTCTCGTTTTATCTCGCCGGTACCTTGTTAATCCTCGTTTGTAATCCGGCGCTGCGAAGCTTACGTTCGTAAGGAAACAAAAATAAGGGAATTAAAGAAAAAGAAACAAAAAAAAAAAAAAGAAATTAAAGACTCTAGAAATCAATAGAAACGAATGCTTGGACTGGTTGAAAAGAGGAGGGAGAGGAAAATTCATCGATTAATTAGTTATTAGTGAAAGAGAACGTTTGTACTGTTTGAGAGCAGATGCAATTAAATTTACGTTACAGATAAATCCTTCGTTTCCTCTACGGGAAAGGAAATAGAACGAAGTCGAGTCAACGTCGATAATTCAGGCAAAGTAACGCTCGAACGTGTGTACATTTATTTGCACCTTTCTGCGACCGGACTGGATTTCGAAGGGATGACTAACGCTGGTTCACATCCGTCTCTTCGCAAACGTACGAAATGACGACGCGTCATTTCCCCGTCGTGTGTACATTCTGAAATAAACATTAGCTTACCGCGGCAAAGGGAGTTCCACCTTGGTATTAATTATCTGCGATGCGGTCACGACGTTCGTGAAGCTATCGAGACGTAGCATGTGCATCCACATTTCGAGTAGAAGCGTCACATTTACAGGATCGTGCATTTTTGAAGATTTCCAAAAAAAAAAAAAAAAGAAAAAAGAAAAAAATATACGGAGCAAGAGTGAAGCTAAAAGCACAGGATGAGGAATAGGAGTTTTATTCGTAGAAACATCTTTTTTGTTGTAAATCCATTACAAAGTCGATTTTGCTGGACAAAGATGATTCATTCAGGCTGGGCGAATCTACAGAATTTGTAAATGAAAAAGAAAACGTCGCATCTAATTGGGTTCGTCGTGAAAATATCATGTCTCAATCAATGTTTTTCTAATGCCTTTGAATAGATGTTAATAAATTTTCCACCTCAATTTCCATTTCAATCACTTTTTTTTTTCTAATTTATCATGTTGCCTCATCGACGAAGCCATACCAATTCAATAGATGATTCTCGAAATAGATCTGGCAACACTGTCCATATTTTTTGATTTCAATTCTCGTCGCTAGCAGCGCTGCGGTGCGAAAGCTGGCTGAGTCGGTACGACAGGACGCGACACGAAAGTGATAACGGGGCCTTAGGACCGTGAAATCGTGGGACAAAAATGTACACTGGATGTTTTGTCTGTTCTTATACCTCGTTTGTGCTAAAAGTTTAAACAGATGGATAGAATTACTTGTCGATCAAACGTTTGGCTAGTTTGTATTCTCTCTTCATATACAGGGTGTCCCATTTTACTCTATAGATGCAATTTTTTCCTACTCGTCATTTGAAAAATGTCTCAATAGTATTTTTTTCTGGTTTGAGTACAAATTTGGTACAAATTTCTCTCTAGATAAACGCGTTGAAGATAGTAGTCTAGATACTTAGGAGAAAATAGTAGCGACCTTCGTTATCTTCTACACTCAGCGTACCAAATTACTACCCCCTCGAGATAGATAAAAATGCATTTGAGACATTTTTTTAAACAACAAATAAATTAGCTTCGGAGATAATTTCATTTGTAGATTAAAAATGGGACACTCTGTAAAAAATGTCAACGCTACAATTACCAAAATCGTCAAAATGGCCAATTTATAATCGTGGATAGACGTGGAACAATGCAATTTTTTAAAGATTTAAATGAAATTTGTGAAACGTACAAAAGGTATTACAAAGTGCACTGTATTATAAAATTTCTCTCTCTCTTTTCTCATTTGTTCTCTTTAACGTCTCCGATGGAAATTTTACGATTTTACGCTTCAATCGTCGGTAGTTTTAACGTTGATAACTGCACCAGTTGCAATCACATTGAAAAACCACAGAGCTATCGGTCAATTTTAGGTTATTGGTTCGAATTAGATACAGGTTTTGGTTAGGAAAATCTCAAAGTTAAGAGGCAATTTCTCCGCCCGGATGTTCCCAGAATGACGACAAAGGAGTAATCACGATCGCAGTCTTGGCTGAGAGAAGCCCCCTTTCGTTCTCCGATCTCGGATGCGCTTTCTTTTTGCTCGGGGGCTTGAAAGCCGCCCGTCGAATCTCCGAGCGGAGCACTTCCCTTTGGGTACTAGCTTCGGTTCACCGGGTGGCAAGCCGCGGTCACCAAAGCCAGAGCGTGTAATGGCTTCGAAAACCTCGGAAGGAGAAGGAGAGACCTCGTGGTTCCTCGTCCTGTCTTCTCTCCTCTTGAAACGCTGCCGCGACTTTTATTCCCGAATAAAGTAAGAGGCTTACCTCTTAGCAAGGTCTCCCGCTTCTCGTTCCGTAATACGCGCGCGGTATCGATGATCCCTTCCAAGACTGATCTTGGATTGATCTTGAAACCTTGACTAATACAGGACGGGCCACCGCGATTGCTCGTCACTTGTGAAATAGTGGTTGACACTTTTGTGTTATTTGCGACTCGTGTCATTTATTAAGAGGGAGGCAGATATTCAAAAAATTCAGTACACATTGTAACGTAAATTTTTCATAAAAAAAAAATATAGCAGAATTTTTACACTTTCCATTTTAGTTTTCACATGGAATAATAACCCTTTGCTATGCATCGGCAGAAACATTAGCTGTCGTAAACCTGTTTGGTCATAAAAGGGGGTGTTTATCGCAACATTTTAAAAGAAACGTGTTTGGTTGTTTATGACCATCCTTAGTAGCTTTTCTGATACAAAAACACTATGGTTTACTACTTTACCTTACTTTTCCGGGGGAGAAATTTTGTAAGGTATCCTTATGTTTTAAACAATTCGTTTTTTAGGTTAGGTTATGTTTTTTTAGGTTAGGTTTAGGTTAGGTTTACTTTACTTTTCCGGGGGAGAAATTTTGTAAGGTACCCTTATGTTTTAAACAATTCGTTTTTTAGGTTAGGTTAGGTTTTATGGAGTTAGTCGTGTCTGGTATAGATTAGGTTTACTTCACTTTATTTTTTTTAGGTTAGGTTTAGGTTAGGTTTACTTTACTTTTCCGGGAAAGAAATTTTGTAAGGTACCTTTATGTTTTAAACAATTCGTTTTTTAAGTTAGGTTAGGTTTTTTAAGGTTAGTCGTGTCAGGTACAGATTACGTTTATTTTACTTTACTTTTCCGGGAAAGAAATTCTGTAAGTTATCCTTATGTTTTAAACAATTCGTTTTTTAGGTTAGGTTAGGTTTTATGGAGTTAGTCGTGTCTGGTATAGATTAGGTTTACTTCACTTTATTTTTCCGGGGGAGAAATTTTGTAAGGTACCCTTATGTTTTAAACAATTCGTTTTTAGTTAGGTTAGGTTTTTAAGTTAGGGTTTTTAAGGTTAGTCGTGTCAGGTATAGATTAGGTTCACTTTACTTCATTTTTCCGGGGGAGAAATTTTGTAAGGTACCTTTATGTTTTAAACAATTCGTTTTTTAAGTTAGGTTAGGTTTTTTAAGGTTAGTCGTGTCAGGTACAGATTACGTTTATTTTACTTTACTTTTCCGGGAAAGAAATTCTGTAAGTTATCCTTATGTTTTAAACAATTCGTTTTCTAAGTTAGGTTAGATCTTTTTAGGTTTCTAAGTTAAGTTAGTCAGGTACAGATTAGGTTTACTTTACTTTACTTTCCTGAGGGAAAAATTTTGTAAGGTACCCTTACGTTTTAAACAATTCGTTTTCTAGGTTAGGTTAGATTTTTTTAAGGTTAGTCGTGTCCTTAGGTTAGGTTAGGTTTCAGTGTTTTACAGAGGGAAAAGTAACTTTTTTACTGACCGAGACAAGAACGCTTTTCCAACACATTTCGATCCTCCCCTTTTTTTGCCTCCTTTTTTTTCTTCGTTATCCATGAATTTTATCCGCTTTACTCTTCGTTTATTTACTCTCGTTTTACTCGTGTTATCGTTTCTCGATATTTGCATACACACAGATCTGTCTCTTATCGGCAAAAGTTTCTCGATGCAGAATCATAAATTTCCACCATTAATATCCAAGTATATTAAATATCTCGTAACACGTAGCGTATATTGAAAAGCACTCGCCGAGGTGTATTGAAAATCTGTTCGAAACGGTCGTTGTTCGATGCTTTTGCTTTATTTGCGCGTACGGTGTGTATAAGTAGGTAAGTAGATTTTACCGCGGCGCGAGGCAGATTCATTACCGGTAATCGAAAAAGCTTCAATCGGTTTATCGGCTATCGACGGACTGATTAGATAATAAGCTATTCCAACGCGATCCACCTTTATTAATCGGCGATGCATATACCGTTCGGGCTTAATGCCCCTCCCGTCACGTCGAAATCCTCCACTTGGTGGATCGTGCTTGATTATATTTGACATGTTGCAGCGGCGCAACGTGGCAGATCGCCATGAAATTTCCTCGAGGATTACGGGCGTAATGAAAACCATTTCGATCGGATATTCTCACTCCAATTTGGCTAAGACTTGCTTCACGCCGTCGTGTAATATTTTGTCTCGTCTTGTCTCGTCGTGTCGTGTCGTGTCGCGTCACGTTGCTGTTGAAGTAAGCCGATTCAGGCAGGTTACATGCGACAGAATGATGCCCGCTTGCGAGACTGATAGGTACAGGGTGGGAAGAAAAGTTTCTGCAGAAATGAATTCTACACCTTCGATCTGATGGGAATACCAAGTAAAGAACTTGCCGTGAAATTGACCTTGACCTTGAACTCCAGAGATCAAATTTTCTTTTGCATTATATCCTGCTTGTCACGAGGCTGGTGAAAACTTTTCGTTTTCATACGTCGCAGCCAAATAGCTTTCTTGAAAAATGACAGAAAAGTATCTTAGTCATTTAAGATTGCGGACGCGTGCGTTCTAACAGCGACTTTATGGATGTAATGTTTATGTTTCGAATAATGTTAACAGTTGGTTTTATTATTTAGACTCACACTGATGCTACCAACTGTGATGAATCAAATTTTAGTGAAACCTAATATGAAAATTACGTAAAATAGACGCTCATACCATCCAGAAACATAAAGTCACTGTTAGGACTCGTCTGTGGTGTTAAATTACTTAATAATTCTTTTGAAAAATGGCAGAAAAGTTTCGTAATCATTTAACACTGCGGATGCGTCCTAACAGCGACTTTATGGTTCTGGATGGTATGGATGTCTATTTCACGTAATTTTCGTATCAGGTTTCGCTAAAGTTTGATTTATCGTAGTTGCAGCATCAGCGTGAGTCTAAATAATAAAACTAACTGTTAACATTATTCGAAATATAAACATTACATTCATAAAGTCGCTGTTAAGACGCACAAGAGAACTATGAGGCTGCGATCTGTGGCTCCTTGGAAAAGTTTCAACTTCGCGACGAATGGAATACAATGACATTGAAATTCCAGGTAAAAATCAATTTTTTTATAGATACAATAAAGTATCTTAATCATTTAACATCGTGGGTGCGTGCGTTCCAACAGCGACTTTATGGACGTAATCTTTATATTTGGAAAAATGTTAACAGTTGGTTCTATTATTTAGACTCACCACTGATGCTACCAACTGTGATGAATCAAATTTTAGTGAAACCTAATATGAAAATTATGTAGAATAGACGTTCATACTATCCAGAATCATAAAGTCGCTGTTAGGACTCGTCTGTAGTGTTAAATTACTTAATAATTCTTTTGAAAACTTAACAATTCTTTTGAAAAATGGCAGAAAAGTTTCGTAATCATTTAACAGTGCGAACGCGTCCTAACAGCGACTTTATGGTTCTGGATGGTATGGATGTCTATTTCACGTAATTTTCGTATCAGGTTTCGCTAAAGTTTGATTTATCGTAGTTGCAGCATCAGTGTGAGTCTAAATAATAAAACTAACTGTTAACATTATTCGAAATATAAACATTACATTCATAAAGTCGCTGTTAAGACGCACAAGAGAACTATGAGGCTGCGATCTGTGGCTCCTTGGAAAAGTTTCAACTTCGCGACGAGTAGAATACAATGACATTGAAATTCCAAGTAAAAATCAATTTTGCAGCATGCATTTCCATGAAATCAATGGTGTAGAAGTCACCTGTAATAGCCACGGGACAAACTTCTCTTTCCACCCTGTACAAGTTTCAAGATTTTAAATTAAAACTTTGCTTATACACAAGCGTCTTGTTTCCCTGGTCTCAGTAACGAGTTTCGAGTTTCCTCGACTCTATTTCGTGCGTTTGATATTTTATTCAATTATTTAGTTTTGTAATACAAACATAATATCTGTCGTGCAAACGTATGCCACGTGCCACGATCGTCGTTGGAAGGTTTTAATCCTACCCATTTCATCTGCGAGAGACTCGAGGTTTGTTTCACACTTTCGAACAAAATCGCCGGGTGAAAAAGGATCGGGAGTAAAGGGACATCGAGACGCGGTTTCATATAATAACGAAAGAGGAGACATTTTCCAAAAATCACTGTACTCACGCCATTTGGCCCCGCAGTTTTGTTTAGATGACAGTTGTCCCAGTTGATGACAGTTGTCTGCACGCGTATCCCGCGTGGGAATCAACCGTACGAACGCAGGCAAACCGAATCGCGTGTAATCCAGTTAATCAAACAATTACTATAATCACAGCGAAACTAATAACAGTTACTCAAATAGACAGAGCAAACGTGTACGCGCGCGAATTACGTACGCAGAGGTATATATGTTTGAGCTGATACTTGTAGCAAAGCACGGTTAATCCATGCGTCAGAAACGGCGCACGGGCGAGGGGGGCTGGTCTAATTTCGAGGGCCCCTCCAGGACTCTAAATCCTAGCCACGTAGAGTATACGGTTTGTGCGTGCTGCTAAAGCGGGGTAGCAGTTGGCGGTTCGTTCGTTTCGTGACATTGCCAACCGGTAAGCGGCTTACCATCTCTTTCTTCGCCCCATTTCGGCCTTCTTTCAAGGGGATGGGGATTCACCTTCGTCATCCTCTTAATATCAGGCCAGCCGGGGGATATTAGGCGCCGTTTTAATATCACCCGGCGGAATTGTGCTTGCTCGACAGCTTTATGCTCTTGGTTACCTTTCACTCTTTCCTAATTAAGAGTCCCTCTGTCTGCGAACAAGATTCCAGCGACAGCGGAACGCGGTCCCTTAAATGTTCCTCTTCGTTTGTCATTTCCAACGATAGTTACGATGCTGGTACACTTATGGAAATGGACACAGCATCTTTGGAATAATAAATATTTTTAAATGTCTGTACGTTACGAGGATTGCGTGTATTAATTTTATTAAAATCGAACAACGTGCGTCCAAGATAGATCTTAGTCCAACAAGTACAAAATTGTGAATCACAAAAGTATTCGCAGTGGTTACGTTAATATTTTTGAAATTTTCAGTGGAGAAGTCACTTTCGTCACTTGTTCACGAAAGATACTAACTTGGAAGTAATAGTTGTATCAACGAACTGCCATACTTTACGACTTTTTCTTGCTTCGGTTCGTCTCTCGACGTAATTTTCGTAATTCTCAATCCTCTGTCTACCACATCCCATAAAATACTCTGTGAGATTGAGGTTCGGAGTTTGCGGTGGATGCAGTAGCGTATAATAACCATTCTTTAACAATTTTAGCCGAATGCTTCGGATCGTTGCCTCGTTGAAAGTGAGAATTTCCTGGCAAATTTAGTTTGTCCACACTTTCTTTCAAACTTTCCTCCGAAGTTTTCAAATATTTCGCTTTATCTAAAATCCCAGCGAAAAAACAAGATCTCCCAATCTCCACTTGCTGCCACGCAGCCCTGCACTATCACCGATCCTCCACCATATTTTACTGTAAACCACAAATACTTTGGATTTAATTCTGTATTCTTTTTTCTTCTCCGCGCAATTTTACGACCATCACCAGCAAAAACATCGAATTTACTTTCATCGGAGAACAATGCCGTACTACAGAAAGAATTGTCTTTGTCAATAAATTCTTTGGCATACTTTAAACGTAGAGCTTTATTCTTTTTACTAAATGGTTTTTCCCTTGGAACTCGTGCATGTGAACCATGTTCTCTCAGTAATCTGCAACGTAATTCTGAACGCACTTCTTTGTTAAACTGTGTCGCTACCATTAACGCCAGTTATGTGGTCCGGAAGTTGAGGGATCTTTCTGAATATGGCGGATTAGGGTCTTTTCTTCTCTCTTCGTTAATTTCTTTGGTCGTCCAGTACGATGTTTGTTCGCAATATTTTTCTCATTTTTATATTTTCTGAGGACATAATAAATTGTACGTGTGCCTTTGTTTACAAGTTTCGAAATTTCCTTTACAGATTTCCCTTCGTTGTATTATTTCATTATTAATTCTCTTTCTGCTTTTTTTTCTCTGTTTCCCATTTCTTGCGATTCGTGTTGATTCTACCTTTGCAACTAATTGCGTACGAAGTGGGAAATTTTTATTTAGATTCTTTGATCACTCAAAGGACACGTGGATTTCCAATACTTTTGTGACCCATGATTTTACGTTAGTTGTAACAAAATCATTCTCTCTCAAACGCACGTTGCTCGATTTTAACAAAAAATTAACACACACGTACAATCGTTAGAAAAATTTAAAAATATCTGATATCCCGCAGATATTTTGCCCGCTTTCCATTATAAATATGCAATGTTCTAAATACTCTCGCGTTTCCAATTTTCTTGATCAAGTTTCCTTCAGATGTATTTGCTGTACCTCTTGGAAAGTAAGTGTCAGACCGAGCTATTGACTTCGAAATTGTTTAGACTTGGACGTGTCCTCCGACGTTTCACGTGGTAAGAAGAGCTTCCTGTTCTCTCTCCCGGGACGGGCGCTCTTTGTTGAGCGGAAAAAGAATCGAAGACAAGCGTATGGAAGGTTTCGCATTGAACGCTCGAGCGGAAAGCAAATGTCATTTACACTCGATTTAAGTGTTGTAACTCCGTGCCGTTGCTGGCAGCAAGGGAGAAAACGCGAGACGGGAGAGACAAGAGATGGAATTTTTCGACGCCGCTCGATAAGCTGTCAGGAATCGAGTTTGATGGATTGAGAAAAGTACGACGAAAGCAGGTTAACCGCTGTTGACGCCTGCAAAGAGATCTCGAAGGAGCGGTGACAGTTGATCCTAGATAAAACTCGATCTTCTTAAACGTACGTGCGTGTCCACGTGTGTACGTGTGTACGTGTAATACAGAGTGGGCCGTCTCTCCGTTGTCTTTAGAGACATAAATTAACTTTGTTGATAAATTATTAATAATACTGAGGCGGCGATAATATAGCAGTGATGATATTTTCATAGGTGGAAAAGTTTCAAGTTCATCTTTACCTTTTTACAATTTACAATTTTTTAAATTTATAAAATTTTTTCCATGTATAATAAATCTAAATAAATGTACTGAATAAAATAAAAGATAATAAACAATAAATTATTGAAATTATAAATAAATATTTACATCTAGAAATTAAACTTATTAATAATATGATTTCCCTAATTAAATTTAAAGAAACAGGAGAACCAACATTACATAAATCATATTGTTATTAATGAAGGTATAAAATTAATTGTTCCTTTATTAATAAAAATTAATCGTCTATTAGTTTGATTGTAAATTAAATTAATTAAATAAAATAATCCAGAAGAAATAAATCCACATCCAATTATTATATAATATCTTCCGTATAATCTTAATTTTGTTATTAATAATATTGTTATTAATATAATTCGCATATGAACAATTGAAAAAATAGCAACAATCAATTTTATATCTAATTGACATAAAATGTTATGATACATTTTTTTTATTCACTCTAATGGATGCATCTCGATATTGCCTATAAAGTGTTAATCTATTATGTATGTAAAAGTATTGATAGTTATATACGTAAAATTGTTAATCTCCTAATCGATCTCGACATCCTCTTTAAAATATTAACCTATAAAGCCCATTTGTCTATGAAATATTAAACTGTGTATGTGAAAGTATTAATCTAAAAAAACAATTGTCGGAAAATTGTTGAATGTCGAAAAACTGTCGGTTTAGGGGATATTTTAACATCAATTAAAAAAGTGGAGATGACCTACAACTCCTCGATAAACCTAGGCTAAATCTAATCTACAAAAAAATTATTACTGCCATATTACTGATGAACCTAAATCTAACCTACATATTGCGTATTAGTGTCTTAATATTAAATAACTTTTATTTAACAAAGTTCACCTATGTTTCTAAAAGCAAGAGTTATTTAGATAACTTCGTTTGAGTGGTTCACCCTGTATAATAATTACTCACGTATACATATAGGTATGTACGCACAACGAATCACAAGTTTCCTAACCTACAAAAAAATTATTACTGCTGCATCTAAACCTAATCTATATATTACGTATTAGTGTCTCAATATTAAATAACTTTTATTTAACAAAGTTCACCTACGTTTCTAAAAGCAAGAGTTATTTATAACCTCATTTAAGTGGTTCACGCTGTATAATAATTACTTACGTATACATATAGGTATGTACGCACAACGCATCGCAAGTTTCCCAACCTACAAAAAAATTATTACTGCCATATTACTGCTGCATTTAAATCTAACCTATATATTACGTATTAGTATCTTAATATTAAATAACTTATATTTAACAAAGTTCACCTATGTTTGTAAAAGCAAGAGTTATTTAGATAACCTCGTTTAAGTGGTTCACCCTGTATAATAATTACTTACGTATACATATAAGTATGTACGCACAACGAATCACAAGTTTCCTAACCTACAAAAAAATTATTACTGCCATATTACTGCTGAATCTACACCTAACCTATATATTAGGTATTAGTGTTTTAACATTAAATAACTTTTATTTAACAAAGTTCACCTATGTTTCTAAAAGTAAGAGTTATTTATAACCTCATTTAAGTGGTTCACGCTGTATAATAATTACTTACCTATACATATAGGTATGTCTGCACAACGAATCACAAGTTTCCTAACCTACAAAAAAATTATTACTGCCATATTACTGCTGAATCTACACCTAACCTATATATTAGGTATTAGTGTTTTAATATTAAATAACTTTTATTTAACAAAGTTCACCTACGTTTCTAAAAGCAAGAGTTATTTATAACCTCATTTAAGTGGTTCACGCTGTATAATAATTACTTACGTATACATATAGGTATGTCTGCACAACGAATCACAAGATTCCTAACCTACAAAAAAATTATTACTGCAATATTACTGCCAAATCTAAACCTAACCTATATATTACGTATTAGTGTCTTAATATTAAATAACTTTTATTTAACAAAGTTCACCTATGTTTCTAAAAGTAAGAGTTATTTATAACCTCATTTAAGTGGTTCACGCTGTATAATAATTACTTACGTATACATATAGGTACGTCTGCACAACGAATCACAAGATTCCTAACCTACAAAAAAATTATTACTGCCATATTACTGCTGAATCTACACCTAACCTATATATTACGTATTAGTGTCTTAATATTAAATAACTTTTATTTAACAAAGTTCACCTACGTTTCTAAAAGCAAGAGTTATTTATAACCTCATTTAAGTGGTTGACGCTGTATAATAATTACTTACGTATACATATAGGTATGTCTGCACAACGAATCACAAGATTCCTAACCTACAAAAAAATTATTACTGCAATATTACTGCCAAATCTAAACCTAACCTATATATTGCGTATTAGTGTCTTAATATTAAATAACTTTTATTTAACAAAGTTCACCTATGTTTCTAAAAGTAAGAGTTATTTATAACCTCATTTAAGTGGTTCACGCTGTATAATAATTACTTACCTATACATATAGGTATGTCTGCACAACGAATCACAAGTTTCCTAACCTACAAAAAAATTATTACTGCCATATTACTGCTGAATCTACACCTAACCTATATATTAGGTATTAGTGTTTTAATATTAAATAACTTTTATTTAACAAAGCTCACCTACGTTTCTAAAAGCAAGAGTTATTTATAACCTCATTTAAGTGGTTCACGCTGTATAATAATTACCTACGTATACATATAGATACGTCTGCACAACGAATCACAAGATTCCTAAATTACAAAAAAATTATTACTGCAATATTACTGCCAAATCTAAACCTAACCTATATATTGCGTATTAGTGTCTTAATATTAAATAACTTTTATTTAACAAAGTTCACCTATGTTTCTAAAAGTAAGAGTTATTTATAACCTCATTTAAGTGGTTCACGCTGTATAATAATTACTTACCTATACATATAGGTATGTCTGCACAATCGCAAGTTTTCTAACCTACAAAAAAATTGAGCTTCGTCCAATTTGAAATCGCCCACTATTATTACGTCCGATAATTATCGTACATATATGATTTCTGACGTACATACGTTTCGAAAATCATTGTCGTTTCAAGGTAGGCACCTCGTAATCTATTTGCAGTAGATTCTCATCAACAAAATAAAATAGCCGATCAGTTCTTCTCAAACATCTCTCTTCTTCGTTTGCTCTCTAATACATATTACTGTAAAGTTCTCGCTCTCTTGATGGAATTGCTTTCGCAAGCACTGTTAGCTAGATGTTTCATGATAGATCGTATATCGCTGAAAAATATTGTCGAAGGAAGGCGTGTAAAGTGATGGATTACTCTTCGTACAGAGATCGAAAAATCAAAGTGTCCGCGGCAATAGTTGATCTACGTCGAACGGCGATGTTTACAGGCCTTGGTAGACTTATCCCTGTTGGAGATCTCGAGGCTTTTCTCGCTTTCACCGAAAATTGACACCGGGTCTGAAGCGAAATTCAGAGTGAATCGACAGGGAAGAATTTAAAAACCGTTACGCCTTGGAAGAGTAATAAATCGTCCTTCCGAAAGTTTCGGCGCCTTTGATTTCCCAGCGGAGAACTATATCGGCGATCGACTTCTCATCGATCGCTTTTCTCTCTCTCTCTCTTTTTCATCTCACTTTTTAGTTTCTTCCTGTTCGTACAAACGCGTCTATTGAGTAGGCCAGTGGTTCTTAACACTAGAATTACCAAAGTGGCCAAAAGTGACCAATTCGTAATTTCGTGCATTCACGACAGTTTATTTTTTAGATTATCGAGTGACTTTTAATAAAGTATATTAATAGAAGCGCTTGTTTTCTTTTTCTTGTTAACTTGCACTTTGATTTCTTTGCCACCGATGTTATACAGGGTGAGTCAAAGTAAAATGAATCCGTAATTTGTCTTTTTCTATTTATTTAAGTACACTAAAAGCAAAATCACTTCTGAATTCTTTAAATTTAATTCGAAATTGATAAGATTAGTTTTCTCTTGTTATTTTGAATTATTAAGGGGAAGAAACTTTTGGCCCACCCTGTACTTTAATCATCGGTAGTTCCAGTGTTAATCGCATAGACATCGGCGTGCCGCTGCCACCGCCATTCGATCCGATATTTATCGGTATATTTATCGCGATTATACGAGAAATTGCGCGACCCCGCTATGCTTCGTCGAGCCGATGTTATTTGCTTCGTTAATTTGTAATTCCTCTCGCTGGCAAAACGAATAATTTGTCGCGCGAACAACATTTACACACGCAGCGCTTGTTTTCATTTGCAAGAATATTCAACGGCTCTCTCGAAAAAATGGCAAAAATGTTTCTCAGTCATTTCAACACTGCAAACACGTGCGGTCCTGACAGCGACTTTAGCGCGTGGACGTCTATTTATACGTAATTTTCGTATTAGGTTTCAGTGACGGTTGATTGATCGTGGTTGTAGCATCAGTGTGACTCCAAACAATCGAATGTGTAATGTGAAATATAAACGTTATGTCTACGCATCCACAACCATTAAGTCGCTGTCAGAACCTTTTTTTTTTTCTGCCATTTTTCAAAAGAACCATTAGACTCCGATCTATGGTCCCTTGGAAAAGTTTTACCTTCCTGATGAGTAAAATATAATGCAAAGAAAGAAAAAAAGAAATTCAAGGTCAAATCGAAGGTGTAAAAACCTCCTCAAACTTTTCTCTACCTTCTGTACAATTTTATTGGTGCACGTGTGTACGTATGATTTCAAAGTGCTCTCACGTGACGAACTGCTTAATGAGGTTAACGTCTATTTTCAATGGGGGAAGAAGCAGTGATAATAGACGATGTCGTAGCAGCGTCCCGGGGAACACTTTGCATGGCTCATAAAGTGTCTGGCGATTGAATTAGCCGACGTGCGTCGATATCTCGACGAAAACGTTCTTCGAAGGGCTGCAGAGATATTGGCCCACCCCCCATCATCGTGTCTCGTGTTGTCGAATCAATCCTGCCCGTGGGAAGCGACAAAATATCTTTTCAATCCTATTTTTTATCGCAGCGTGTCAAAGCAGGAGTCCTCGACGCGCATCGTTTTTGCTTGGAAAAATAGCAGCCTCTTCGCCTTACAACATACGAAAAAGAGGACAACGTTCCGTCTCAAAGACGGGGCCTCGTTTCTAATTTCGCTGGCATCTCAATGGCCTCTTCGCGTCGCTTCACGCTGAAACTATCTCTTTCGAGCAGCGCTTCCATTATCTCTCGCCAGGTTCAGGTTTTCACAGAGTCGAAAGGAACGCCGGACGGTATCCTGTATCTTAGGGCCGATTGTTCATTCAAAGCGTTCAGAGTTTGCAACCGGAATCGCACGACCATATCCCAAAATCTCCCCTTGAAAACCTACGACGAAAATCTGTATGAGAATAAGAACGCAGCCAGCAATTGACCTTCAAATTTGTGTTTCTCAATTCGTTAAGCTAGAGTTCAGCCTAATTGGCCGATACATCGCCAATTTGGCTCAATTTCTTCATAATGGCCATAACTCGTTACGTGTTAAATAAAAATATTGATTAGTCGCTGAAGAGATCTAATCGTTTCCACGGTCGTTCATCTATCAAACTGACAATAAGTTCGTCGCATTGTTATTTCCTTTCGGAATGGATGAGAGGCTTCTCCGCCATGACACTTGTCACGTGACTTAAAAGACTAACGGTTACAGGCTTCGCTCAGTCGGTAAGGTAGCTCCCGCGGCAATAAGCTCCCCGGAATTTCAACGCGAAAATTGGCTGCATACTGCACGCTGCATTCTGCATACTGCGCGCGAGGCAAAATCCACGGCACCGGGCCTCGCATCGCATATTCGGAATGGCATATAAGATTGCACTCTCGCCAATCTTATTTCGTAGATGCGCGCCTCTTCTAGAACGAAAATGATTCAAAATGCCTCTGGTATACACGTATATATGTCTTTCACGCCCACTCCTCGTGCCTCTCGCTTCGCCTCCCTTCACGCGAAAATTTCTTTCAAATTCACGGAAGTTTACTCGTAGAAAATGTCTTTCTTCTCTTGTTATCGTGGGCGTTCACTCGACGAGACACCGCCGAGATTGATGTAAACGAAATCTCGCGAGTTACTCTGTCGCGAGTAGGTCAGAGTAGTAGGTTCGCTGTAATCGATTTATTTTTGTGATACTTTGCGATCGTTTCGGTGATTAATTACTGATTTATTCTAAACAAATTTATTTAACTATTGTAAATAATTTAAATTATTTATTTTGAATGATTTAAATTTACTTATATTTTAAATTATTTAAATATATTTATATATATTTATTTATATTTTAAATAATTTAAATTTATTTGCTAATTATTAATTTATTAATTTTATTTCAATTAATTTAAATACATTTATATATTTTAAATAAATTTAATTAAATATTTCAAATATATTTAAATATATTTATTTATATTTTAACTAATTTATATATTCATTTATATTTTAAATAATTTAAATATATTTACATATATTTATTTATATTTTAAGTAATTTAAATATACTTACATATATTCATTTATATTTTAAGTAATTTAAATATACTTACATACATTCATTTATATTTTAAATAATTTAAATATACTTACATATATTTATTTATATTTTAAGTAATTTAAATATCCTTACATATATTCATTTATATTTTAAGTAATTTAAATATACTTACATATATTCATTTTTATTTTAAGTAATTTAAATATACTTACATATATTCATTTATATTTTAAATAATTTAAATATATTTACATATATTTTAAATAATTTAAATGTATTTATATATATTTTAAATAACTTAAACATATTCATTTATATTTCGAATATATTTGTTTACACTTCCAATAAATTTAAATAAACATTCGTCGTTGAAAGAAATCAATAATCTTAATTAATTTTTGTAACTGTTAATCAGTGATTCTTAAATCATTGAAAATTAACTTGTGTTTGCATTAATTCATATTTTGTTAGATTCTGCATAATCTGTGCTATTCGTTGTAAATAGACGTTATTATTATATTAAATAGCTTCCGGTTCGCGTAGTAGCACAAGCAGACCAAGGCTAATGAAAATATTTACGCGTATTCTTTGATGCACAATAACATCCGTATTGTTGGAATAATTTATTCACATTATAAAATTTATCATTCTCTGATGTGTAGTTCTGGTACAAGAACGGGCGCGTGTCATGATGAAAGATTTCGAAGTTTTTGATTATTCGGCAAGTTCGTCGTTGGAGTTTCGTATTTTCATACGAGAGATTGCGCCAATAACGACTCGACAACTACAGAATGTTCTGTAGCACGTTGGAAGTGGAACACTGGAAGTAATTCCTCGTGGAAAAATAAGTCGAAATTGTAGAATAACATTTCCCTATCCAAGACGTTGTTTTCGAGTTTGAAGATTTATCACGTACGCTCGAGTTTAATTATCCGTATTGCGATTTAACTGACAAAAAGTTATGCCATCGTCCTGTAATATTTTAAGGCAATTTTTCGAACGAAACACATTCTCGAAAACGAAGATTCAAACGGAGAGATTTTATTCCAAGATTTTTTACTTACTTTTGCACGTAGAATAACATCCAGTTATGTCCGTTTTCTCGAAAACGGTGGAAACATTTTGTTTCTTCGCGATGAGACAATTTTTCTCATCCTCTGTTTCACTCGGCACACCCCGTATATAGATGAGACGAAATTCTGATAAAATTGTCATCGAATGACAAAACAGTGCAAACAGTAAATAAAATATCGATAAACAAATAAATGTATAACATAATAAATATAATGGTTTCTGCAAAATGTGCACAATACTGTTTATAGAAGTTAAACCACCGATGCGAAAGTACAATCACTTTATGATCAATAATTTTAGTTGTCCTTATTCATTAATCATCCATTGCTTTTATTATCTGGGCCTGATAATCAGCGATCACGATTAATGTTCTGATCCGACGTTAATTATAATCGTGGATCATCAATCAGATTACGTTTTGCCCTAACTCTGAACGCAGCGGCTCGTAGTTTGTTTTATAGCAATCGAAATATCGTATCGTGGCATATTCATCGCGTAATGTACCAAATATTTGTTTTGTACCAAATTTACTCTCTCCGTGCATACATATATGTGCGTACATGGTTTTTTATTTTATTCCCAAAGTTTGCAATATTTTTTTTCCCTATCTACAATAGTTATTCTCGTACAATGCATCGTTGAAATAAAAAAGAGCGTGTCAATAGATAAATCTTTGTGGTAAAAATCTACCGATACGTTCCGACAGAAATGGAATGTATTTTTTGTTCAACATTTATTCGAAACATTTGGAGCACGTTCTCTATCTAAGGGGCGCCTGAATTATTACCCGCCCCCGCTCTCCACGAACTGGTTTTTTCGAGCAACGCCGTTTCGTGTTTGTAGCTTCCGCTTCCGCCTCGACGAGCAACTGCGAGAAACTGTGACTTTTTCTTTAAATTTAACTGGCCTTTTTTTCTCTCAGCGAGCCTAACCTTCTCAAACATTCTCAACCTTTTCTTGGCCATGCTTAGTCTGAGCATCTTTAAAATCCTGACGCCCCGTAACATAAAATTTTACGAAACATAATTATTGCCCCGTAACATAAAATCCCATAGAACATAATTATCGTTCAAGAAGCGAAGAACTTTGTGTAGGAAGCCTAAAAGGTCTAAACGAGCTTCCAAAGAACGTGACATTTATGAGAGAAAGAGACAAAAATTTTCATTTAAAGAAGTACAAAAAGTTCACTGTTGGTGAATCATTCTCGAATTGCCCAATCAAATTTAACTCTTGTCGGCCGTGAGTCTTACGTTGAGAACCACGGGCAAAACTTAACCTAAACCTAACCTAAATCTAACCTAGGTACGAAAGTGCAAAAAAATAAAAAAAAAAAAAAGAAAAAGAAAGAAAAGAAAAGATTATGGCAAAATTTACGTATCTTTTGACCTCGTTTTCGAGTCACAGTCGTTTTCCCTGGTGTGAATACGTCTCTTTTCCCCTTCGTTCTTTCTCTCGCAAGAAACCCTCGAAACTTTTCAATCCAGCTGATTCGTTCGACGAGGCGTCGAAGATTATCAAGATTATCAGCAGAGAACGTAAGAAGGAAGTTCGTAATCTTGACGAGATGAATCGCGCGGCGATCTAACGTCCCGGCGGTAGCAGTATAGTTCCGCCAGTCGTTCTCAATTACACAGGTGTTACACACACTGCTCCTCAGTCAGTTACATTTAAGATGCGCGTCTAATGTATTTATATATGCATTCGGGGCATTGATACGGGTCGCTTGTCTTGGCAGTTCAATCTGCATAATGTTCTGTATCTCTCTCGGCGTTCTGTAACTTCCTGCATACATCCGGTAATTACTCCGTCACGTCATGTAAGTCGTACGTACGTATATTGTATCTCGAAACTTGCGGCGCACGTCGAACGATTTAACCGCTTGCGCTGGCAACTGATTGCGGACCATAACGAGTGACCGAATAATTCGTCGCTTTCTTCTTGAACTCATCGGTATATCACTACCACTGGATAAAAATGATTGAGAAGTGATAAATTTATTATTTGTTTTGCCTGGGTTATACTTAAATATACTTAAAACTGAAGAAATATTGCAATTTTGGGACAAAAAATTCTCGACGTGCGTGGCAAGAGGTTAACCACTTGCGCTGACAACTTATTGCGGACCATAACGAGTGACCGAACCGTATACAATAATTCGTCGCTTTCTTTTCGATCTCGTCGATATCACTGTAGATAGAAATTATTAAGAAGTAATCAATTTATTACTTGTTTTGCCTGGGTTATACTTAAATATACTTAAAACTGAAGAAATATTGCAATTTTGGGACAAAAAATTCTCGACGTGCGTGGCAAGAGGTTAACCACTTGCGCTGTCAACTTATTGCGGACCATAACGAGTGACCGAACCGTATAAATAATTCGTCGCTTTCTTTTTGAACTCGTCGGTATGATATCACTGGATAGAAGTTATTGAGAAGTAATATATTTATTACTTGTTTTGCCTGGGTTATACTTAAATATACTTAAAACTCAGGGAATATTGTAATTTTGAGACAAAAAAATTCTCGACGTGCGTGACAAGAGGTTAACCACTTGCGCTGACAACTTATTGCGGACCATAACGAGTGACCGAACCGTATACAATAATTCGTCGCTTTCTTTTCGATCTCGTCGATATCACTGTAGATAGAAATTATTAAGAAGTAATCAATTTATTACTTGTTTTGCCTGGGTTATATCTAAATGTACTTAAAACTTAGGGAATATTGCAATTTTGAGACAAAAAAATTCTCGACGTGCGTGGCAAGAGGTTAACTACTTGCGCCGTCAACTTATTGCGGACCATAACGAGTGACCGAACCGTATACAATAATTCGTCGTTTTCTTTTCGATCTCGTCGATATCACTGTAGATAGAAATTATTAAGAAGTAATCAATTTATTACTTGTTTTGCTTGGGTTATATCTAAATGTACTTAAAACTGAGGAAATATTGCAATTTTGAGACAAAAAAATTCTCGACGTGCGTGGCAAGAGGTTAACCACTTGCGCTGTCAACTTATTGCGGACCATAACGAGTGACCGAACCGTATATAATAATTCGTCGCTTTCTGTTTCAACTGGTCGGTATTGATATCACTGGATAGAAATTATTGAGAAGTAATAAATTTATTATTTGTTTTGCCTATTTTGTTTTACTTAAATATAGTTAAAATTGAGAAACTATTATAATTTTGGGACAAAAAATTCTCGACGTGTGTGGCACGTTATTCCAGCGCAAGAGGTTAACGATTACTGAATGTCTCGGCTCGTGAAGAAGGGAAAATCTTCGAGAACGAACGAGTCAACGTACGTGCTCTATTTTCATCGAATTATCCGCAAGAAAACGATTATAATGGGAAAAAAAGGACGGTGGAAGAAGATCGCCTCTTCTTCTTCTTCTTTTTTTTTTTTTACAGTTATCTGATAACAATATTATAACGATCGTGTGCTATTCCTGTGCCGGTGCAGCAAGTAGATCAAGCAGATCGTAATGAGAATTTAATCTTGATGAGGCTTGCGGCTGGCCGTAAGTGCCCCATACTAGACAAATGAACAGGGAAATTCTCCAACGTTCCAGGAAAATTTTGACATCCGTTTGACGCGGAGGAAGACGAGATTCGCTGACCTTTCGACCACGTGAAAGATCGATACGACAACGGGCTTCTTCGTTGTTCGAACGTGTGACGGTGATAACGTATTGTAACTCGCCTACTACGCGTA
Source organism: Tetragonisca angustula (assembly GCA_036937485.2). NCBI lineage: Eukaryota > Metazoa > Arthropoda > Insecta > Hymenoptera > Apidae > Tetragonisca > Tetragonisca angustula. The sequence continues at coordinate 165,854 of JAWNGG020000336.1, read as the reverse complement.
TCGAACTCTCGATAGTCTAGTTTTCATCTACGTGAGACCGGATCGATCACGGGTCAAGGATAGGTCGTTCTTCTTTTCTATCGATTTTCCATAGCCGCGATAAACATCGTGGAAGGAGATGACTCGCGTGCCTGCTTTTCTCCTCCGATGTTAAATTTCGCTTGAAAAGCATAGTAAATCTTATCGGGGAACGTTTCCCGAAATCCAGGCCACAGCTTGAAAACGCTGCTCGTACTTCGTCGAGAATTATGCGGAGTTTCGCCCTCGTAATTTCGCATAATTTTCAATTCTTTTCCTTTTTTGCCCCCTCCCCCGCCTGGACGCGCGGAATATTAAAGAACGTGTGTGTGTCGAAACTGGACAAAATTTATTTACTTGTAATTAATGATTGAGGATTACGATCAACGTGAAATTAGGATATTAATCGCGATTACTGGCTGTTTGATATGGTTGGTCAACGAATCACGGAAGTAATCGGAGACAGTGATTAATTTGATAAAATGATTAATTGTTTGAATGATTAACTGTGATGATCGTATGACTAATAGATTATGATAATCACTTTTTAATTATGACTGTATCAATGGTCTACTTCTATCGACAGCATCGTGTATATTTTGTAGATTATACTATATTACACCAGACTATACTATACTCTACTATACTATACTACACTACATATTTATTATTTGCATCGTGTTTTACGGCTCTACAGTTTTATCAGAATTTGTTACAAATAGTCAACATTTTTCCTGGGTTGAAAGTCTCTATAAATCTTCATAATTCTTGAGTCGTTATCGGCGCAATTTTTCGTACTCGACTTGACAAAAAAAAAGCGTATTAATAAAACGTTTAAAAGATGTACTTACTGAATAATCAAAGTTTTGAGATTCTTCATTGTTATACATATGTACGCGCTCATTCTTATACCAACAGTGTATCAAAGAATTATAAATTATAAATTATCATAAATTATTATAAATTCAGTGTATCAAATAATATCAAATATAAATTAATCGCTGAAAGTTATTGACAAAAATTAATCAAGATTTATTTCAACGACGATTAATTGATTGATGATCACTATTTAGTGACTGACTTCTTTAATAAATATATACAGTAACTGATTCTTTTCTGACACGTATATATGTACATACACGTTGATGTAGGTGCACAATTCGAAAATCTTTTCGTCGAATGGCATTTAATCGAGGCGTGCAAGTCGCGTGATCAATCGTTGATAGAAATTCGCACGAAGAAAGGACGACGGTGAACACGTGCATCCAAATTTCTACGTGATGATCTATCGCGCGTGTCTACGTGTCGTCGAGTTCGCGACACGAATGTCGAATGAGACGTTCCAAGGGCGTATACGAATCTGTTCGCGTTCCCTCGACCTATCTTATATCACCTCGAAATCGCGAGTTCCTTGCGAACATTAATGAGAGTGGAAGAGCACACCGCTAGCGCCGGGGAAGATATTTACGGCACGTTCTCCTCGCAAAAGACAGATCTCGTTTTTCACGAGATTTTCTCATTAAAACTCTACGTCGGCGCTTAAGCGCTTTTCTGGTTGGCATATTCTACTTTCGTTAATGATTACTCGTATATATTGCGCGTATAATGTGCACATGGTATGTAGTATACAGTGGACGACCGCGCGACGCGGCAAGAGTACCGAAATGTCAGCGTTAGTAGGTTAGATTTCGCGAAATAAATTTCTTTCTAACTTTTTCTTTTTTTTTTTGGGTGAAAATTGGCAGAAAATCGTGGTTTTTTTGAAATACTTACTACTCTCGCAGTTGTTAGCACTGAAACGTTTGTATTTCGAACCGCCATTGAAGCTTCGTTCGTAATCAGATATAAATATTTTATACGTACAGGTTATGTTACTTATAATCACATACTCTGATTCAAGTCAATAATGGTTTTTTGAAATACAGTTTCGTAGTTATACATTGAAACGTTTGTATTTCGAACCGCCATTGAAGCTTCGTTCATAATCAGATATAAATACTTTGTACGTATAGGTTATGTTACTTATAATCACGTACTCTGATTCAAGTCAATAATGGTTTTTTGAAATACAGTTTCGTAGTTATACATTGAAACGTTCGTATTTCGAACCGCCATTGAAGCTTCGTTCGCAATCAGATATAAATACTTTATACGTATAGGTTATGTTACTTACAATCACGTACTCTGATTCAAGTCAATAATGGTTTTTTGAAATACAGTTTCGTAGTTATACATTGAAACGTTCGTATTTCGAACCGCCATTGAAGCTTCGTTCGTAATCAGATATAAATATTTTATACGTACAGGTTATGTTACTTACAATCACGTACTCTGATTCAAGTCAATAATGGTTTTTTGAAATACAGTTTCGTAGTTATACATTGAAACGTTCGTATTTCGAACCGCCATTGAAGCTTCGTTCGTAATCAGATATAAATACTTTATACGTATAGGTTATGTTACTTAGAATCACGTACTCTGATTCAAGTCAATAATGGTTTTTTGAAATACAGTTTCGTAGTTATACATTGAAACGTTCGTATTTCGAACCGCCATTGAAGCTTCGTTCATAATCAGATATAAATACTTTATACGTATAGGTTATGTTACTTAGAATCACGTACTCTGATTCAAGTCAATAATGGTTTTTTGAAATAAAGTTCCGTAGTTATACATTGAAACGTTCGTATTTCAAACCGCTATTGAAGCTTCGTTCGTAATCAGATATAAATATTTTATACGTACAGGTTATGTTACTTACAATCACGTACTCTGATTCAAGTCAATAATGGTTTTTTGAAATACAGTTTCGTAGTTATACATTGAAACGTTCGTATTTCGAACCGCCATTGAAGTTTTGAAACGAAACATCGTTCATAATTAGATATGAATATTTTATACGTACAGGTTATGTTACGTACTCTGATTCAAATCAATAATGGTTTTTTTGAAAGATTTACGACAGTTTCGTAGTTACACATTTTCGGAAACCGTATACATATAATTTACATAGAAAAAAATTTTTTCTACATATGTGTTTATGTCAAATATACGTGATTATAGTATACAACTCTATATAATAAATAGTACTATATTATCATATATTATACATTGTACATAGTATTATATTGTACATTATACATTATAATATAATACTGTGTATTGTGCATTATACATTATAGTATTATAGTATTGTAGTTATAGTATACATCTGTTCATATTAATACATACAGTGTATTTACTAATTCCCAGTTCGAATTGTTAAAGTAGAAAATTCAAATTTGCAAAGTTCCACGATACTGCAGTTTGCCTTTTCTCTCAACTCGAAATCATAATTCCGACCACTACTGTAATCCCAGCACGACATTACAATTCAGAGTGTTAACGCACTAATTGCGAGTTGGACATTGAACGTTCCGTACGAATAAATCAGCCATTGGACCAAAATTTAGCGCCGTTCCTAGTAATCGGCGCGCGTGTTTATGTAGGTTACATAGACGTATGTTTGCGCGTGAAATCGGTGCGCGTACGGTGTTGTATCTCGACGTGAGAATAATCCCCATGCTTGCGATTAGACGCGTGACGTATCTGCCAAACAGGCGCACGCTCTCTCGTCGCTCTCTCACTTCCTTCCGGAAGACACGCCGGAGATAGTTTGCCAGTTTAGTTTGCCGGTTTATCGGAACGCTTGGCTCGTGGCGAAAGAAGATAACACGAGAACGTACTCGACCATAGGAGAATACGATTACCAGTCGACTGTCTTGGAGACCGAGCGAAACTTGCCCTAAGATTTTGCCGGCACGCTCTCGGTGGCACTCGATATCTGGCCTCGTTCGGCTCGAATCGTTAAACTGACTGGCTCCTGACCCAATTAATCCGAGATCCTTCAGCTCGCCGCGTACTTTCCAGCGATCACGCGCGACGATCCAACGCATCCCGCTCGTAAATAACGGTGTCTCTGGCTGTTTGGCGTGAGATTCTGTTTCACACTCGATGATTTTCACCGGTGTCTGGCAGGATTACGAAGAAATGTACTACGTAGACATTGTTGGCTGTGGGACGTGTAGCGAAACGGCCGGTTTATTTGCTACCTAGTTTACGAGATCGTATCGCTTCTTGTACCATAATAAAAAGTACAATATAAATAAATTTGACACCTTTGATTTCATGGAAATGAATTCTACATCTTTGATTTGATGGAAATACCTGTGAAGAACTTGCCGTGAAATTGACCTTGACCTTGAATTTCAAGATCAAATTTTTTTTTTTTTTTTGCATTACATTCTACTTGCCACTTGAAACTTTTCTTTTTCATACGTCGCAGCCAAATGGTTTTCTTGAAAAATGACAAAATAGTATCTTAATCGTTTAACATTGCGGACGCGTGCGTTCCAACAGCGACTTTATGGATGTAATCTTTATATTTGGAACAATGTTAACAGTTGGTTTTATTATTTAGACTCACACTGATGCTGCAACTATGATAAATCAAATTTTAGTGAAACCTAATATGAAAATTACGTAAAATAGACGCCCATACCATCCAGAACCATAAAGTCGCTGTTAGGACTCGTCTGTAGTGTTAAATTACTTAATAATTCTTTTGAAAAATGGCAGAAAAGTTTCGTAATCATTTAACACTGCGGACGCGTCCTAACAGCGACTTTATGGTTCTGGATGGTATGGATGTCTATTTCACGTAATTTTCGTATCAGGTTTCGCTAAAGTTTGATTTATCGTGGTTGCAGCATCAGCGTGAGTCTAAATAATAAAACTAACTGTTAACATTAATCGAAATATAAACATTACATCCATAAAGTCGCTGTTAAGATTCACAAGAGAACTATGAGGCTGCGACCTGTGGCTCCTTGGAAAAGTTTCAACTTCGCGAGTAGAATACAATGACATTGAAATTCCAGGTAAAAATCAATTTTTTTATAGATACAATAAAGTATCTTAATCATTTAACATCGTGGGTGCGTGCGTTCCAACAGCGACTTTATGGACGTAATCTTTATATTTGGAACAATGTTAACAGTTGGTTTTATTATTTAGACTTACCACTGATGCTACCAACTGTGATGAATCAAATTTTAGTGAAACCTAATATGAAAATTACGTAAAATAGACGTTCATACTATCCAGAATCATAAAGTCGCTGTTAGGACTCGTCTGTAGTGTTAAATTGCTTAATAATTCTTTTGAAAACTTAACAATTCTTTTGAAAAATGGCAGAAAAGTTTCGTAATCATTTAACACTGCGGACGCGTCCTAACAGCGACTTTATGGTTCTGGATGGTATGGATGTCTATTTCACGTAATTTTCGTATCAGGTTTCGCTAAAGTTTGATTTATCGTGGTTGTAGCATCAGCGTGAGTCTAAATAATAAAACTAACTGTTAACATTATTCAAAATATAAACATTACATCCATAAAGTCGCTGTTAAGATGCACAAGAGAACTATGAGGCTGCGACCTGTGGCTCCTTGGAAAAGTTTCAACTTCGCGACGAGTAGAATACAATGACATTGAAATTCCAGGTAAAAATCAATTTTTTTATAGATACAAAAAAGTATCTTAATCATTTAACATCGTGGACGCGTGCGTTCCAACAGCGACTTTATGGACGTAATCTTTATATTTGGAATAATGTTAACAGTTGGTTTTATTATTTAAACTCACGCTGATGCTGCAACTATGATAAATGAAATTTTAGTGAAACCTAATATGAAAATTACGTGAAACAGACACCGATATCATTCAGAACCATAAAGTCACTGTTAGGACTCGTCTGCAGTGTTAAATTATTAAGAAACAATTTTTCAAAAGAACTATGATTCCTTGGGAAAGTTTTACTTTCGTAATGAGTGGAATACAATGCAGGTTCTTTACATGAACGAACAAATTTTTCTTTCCACCCTGTATATATATTCCTCCTAACCTAACTTTGCGAGGAATTAAGGGGAAAAAGATTAGTGAAAACCCCTCGTTCCGTGTTTGATTTAAAATACGAGTGAAATCGTCGAATGCGACCAATTCGGCTAAACAAACAACGTATAAATAACGAACACCAAACAAAAACTGGCGTGTAAATATTTCAGCAATATTTATCCTTAATGATTCGTATTTCCAACACGTAACACGCATAATACGTATAAACGTACGTGTATCTATAGCAGAGTTGGACAGTAATCAATTGCTGTGCAATCGTTTCTGTAATCAATTGTTAAATCGTAACCATTAATCAATTAATTACTTTGAAAATAAATCAGTAATCTTGATAAACTTTTACTTTATATATTTAAATAACCTTGTTACTTTGTAATGGTTGGTCAATAATTTTCGAATTAGATGATTAATTTATACTCTATTACGATCTGTGACGTGTTATTTCTTCACATTGCCATAACACATTCAAACACGTTAATCACGTAGGGTTGTGCTACCGTTCGATGTAACTAAATGTTGCTATTAAATCGCATGCAATTTGAGTGGTAGATCCATTAGTAGATCAAAGCTAGTGAAAATAGAATATTGATAGAAGAGAATGTTTAAAACGATTTATTAAAGTTTATCACTCTCAGACATATTTTTAACATGAGAATGAGTTTTAATTATTCGGCAAGTTTATCATTAAAACCCATCTTTATCAAGCCGTACGGAAGATTATGGCAATAACGACTCGAGAATTACAGGCTGTTCTGCATCACGTGAAAAGTGGAGCACGGAGCGATTCCTCGTGAAAAATTAAGTCGAAAATGTGGAATAAAATTTCTTCGTCGAAGGCTTCGTTTTCGAGAGAATCGAGTTTGAAAATTTACCAGGTACGCTGAAGTTTAACTAATTCCAGAGATTACGGAAAAGAAAGATTAACAAGAGATTATTCCGTTAATTATCAATGATTATTCTGTAATTTTCTCGCAAGATGCTTCGTTTTCGAGAAAAACTGAGTTTGTCAAGGCAAACGAAACATTGTCCAAATCTGTTCTAAAATGGAGAAATGTTACTTTACTTTTTCGAGTTATTTTTTCATGAGGAATCGTCCTCTGTTCTAATTAACACACGCTGCAGAATAAATATAAATAAGATCCTCGAATGATGGAAAATTTTTCGAACGTGTCCTGATAAAATTGTAGGATCATGTACGTTGCGAAGCAACGCAAACAATAAACACGTCGTTTCTACTAAAATATACACAGTATTGTTGGCAGAAGTAAACTACCAAATATATATACAAATACATATTCAAATGTGTAATCATTTTACGATCAATGATCTCGATCACTCCCCTCCCTCATTTGTCATATTACCGATCGTTCGATAATCAATAATCACGATTAATATTCCCATTCCGCGTTAATTACAATTGTCAGTCGTTTAATTAGATCAACAAATTTTGCCCAACTCTGATCTATCAATTCTCCGTCACTTTGACACGACACTGCGTCAAAGGATACAAGAATAGATATATTCGGGCAGAGACAATAGGATGATTAATGAGATTGGGAAGGATTGTGGTAGATATTGGATAGATAACAATGTTTACGACAAAAAGTATCCTCCTGGCAAAGAATGAAGTCGCAGAGACAACGCAGTTGCAACGCCATCCACCTCGTTCGAGTCTCATTGTCACGTCCTCCTCCCCCGCGTGACTGTTACGAAACAAACTTTTCCCCCGGCGTGAATGCCAAACTCCCCTTTTCACCGTCGCCTCACGAAATCCATTTTGCCCCAACACGTCCGTTTGTACGAGCGTGAAGCGTGGAAATGCGATAATAACGGGCGAGAATGGCGGACCGAATGTAGCCGGCACAAAAGAGCCATCGATAATTTGCGGTTCGGAAATTCGCTCGACTCTGGGCAGAGGGGGGAGAGCTCGTTTTCAACGAGCTCGGGGAAACTTATTCCGCCGAATTCTCGTTATCGCTCGGCGATTTATTTCGTTCGTATAATAAGCGACGGTTGACAAATGGCAACTGTCGAGGAAAAGAGAGAAAATAAACGACAAGATAAAAAAAAAAAAAAAAAAAAAACGAACAAAGTACGTACGTACAGGGTGAAAGGAAAAGATGATTTCTACACTTTCGATTTGATGTAAAGAGCCTGATCTCAAGATTCGTTCTTTTCCTTTGCATTACACTCTAGTCGTTACGAAGGTAAAACTTTTCCAAGAAACTGTAGGTCGAATACCTAATAGTTCTCTTGAGAAATGGCAAAAAAATTTGTTAATTGTTTAACATCGTGCACGCGTCCTAACAGCGACTTTATGGTCCTGGATGATTACGGGTTTCCACTTTACGTAATTTTCACGTTGGGTTTCATTAAACTTTGATTCATCATAGCATGTAGCATCGGTGCGAGTCTGAATAATAAAAGTAACTGTTGGCGTTATTCGAAATATAAACATTGCATCCACTCGTCCGACTAAAGTCGCTGTTAGAACGCAGTGCTAAATGATTAAGATTCAGAGACTTTCTTGACCACTTGACTGCGACCTATGATTCCTTGGGAAAGTTTCATCTTCGCGATGAGTGGAACACAACGCAACAAGAAAAAGAAAAAAAAATTTTTAACCTTAAAATTCAAAGTCAAGATCAATTTTGTGGCAGGTTCTTTACACGTATTTCCATCAAATCGGAGATGTAGAATTCATTTGTGATGGCCACGGACAAACTCTTCTTTCCACCCTGTACTTACGTAATAGTAAGCGAAACGGGGCAGAGAGGCATAGTATGAAAGCATGAAAATCAAGAGCGATTCACGGCGATAATTGTATTTCGTTTCGTTCGAGTTGCCGCGATTCCGTTTACGGTTCAATTATCAAGACTTCGAATCGTCGCGGCTGGACGAAGAAAATTTCGAGGGGACGGCGAATGGCATGAAACAACAGTGAAAAATTGTCGATAATTCAAACTCCGTACAAAGAGATCCGTGTAACGATCCACTTCATTTCAAAGCGTCGACCCACGGCTTTGACAGTTGCGAGTTCGTTTCTTTTGAAGATGATTTTAACATCGTGCAACGGGCGGATAAGCGTGGACGCTTCCTCCCGCCTCTCGGAAATTGTAAACGTTCACACGTGTGTGTAAAATGTGGAAAAAGTTGTTTGTCGCGACTAAATCGACCGAGACGGTTCAATCTCGAGGACTGAACTTTCCCTTTGCAATTCCAATCTTCAAAACTTTCTTCCTTTTTTTTTCTTTCCACCATTTCGTTGGAAACGTCAGGATTTCTTGAGTTTTTGTCGTTCAGCGTTCAATAAAATCGAGAAAGACGAGAAAGAGATCGTGTGCAACTTCGGTCTCTAAAATAATGGACCCTAGTTACGAGGAAATATTTCTACCGTTTCCGTAGGTGCTTGAATCTCGACAATTTTCGAGAAAAAAGAATTCTCCAGCATCGTCCAAAAAAAAGAGACAAACTCACGATTGTCAAAAGTCGAAGCTTCAACGTTTTAAAGTAAAATCAAGTGGATCCATCCTACTGTGGATATTTTTTTTGTCGATTATGTCGAGGACAAGAAGTTACGTCGGCTGAGATCATCGACAATTCTTCATTGTCATTGGCTCTTCACCGTGCAGCTTTGTATTCTTGCTAGGAAATGGTCGAACGTACAGCTTCGATTATTGGCAATTTCGCCGTAGAACTCGTTAATACTTGGAAGAAGTTGCGCGATATTGCCCGAAGAGAATGATACAGAGGGATCACTGGCTGGCCGAACAATTCGCTGCGCCTCTGACCTTTGGATTTCTATCATATATTCCTTTGTACATAGACGTATATGTATACTCGCCGCGCGGCTCCAGATACTTCAGTTACCAGAGACGATTTGAGCTTGGCGTTCTGCTCGATTCGCCTCGATAACTACATCGTGATTAAAATGTCCAGATGTCGAATGTCGAGCGGCTCTGTTCAGCTGGAATTTCAGGCCAATTTTTTTTAAGAACAGCCGTTGTTAAATAAAACACGCGACAGAGGCGTCGGTGATGCGAGACGTCTCTCTTTGCTTTCAAAGACGTGCGGCCAAATTGAAAAACTTGGAACACGATGTTCGATGACCGTGTTCTGTCACATATAATCAGCAATACATCGTTGTTAAGGCGATGACAGTGTCGCGTGATTGGTGGTTACACCTTGAGTTTTGAATTCTGAATGACGAACCTCCTATCCTTGTCGACAACAAATTCTCTGTATCTAAATTTTAGAGGTGGCTAACTGGCGGCTCATGCCCCCCACCCCTACTTTCTCGATCGCTAGCGCTATCCCCTCCACTGCACCTCCCCACTACGTTGAGTGAACCTTGTCAGTATTCCTCGACTCCTTTCAAGATTAATAAACTTTATGTTTATTTTAAACTGCGTGGATTAATTTTGTGTTTCTTGCTTTCCTGATCGCTGGCGCTACCTCCCCATTACATTGAGTAAACCTTCCCAGTATTTCCTTCGTTCCTTTTAAAGTTAATAGACTTTATGTTTATTTTAAACTACGCGGATGAATTTTGTGCTTTTTACTAATATTACTGAGAGTTTGCGAGTGATTCGAAGTCGCGGTCGCTTGGAAAGACGTCGATTTCGACGTAAGTGCGTGGGTATCCAACCGTGGACTCGCAATATCCGGACGAAGGAGGCATCGACAGCAGAAGATATACGAGGAAAAACCACGGGATTCCAGGAGTGCCGCGATCATCCTCTCTCGACGTCGCATGCATCAATTTTATTAAAATCGCGATCTAAGTGTCGGGGAGCCTCGAAAGCGAGATCTTGAACTTCTTTCAAAGCAGAATGTTGCCAACTTTTCAATGGCAGAATGTTATCGAATCGTTTGTTAAACGGCTGCGTCGAGCGTGCGTGAAGATAAAATAAAATTAATATCGAAGCGCGAGACTAAGAAGCTGAAATACAGGGTGGCCAAAAATCACTTTCTACCAAAGTAAATGAACCGTAATTCTTTTCTATTATGTGAAATTATATATATATATATATAATATTTATAAATAATATTTATAAATGTACATATATATAATGTGATATATATTTATATTTTTATTTTTATTAAAAAAAGAAAAATAGATGAAGAAACTTTTGGCCCACCCTGTACCGTAGAATAGAAACAAAACAGAAAATGTGTTAGAGGTCGAATGATTTCGAAATTTACTAATCGATATTAATAACTGTCGTTTTTTAATGCGAATACGTAGAAGGAAAAGTTTCTTCCTCTGAGCGAAATCATATATTTCTTTTGATACATTAATCGAGTCGTTCTTTATAAAAAAAGAGTGTCAAACTATTGTTTCATACTGTCACACTTCGATTAAAACAAAATCGGAATAATACTCACGTTAATTCATACGATTGTCATTCTTCAGTTCGTATAGAAAATATTGAAAGTTGAGTTTGTTTCTTCTTTGCCATTTTTCGAAAGAACTTTTATTAAGTTGCCAGGATCTATAGGGAAAGTTCTACCATCGTGACGAGTAGAATACCATGCAAAAAAAAAAAAAATTTTTTTTGACCTTGAAGTTCAAGGTCAAGGTCAAATTTCGCACATTCTTTACACGTACTTCCACCAAATCGAAAGCGTAGAATTCATCTATGATTGATCCGCGGACAAGACCTTTCTTTCCACCCCGTATATAGAATCTCGTTTCATAGCAACGTTTTATCTAATCGATAAAATCTCGCAGCTCATTTTTCAAACACGGCGAGAAAAAAGGTGATCGATAACGATCGAACTGTTCGATTTCGATGATCTTTCGGAAATACAGATTTGTTTTCAAATATAACACATTCGTTTGCTGGTTGAATACGATTTCTACGAAATTACTCTCTTTTCCGATTTTCTTTTCAATCTCGCTCCACGCGTTTTCATTATTTTCCCAGGCGATTGGGACTTTTTTGTTTTTCAATTTACCGCGTATCTGGCGCGCAACTTTGCCAGAATGACAATGGAATTTTTGCGAAAAAAAACAAGAAAAAACGTAAAAACCATGTTAAATGAATTATACCTTAGGGAAGATTCATGTTTCAAAGAGACGTACGTTAGAAGTGTGTGTGTGTGTGTGTGTTGACAGCGTCGCTCATTATTTTCGTAAAAGTAATAAATTATTTCAGCGTGAAACGAGTTGAAACGAGTGCGCTGGCACCTTTAATCGGTTTAAGAGATGAAACACATGGAACTGTGATGAATTGTATAAAAAATACGTTTTTAACGCTGTGGAACCTCGAACTCCGTACATTGCATGTTCCTTCGCCGAAAATCAGCCGCCTTTTTTTCGCATTTCCGCGATTCTCTCTCTCTGTGAGTGAGAAATAAATATTCCATTTTATTTACTTGTATTGCGTATTTACTTGTATTGGAAGGGCAACGCGCCACAACTGGTCCCGCGTATCACCCGTTATTTATCAAGCGACTTTTAATTACGAATAGACAGATATTGAACTGCGTTTTAACCTCTTGCGCTCGAATGACGTGCCACGCAAGTCGAGATCTTTTTGTCTCAAAATTGCAATATTTCCTCAGTTTTAAGTATATTTAAGTATAACCCAGGCAAAACAAGTAATAAATTTACTACTGCTCAATAATTTCTATCCAGTGGTAGTGATATTATACCGACGAGATCAAAAGGAGAGCGACGAATTATTGTATACGAATTATTGGTCACTCGTTATGGTCCGCAATCAGTTGCCAGCGCAAGCGGTTAACCTCTTGCCACGCACGTCAAGATCTTTTTGTCTCAAAATTGCAATATTTCCTCAGTTTTAAGTATATTTAAGTATAACCCAGGCAAAACAAGTAATAAATTTACTACTGCTCAATAATTTCTATCCAGTGGTAGTGATATTATACCGACGAGATCAAAAGGAGAGCGACGAATTATTGTATACGAATTATTGGTCACTCGTTATGGTCCGCAATCAGTTGCCAGCGCAAGCGGTTAACCTCTTGCCACGCACGTCGAGATCTTTTTGTCTCAAAATTGCAATATTTCCTCAGTTTTAAGTATATTTAAGTATAACCCAGGCAAAACCAAGTAATAAATTTACTACTGCTCAATAATTTCTATCCAGTGGTAGTGATATTATACCGACGAGATCAAAAGGACGAGCGACGAATTATTGTATACGAATTAATTGGTCACTCGTTATGGTCCGCAATCAGTTGCCAGCGCAAGCGGTTAACCTCTTGCCACGCACGTCGAGATCTTTTTGTCTCAAAATTGCAATATTTCCTCAGTTTTAAGTATATTTAAGTATAACCCAGGCAAAACAAGTAATAAGTTTATTACTCCTCAATAATTTCTATACAGTAGTAGTGATATCATACCGACAAGTTCAAAAAGAAAGCGACGAATTATTGTATACGGTTTGGTCACTCGTTATGGTCCGCAATAAGTTGACAGCGCAAGTGGTTAACCTTTTGCCACGTACGTCGAGAATTTTTTGTCTCAAAATTGCAATATTTCCTCAGTTTTAAGTATATTTAAGTATAATCAAGGCAAAACAAGTAATAAACTTATTATTTCTCAATAATTTCTATCGAGTGGTAGTAATATCATACCGACGAGTTCAAAAAGAAATCGACGAATTATTGTAGACGGTTTGGCCACTCGTTATGGTCCGCAACCTCTCGCGCTGGCAACTGGTTCGCGCGGAACCTAACCTAAACCTAACCTACGTATAATGAAAAATTTGTAAATATTTGTTATCTCGAAGATTCTGCGTCGATTTCCATCGTAAGTATGTCATATTTTAAGAATATTCGTGGGCCAGGTGTAATCATAGTTTCGATCGATAGTTTAGAAGGAAGAAATCGCAGGTTATAAATTATAGAGTGAAGAGAGGAGTGGCCGTAAAATTTCCATGTTACGGCAGCTATCAACGAAAACGCGAGGTGTCGAAAAAAGTGAAGACGAGCGAGGGGAGAAAAATTGGCAATCCGACACGGTGGCCAATTATTTGATACGATCTGGGCAATTCCGTAATTTCGTTCGCCCTGTGCACGTAAACGATGCGTGTCACGCGATTCAATTACTGGACCAAATATCACACGGTGCTCGTGGAAAGGAAATGGGTGGAAAGAGGAATTCCTTAGTGAATTAGCGAAGCAGTTCTAATTTTCCAAGTGGCACGGGTCGGTATAACGATTCCGATATAGATACCGTGTGCAACGTTTCACACGATTAGCCGTGTAATTTCTGCGTTCGCGTGCGTTCGACCGAATATTTTCGAATTGCAAACCAATTATCACCGTGCAAATTGAACGATTGGCAGCTCTGTATCTCCTCTCTGTGTATATTCGACTCTCGTAAATCTGAACTAGCAACCAGAATATTCCGACGGGACTTTGAAATCGGAATTTTTGCCCAAAGTCGAACGTTCGACCAGAAAAAACATTTGATATCGTGAAATAACGATGTAGACTCACGATCGTGAGTGCGATACGCGTTTCGAGCGTCGTGTAATTACTTCGCTGGGAAAGGCAGACGCGTTACACATCTCTCGACAAAGGAAACATGCGCCAGGAATATTTTCAAAAATTTCGAAGAAGTTAGTGGAACGTGAACACGTAGCTCTTCCCCCCGGCAAACGGAGGACAAAAGAGATGAAATTTTAGCCGCTCGTTACATCGAGTATTATAACGAAAACAGACGAAAGAGTAAATTCTCCGAGAATAGGTGTTTAATTTGAAAATATTCCAGTAGCGTTGGTTTCAATTTTAGAAGTGCTAGTGCAATTCTTCTCTTGTTTCTGTTTTTCCATTTTTTTTTTTTTTTTTTCACAACATCGTTACCAAAAACGCGGTAGTTTTAAACGCGCGAGTCTAATATTTAATTGAAACGAAAGAAGTATGAATCAGTCAGCAACGGGTTCTCACGAAATGAAATTGCCTTCTGAATTTGCGTTTCTCTGCGTTTCTTTTTACACCAGCTTCTCACGTTCCAGAACCAAGCGGAATTATTTTAAATTAATGTAAATTCCCGTCGAACTATTCGTGTTCAGAGCTGTGTACAATATTTTTATACGTGTTTTTCTTTTCAGGTTCTTTTTTTCATTTTGTCAAAATACAGCGGAAATTTGAACGAGAAAATATTACAACACAAGCGTACATTAGGGTATTTTCTGCACGGCAAAGTTGAGCGGTAATAAATTATTTTGTAATCACTTGTACAATCAATTACTAAATAGTAATTACTTTTTAAAGTACTACTAAAAAGTAATTACTTTTTTACTAAATATTAATCGTAATCATTTATAAATTAATCACTGTTAAAATAAATCAGTAACATTTTTTATTTTGTAATGGTTGGTCAGTAATTTTTGAATTATTAGATGATTAATTTATATTCTATTACGATCTGTGACGTGTTATTTCTTCACATTGCCATAACACGTTCAAACACGTTAATCACGATGTAACTAAATGTTACTATTAAATCGCATGCAATTTGAGTGGTAGATCCATTAGTAGATCAAAGCTAGTGAAAATAGAATATTGATAGAAGAGAATGTTTAAAACGATTTATTAAAGTTTATCACTCTCAGACATATTTTTAACATGAGAATGAATTTTAATTATTCGGCAAGTTTATCATTAAAACCCATCTTTATCAAGCCTTACGGAAGATTATGGCAATAACGACTCGAGAATTACAGGCTGTTCTGCATCACGTGAAAAGTGGAGCACGGAGCGATTCCTCGTGAAAAATTAAGTTGAAAATGTGGAATAAAATTTCTTCGTCGAAGGCTTCGTTTTCGAGAGAATCGAGTTTGAAAATTTACCAGGCACGCTGAAGTTTAACTAATTCCAGAGATTACGGAAAAGAAAGATTAACAGGAGATTATTCCGTTAATTATCAATGATTATTCTGTAATTTTCTCGCAAGATGCTTCGTTTTCGAGAAAAACTGAGTTTAGGAATTTATTCAAATATACGTGTGTCAAGGCAAACGAAACTCTCAACGAAACATGGTCGAAATCTGTTCTAAAATGGAAAAATGTTACTTTACTTTTTCGAGTTATTTTTTCGTGAGGAATCGTCCTCTGTTCTAATTAACACACGCCACAGAATATCCTGTGTATAAATAAGACTCTCGACTGATGGAAAATTTTTCGAACGTGTCCTGATAAAATCGTAGGATCGTGCACGTTGCAGAACAATGCGGTTTCTACAAGATATACACAGTGTATCTGTCGTTAAAAGTAAACGACCGGCGAACAATCGTAATCGAAAATGTACGTCATTGTCATTTTACGATCAATGATTTTGATTGCATCCCTTATTCATTAATCAGCGACCGCTGATTACTCGATAATCGGTAATCACAATTTACCAATTCCAGTTCCGCGTTAATTATAATCGTCAATTATTAATCGGCTCACGTATTCCCCAGCTTTGGCTTTGCGCGACGAAACGTTTACACGTTTGTCGCGCGACCGAAAAGTAAATGTCGAGATCGATTATACAGTGAGACAACGTAATAAAGATTTTATCTCGGGCAAACGGCACAAGATGGTAGATTGTGGCTAATGTATGTACTTTCCTCTCTCAAACACTAGGTAACGTGCGTCGTCGAATACGTATAACGTTGTTGATGCTGGTTGTTCGAGGGGGGCGGGGGGGGGGGCAGAGGCGAGTCGAGGACTCGGCGCGATATAAATTACCGGAAACTTTCCGACTGGTTGCAAACCATAAAGCAACCGTGGGTCAGACCGGTGGACCTCTCTCTTGAAATTCGAGCAAGCAAGCGCTCACTTTATTCTGCCCCTTTTCCACGTTTCGCAGGATTTCGTCGCAACCGTCGTCTCACGTGGTTGGTTACGGTTTATCGTCCCCGTATTTACGGTTTTCAGCTGATTCGCCCGTTTGCACCTTCTCGACGGATGGAGAAACGGTTATCTGAAAGTTTATCGCCAGCGCCTGGTTAATTGCACGCTTTGTCCCTTTACCGACGGAGTCACGTACCACGGAGCGGGAAACCTAACCTAAACCTAACCTAAACTGCGGCCTCTTCTTCCGGAGGAGCCGATACAGCCGAAACTCCCGCTCGATCCTTTCGCATCGAATCACCCTTTTCACCAGCTCTGCTACTTGCACGGCTTCTTAAACTTTTCCATTTGGCAACCCTCCCCCCCCCCCTTCGCTCGAGCAAATATTTTCGCGAGCCTGGCTGAAGAACTATATAAACGAGGAATACGGGTTAAAATATTTGCTGATAAGAAATCGTAAAGAAAAGTTTTGGTACACGTGTGGATACAGTAGTTCTCGGTTAAGCATTCACAGTTTGGGGACTGAAAGTGGACGCTCAAGTGGTAGGGTGTATTCTCTGCTAATTGGCACCGTGAGAAAGAGTGGGGATGAGCGTCAAACTGCTATACCGATACCAGGCGCGTGCGTTGAATTCCAATATTGTTCGCTACATTATTTCATTGTAAAGAAATTCAATGTTTCAACATTTTATTTAAATCAAATACGTTCAAACTGTTTTAAATTTAATGCACGCATACTTTTAAACTAAACAAAGCAATAAATTATAATAAGGCAATAATTATCATGCGATTGTAATTAATCTAAATTTCTCTAAAATGTATTGAAATGTATTGAAATTGAGTAATAAAGGTTTGCCCTTGTTACATTTTCATCGATATTAGGGTAACAATATACATAATATGATTATAATCGTATTAATACATATAAATTGAGTATGTATTTGTCATTTAACTAAAAATGTGCCCAACTTTGAACGATATGCCGAAATATCGGTCTCGTATATCGTTAATTTTTCACGCGCTCGCTCGGTAAGGTAGCGTAGAGTGGGGATAGTCCCAATTCCAAGAATTGGTGGGGATAGCGGCGGATGCTTAAATGGAGGGGGAAACTTAACTGGGGGAGACTGTTGTATAATTTTACCAGGTGTTAAATACAAGGCCAAACATTCGTACTAATCTTCTCACCACGTACAATATTCATGCTAATTTTTTTTACTTGTGCCAAAATTTCTGCGACTCTCAAATTTAGTTACGCGACTCCACATTTCGAGAAGTCGTGCTCTTTCTCTTGGCCGCTGCGCTCGTTCAATTACCAATCCTTTTCCATCGTCACGGACGAAAACGTTGCGCAGCGTGGTTTACCAAACTTCTTTACCGACTGGACTTTCTCTTCACTTCACTTCCAACAATCAAAGTTTGTCAAAGAATTTGTCGAATGCAGTCACGACACGAACTTCCAATGAAACGATTTACCGAGTACCAAGGCTGAATAACAACGTCGTCGTTTGAGCCGTGGAACTGGTTCGAGTGGTCAGAGAATCGGACGCAAACAGTTTGCGACGACCATTTTGCGGATTTTTCTTCTTTTTTTTTTTTTTGCCCATTAAAAAATACACTCAGTCTCTCGCTGTGCACAACGATTGACCAACGGATTAAAAGATATGATGCCGTATAAGCGGATATAACGGGTACGAGAGGTGGCGAGATCCAATCGTGGATCCGTCACCATGGTAGAACTTTGTCACGCGATACGTAACGCTCAGCAAAGAGTGAAAATTAATCCCGTTGCTTCGTCGATTCCTTTTTTTTTTTTTTTTTTTTTTTTGAGAAACGTTTCGAACTGAATACAATCGAATTTTCGTCTTTCACACTGGCCCGCGAAATTTGAAAAAAAATGTACAAATGTACACGGAACATCTCCATTTACAATAGATATTTTTAAATTTTCGTATGTATTTCTATCGAGGCGACATGATTTAATTTCATTGAAATCCAACAACGAGAATTATTCTGTTGCAACTAATTGCAAACGTGTGGCGATAAATACGTTTGAACATTTTTCGCGGCGATAATTCGTCGCGGTAGGACCAATCGACCGCGAGTGAAAATTACATTTGCATCGGGAACCGCGGATTCGCGCGGCCAATATTTTCACGCGACCAATGAAAAAAGAAAAAAAAAGAAAAAAAAATGCTCGAGTTCCGATTGCGCGCGAATTTTGTCTTTGCTACGTTTTTTTTTTTTTTTTTTTTTTTTTTTGGCACTATTACGTTTTTGATTACAATTTTTGAACAGCCATCGTCAGAGACAACGAAAGCACGCGAAGAATCGAAATTGGCAAATTGGCGAACGAGAGTGGAACCGAGAGCAACAACTCGGTTGCGTTTGGAAAAGAAAGGAAACTTAATTAGTCCCTTGCAGGCTTTTTCACCCGCTGTTGATCATCACTGGCGGAGAGTGAAATTCACCCTCTCGATGAATGGACGGGTAGAACAGCGCCGAAGGTAAAACACGGCTCCATTGTCCGAGCGAGACTCCTCCTCCTCTCTTGACAGTGGCTGGCTGGCCTAGATTTCCAAGGAATCGTAATTGCAGGCTCGCCTTTTTTTCTCCCTCGCGTCTATCTCCTCTCGTCCAGGCGTATTTTCTTTCGTTGCTACAGTCAACGACGTTCCGGTCGTTTCTCGTCGTTCAGAAGAGATAGTTGACAGCTTACGTCCACTCGTTGGGGCAACGAGGGAGATAACCGCCCCCCCCCCTCCTTTCGAACGAGTGCGACGTGAGATCGAGATCCGAGGCTTTTTGAATTCCTGTATACGTGGCACGGTGATCTTCTCGCTCTCCGTCGGTGAATTCCCAACCGGACGAAAATATCAGCCGGCGAGTTTGAAAAGAGTTTTATCAGATCCGACTGGGTAGAAGAAACGAGGAAAGAAGGAGGAAGAAAAGTGAGAAACGAAGCGAGAGTCGCGATATCTCGGGATAGCTTTCAGGCGAGATACGTAATCTTTTCGTTTTTGCGCGATCCTCCGGCGATTCGACGGTATAAAGAAGTGAAAATTGTCAAATTTGCACGATACTGTACCTCTATGGATGAGTCGTATAGAGAATTGATATCAGCTGACTGTAGAACAGAAGTGTAAATATCAAATAGTGGTGAAAAATTGTCGATAATTTCAACTAACCTAACCTAAATCCTGACGTAACCTAAATCTAATCTAAACCTAACCTCGAAAAGAAAGATCACATAACGATCTACTTGGTTTCATTTTAAAGCATGAAGCTTGTACTTTGACGAGCGTGGATTTGTTCTTTCCGAAAATGAGTTTATAACAGGTGGAAAACTGAGGACACTAACGTAAACCTAACCTAAACCTAACCTTGTAAAAAATGATCACGTAACGATCTACTTGATCTCATTTTAAAGCACGAAGCTTGTACTTTGACAAGCGTGGATTTGTTCTTTTCGAAGATAATTTTACATCACGTGACAGGTGAAAAACTGAGGACACTAACGTAAACCTAACCTAAACCTAACCTCGTAAAAGAGGATCACATAACGATCTATTTGGTCTCGTTTTAAAGCACAAAGCTTGTACTTTGACGAGCGTGGATTTTTTTCTTTTTAAAGATAATTTTACATCACGTGACAGGTGCAAAACTGAGGACACTAACGTAAACCTAACCTAAACCTAACCTCGTAAAAGAGGATCACATAACGATCTATTTGGTCTCGTTTTAAAGCACGAAGCTTGTACTTTGACGAGCGTGAATTTGTTCTTTTTAAAGATAATTTTACATCACGTGACAGGTGAAAAACTGAGGACACTAACGTAAACCTAACCTAAATCTAACCTTGTAAAAAATGATCACATAACGATTCACTTGGTCTCGTTTTAAAGCACGAAGCTTGTACTTTGACGAGCGTGGATTTTTTCTTTTTAAAGATAATTTTACATCACGTGACAGGTGCAAAACTGAGGACACTAACGTAAACCTAACCTAAACCTAACCTCGTAAAAGAGGATCACATAACGATCTATTTGGCCTCGTTTTAAAGCACGAAGCTTGTACTTTGACAAGCGTGGATTTGTTCTTTTTAAAGATAATTTTACATCACGTGACAGGTGCAAAACTGAGGACACTAACGTAAACCTAACCTAAACCTAACCTCGTAAAAGAGGATCACATAACGATTCACTTGGTCTCGTTTTAAAGCACGAAGCTTGTACTTTGACGAGCGTGGATTTGTTCTTTTTAAAGATAATTTTACATCACGTGACAGGTGGAACTGAGAATACGTTTTTCTCAGAAATTATAAAAATTCCAACCCGTGTAAGAAATATTAAAAAATTTTTCTTATGATTAGATCTACCATGGTGTTTTAAGATTGAAACTTTTTTCTTTACTACGACCTCTTGAAACTGGCCGTGTGATTTTTTTTTTCATATTAGCAAATCTGGAACGTTAGGGTCAGATGACAAAAGTGTTGGGATTTACGAGTTTTTGTCGTTTAATCCTAATATTCAATAATCAATAAAATGGTAAAGGAACGAAACAATTGTAGAACAAGTTTTGCAAGGGAGAAACTTTAATCTTCGAAATGACGGTGGATCTAGTCACGAAAAGACACTTTTCATATTTTTACACATGTTTTAATTTTTACGATTTTCGTGGAATATGTGCCTTCAGTTTTTCACCCGCTGCGTAATGTAAAAATCATCTTCAAAAGAAACGAATTCAACGACTATCAAAGCAGAAGCTCCGCTCTTTAAAATCTGGACCAAGTGGATTGCTATATGATCTTTCTTTTTCACAGAGTTATGTCAGTCATAAATTTTCACGTCACAATTTTTCATTGTTATTGGTGCAATTATGCTCTCTTCACGGTAACTATTACGGTCAGAACAAAAAAAGTCATCAGATAACGATTACTCCTTCGACTAAAATATTTTTCTTATTGCAAATAACGACTGCACCGTTTTGGGAAAAATTTTTTCGTTACTAACTAACCAATTTTCCGTAAAAAGTGTGCATATCGTAAAAGTTTTGTATTACAAAGTTTCTCAAATTTTTTTTTTTTTTTTCCTTCGACTTCAACGCCTTCGGTGGAATTTTTATACTCTGATCGGTCGACATAGTTCGTTAAACGCGTAATTTCCCGAGATTCTCCCGTAATTTTCATTTTCAAGCAAATTTCACTGTCGCGTCAGATTTTTCCTCTCCTCGTGAAAAAGAAAAAAAATCCCCGCCACAAACTGTTGCTGCGGCCCCCGAACGATCCATTTTCAACTCGCCGCGTTGCGAGATCCATCGAGGCGAGTGTTTTCAAATTCCACTGGCCAACTTTTTCCATGTTCTTCCTCCGTTCACCAAGCGGCGGTGTCGATTCGGGCAATCGGCGCTTTTGACGCGATTCACCAAGTCCGATTTGTATCGAACATTTGATAAACCAAAACCAGGAACTCTGAAACTTTGCTGATATATATAAACAGGACGTCTATTTGTGAAGTCTGCTATCCGGAGTTTTGTTTGAGGAGGGCCAGTGTGCTTTTCGGTACGCTGGCAAACTTCAGATCTCGCGAGATACGACCTCAGATCAATTTCAGCCGAATCGCCGACCGCAAAAACATTTACCTAAGCCGGCCGGATCGCGCGATCGATCAGTCGTACGTGATTTTCTTTGCCCATTCGATGCTCGATACTTCCTGCTACCAAAACGAACGAAAGCTAATTACTCTTTCTTCCGTTGTTTCCCATCTCCGAAACGGAGTTCATTTCTCCTTCGAGTGACTTTCTTTCTTCGACTTCTTCAACTTGTTTTACTTATTCACTTTATCTGTAACGACGTCTATAAAGATAACATACAGGGTGGGCCAGAAATCGCTTCCTACTGAAATGGAGGGAGTGCTCCATTTGCGAGTGCTCTGGCGGTCAAAATAGGAAAATAAGAAGGAAAGAAATAACGAAATTTTGAAACATTATTAAATATTATAAAGTTCATCATGTTTGCAACTTGAATTTTATTCATAGAATTAGTTAAATTTAAGTAAATTAGTAAAATTTAAGAATTAACAAAATTAATCTCATTAATAAAGTTAGGTTGTTTGTTATTTTGATGTTTTATTAAAAACAAATAGAAATTTTATTTTTCCCCACCCTGTATAATAATAATAATATATAATAAATAATAAATATATATAATATATAATATATAATAATAAATAGATAAATTATATATATAATAATATATAATACATAAAAATCTATAATACATATATATATATATGTACATATTTTTATTTTTCAATACGTATATATTTTTTATATATACATACAAAATGTGAATTATATCGGTCGTATTACTGCCCCATCGAAACTCAAAATGCAACACGTTCTTCCGTGTAAGGTTTTTGTCCTCTTTAATCACGTTTACATGAACCGAAATTCGAACAAAAGCTGAATATCGAACTGTACACGTCTGAAGGATTCCCCTGCACGAAATTTGAAAACAGTATGCCACGCGTGAATCTGTGAATAAATTGGAAAATATTAACAAGTTAAATAAAGTTAATGAGTTGAATTATAAATTAACTGAAGTAAAGAAGTCGCGACGTAAAAACGATTCGGATATTTTCCATTTTAATGGCGTCATTCGAACTACTGTTCGTCTCTCGTTCACCTTTCGCCGATAAGATTCTCAAACTTTCGATTAACGATTTAAAAAAGTCGATCGGCACGAACGAACGGCCTGAAAGATAACGAGGAAATGAAATGTAATAGAAGTTGGCCAACCTGTCTCAGGGATATCGTTCGTTCGTTCAATCGATCGATCGATCGATCGATCGATTGGTTCAACTTGTGACCACACCTCTCGTCGCGTCGCTGCGATAGGTTAATCAGCCTGTTTTCCATCCGCCATCTTCGACACGGCATACAAAACAAAAATTGTACAAACACACGTCTTTTAAATTTTGTATTCTTTTACTTGGAAATATAATTAATGGATTTTGTTCAGTATTACGTGTGAAAAAGAACATCCCTTAAGTGACCACCATTTTGAAAATGAACAAGTTTTGACTTTTTCAAAGACTTCAGTTTTTGATTCCTTCAGTTGGCCAGCCTGTAGCGAAAGACAAGTGTTTTGGTGCAATTATCTCGCGGAAATAAACGAGAGCGTAGTTGATCGACGAGTTAAAGCAAATCGAACAGCGAATTTCTAAAAAGAAAAACGCACGGCCAATTTGCATTCTGTGTTTCCTTCTTGTTCGTTTCGTGAGCCGTGAACGAAAGAAGAATCCTGTATAATCCTTCGTCCTCGCCCACACTTTGTTTCCTTTCCCATCGAGTCACCACTGGGAAAATTCAGTTCAGGATGAATTATTCACCGAGAGAAGAACGAAAGGTCGTCGATGGGATTTTAGGTGGGTTCCGCGAACGATAAGAATTTAAAGATCCCCGCAGTCGTAACTTCTTTTTCTTTTTTTTTTTTTTCACCGAATGTTTTCAGACAGTTCTTTCTCCTCTGTCTTACTTTCATTGTTTAAAGTCGCATCAACCACTTTTGTGGTTTATTAGCCTTGAAACTTGAAACTAAATCCTACAATTTGTGATATAGGTTAGAATTAGTTTTGGAAGGTGTGTTAATTTTAGGTTTAGTTATTTTCATTATTTAAATATGTTTTAAATGTTCATTATAGGTTAGAGTGTAGCCATTTTCGTTATTCAAATACGTTTAAGTATTATTATTATCATCATAGGTTAGATTGTTTTAGAAGATGTATTAGTTTTAGGATTTCCTCTTTATTCTCGTTATTCAAAGTCATATCAATTTTGTATGAGTTACTAGCCTCGAAAGATGTAACTAAATCTTACAATTTGTTATATACTTAGATTGTTTTAGAAGGTGTGTTAGTTTTAGGATTAATTATTTTCATTGTTTAAATATGTTTAAGTTTATTATTTAAATATTCATTATAGATCAGACTGTTTTAGAAGGTATGTTAGTTTTAGGATTACTTCTCTTATATTCATTATTAAACCTAAGGTTTAGAACCTAAGAAGGCGTATTAGTTCTGGGACCAATTCTTTGTATTGTCATTCAGGGAAGGTCTTACGTTCAGTCCATCTCTATTCACGGTGTATTTTTTACACTGGACAATATGTTCCGCTATTGGTTGAACTTTGCACAAATCACAAATTGGGACATCTCTTTTGTTGAGAAGATACTTGAGAATAAGTTTTATATGACTCGTTACGATCCTTGTCTGTTATGTTTTAATAAGAATTGTCTCTTCAAACAAATTATTTTTAACTGTCGTTAGCCACGGTTTACACGAGGATTTCCATTCCAGTTGTTCCAGAATTAGTTTCCTTCCAGAATTATTTCTGTCTTCAGCTGAGGACTAGATTCCTATTAGGGGGGCATGTTGTTGGTGTAACGACCAGACAGTTTTCATTTCGAAAACGATCTTTTTTTCCCTCTCTCCCCTTTTTTCCTTTTTGCTAGCAAAACGCGCGTACTGTGAGTTAAAAAGACAAAAAAAAATATCGAGCCATCTTCGAGCGTGTATCGTCGAGAACAAAGGGACGATATGTAGACAGTCGTTTCCCGCTGACTGCGTTTCATAAACGGGAAACGCGGCGCAAGAGAGAGAGAGAGAGAGAGAGAGAGAGAGAGAGAGAGAGAGAGAGAGAGAGAGAGAGAGTAGTTTTGATGGTCGTGACGAGCATATCCAGCTAGAGGGGTACCTGCATGGCAAATTTCGTTGGAAATTCCCGTTGATGGTGTATTTTCTTTCCCGCGTGTGTTATTCCGCGCGCGCGGTCTGTTTGCGAAATCTGAGTGAGTGGGTACACGAGCCCCGAGAAATATCGACATGCCCACGATGTCAATTCAAATTCCACGAAGTCGATATGACTTCGATGTCGAAGGAATTTTAATAAAGCGCCGCGGTCCGTTGCTTATCGGCGCGTAGACTCGGTTTATCGAGTCTACTCCCATTTTCTACCTTCTTTTCTTTCGTTTTCTCTTCTCTCTCTCTCTCTCTCTCGCGCGCGCTGTCGCTCTCATTGCAGTCACACAGTTCACTCTTTGAACAAAGTATCGTGGTCATCGAAATAGAAAATGAAACAGAGCTTTCGTTTCAGCGGTCGCGCGAGCATCCCCCCCGGCATTTGCGTTGAAAAACAAAAGATGCAAATAATTCAGCATCGGTCACCGAGTTTAAATAAAACCCCGTTGGGACGCGACACGAGGGGCCGCCGAAGAAAGGAGAAACAGAACGATGAAAATTTCCGGAAAGAGAGTAACACTCGAGTAAGAGAGAAAGAGAGAGAAATCGAATGGAAAATTTAATGAGAAATCTGGACGAAATTACGATAGGATCGGTTTGATATCAACTCGGAGCGGTGGAAACCTCGGTTTTCGACAAACTTTCTTCCTTAAATAAGCTCCGTTTGTTTCCTTCTTCCTTTCTCTCCCTCTCTCCCGTTCTCCGCCCCCTCCCGGAATTCAATTTCGTTACTTTTCCTTTCTTCCATTCGCCAGCAACGAAGGAAACTTCCTCCGTGTTGCTTCAACGCATTAACTACTTGGGCTGGCAACTGATTGCGGACCATAACGAGTGACCAAACCGTATACAATAATTCGTCGCTCTCTTTTTGAACTCGTCGGTATGATATCGCTACCACTGAATAGAAATTATTGAGAAGTGATAAATTTATTATTTATTTTGCCTGGATTGTACTTAAATATACTTAAAACTGAGGAAGTATTGCAATTTTGAGACAAAATATTCTCGACGATGGCAAGAGGTTAACCACGCGCTGTCAACTTATTGCGGACCATAACGAGTGACCAAACCGTATACAATAATTCGTCGCTCTCTTTTTGAACTCGTCGGTATGATATCACTACCACTGAATAGAAATTATTGAGAAGTGATAAATTTATTATTTGTTTTGCTTGGATTGTACTTAAATATACTCAAAACTGAGGAAATATTGCAATTTTGAGACAAAATATTCTCGACGATGGCAAGAGGTTAACCAGTTGCGTTGGCAACTGATTGCGGACCATAACGAGTGACCAAACCGTATACAATAATTCGTCGCTTTCTCTTTGAACTCGTCGGTATGATATCGCTACCACTGAATAGAAATTATTGAGAAGTGATAAATTTATTATTTGTTTTGCTTGGATTGTACTTAAATATACTCAAAACTGAGGAAGTATTGCAATTTTGGGACAAAAAATTCTCAACGTGCGTGGCAAGAGGTTAACCAGTTGCGTTGGCAACTGATTGCGGACCATAACGAGTGACCAAACCGTATACAATAATTCGTCGCTCTCTTTTTGAACTCGTCGGTATGATATCGCTACCACTGAATAGAAATTATTGAGAAGTGATAAATTTATTATTTATTTTGCCTGGATTGTACTTAAATATACTTAAAACTGAGGAAATATTACAATTTTGGTACGAAAAATTCTCGACGTGCGTGGCACGTCATTCCACCGCAAGAGGTTAAAAGCACACTAGCATTAGGTAGCTACTTCATTTTTTGGTGCGCGCCGCGAAATCGATACGAAACGCACGGACCACTATCTACTACCCTACGTACTGTTTATTTCCTGCAATCTCCGTCGACGTATCTCGCGAGCGAGAAACATTTCTATTTAGCCGAAATACTCCATCTGGTTTAATTTCGCGCGTCTTTCGAATATACATAGTGTAAGTATACATGTACGCGTGTGTGTGTAGTTGGGTATTCCACTCGTTGGTCTTTCAAATCTTGGCCATTTGTATTTGCATATAACTATTATATCTGATTAACGATTAACGATTATAATTAATGTGGAGTCAGAGTATCAGTCAAACAATCAGTAATTGCTGATTAATGAATAAAGAAAGCAGTCAACATCATTGATCGTGAAATGATTACACTTTCAATTACGATTGTATCGGTAGTTTACTTCTATCAGCAAATACATTGTGTATATTTTGTAGAAACGTCGCGTCTGTTATTTGCATTGTTTTGCAACGTGCACAATTTTACAATTTTATCAGGATGCGTTCGAAAAATTTTCCATTAGTCGAGGATCGTATTTAAATAAAGGGTGTTCTGTAGCGTGTGCTAAATAGAACAGAGGACGATTCCTTACGAAAAAATAACTCGAAAAAGTAAAACAACATTTTCCCATTTTAGAACAGATTTTGAACATGTTTCGTTAAAAGTTTCGTTTGCCTTGACACACGTATATTTGATAAATTCTGAAACTCAGTTTTCTCGTAAACGAAGCATCTTGCGAAAATATTACAGAATAGTCATTAATAATTAACGGAATAATTCCTGTTAATCTTTATTGTCCGTAATCTCTGGAATTAGTTAAACTCCAGCGTACACTCGTTAAATTTTCAAACTCGATTCTCTCGGAAACGAAGTTTTCGACGAAGAAATTTTATTCCACATTTTCGACTTAATTTTT
Source organism: Tetragonisca angustula (assembly GCA_036937485.2). Lineage (NCBI taxonomy): Eukaryota > Metazoa > Arthropoda > Insecta > Hymenoptera > Apidae > Tetragonisca > Tetragonisca angustula. Next base: position 137,579 of record JAWNGG020000336.1, on the reverse strand, counting down.
CACGAGGAATCACTCCGTACTCCACTTTTCACGTGATACAGAACACCCTGTAATTCTCGAGTCGTTATTGCCATAATCTTCCGTAAGGCTTGATAAAGATGGATTTTAACGATAAACTTGTCGAATAATCAAAATTCATTCTCATGTTAAAAATATATCAGAGAGTGATAAACTTTAATGAATCGTTTTAAACATTCTCTTCTATTAATATTCTATTTTCACTAGTTTTGATCTACTAATGGATCTACCACTCAAATTGCATGCGATTTAATAGTAACATTTAGTTACATCGAACGGTAGCACAACCCTACGTGATTAACGTGTTTGAATGTATTATGGCAATGTGAAAAAATAACACGTCACAGATCGTAATAGAGTATAAATTAATCATCTAATAATTCAAAAATTACTGACCAACCACAAAATAACAAAAGTTTATCAAGATTACTGATTTATTTTAACAGCGATTAATTTATACATGATCACGATTAATATTTAAGTAATCACTATTTAGTAATCGAATGTACAAGTAATTACAAAGTAACCAATTATCGTTAAGCCGTGCAGATCGTGCAATGATTTAAAAATTTTTGACAAAAGTTAATCAAAATCGACGATTTAATTTTTGTCACCTACAGACACATTGATCTTTCGATGATTCCAATTACTGCGACTACTATTTAGTAATTGATTACTGAAATTATCACCGTCCAACTCTGAATGCAAGTAGTCGCACAGTGTTGTTGGGGAAGCAATCTTGAGGATTTCCTTCGAAATGACGAATAGCGTGCAACGTTCCTATTACGCGTCTACGTGCACATGCACGTACGTACGTTCGTCTCAGCAGCTTGTGTACAATTTCCACGGTCTCCAGTGGGAAAAAGAAATCCGTAATGATATTTTCAACGGGGGAGAACACGGTGGCACGTCGGCGATTTAGTAGTTTCCACTAGACGAGACGAAAAAAAGGGAGAGAGAGAGAGAGAGAGAGAGTAGACTTCACCTTGACCAACCTCGGCCAGCTTTGATTTATAAATTATTCACGACCAGCGAATTGCTGGCAAAACCCGTTCGTGCCGAACCGTCGGCTCTCCTTTCATTCTCTCGACGACGCGAAATCTCCGAAAATTGTCTCTCCCCTACGACAACAAACTTCCAGTTTTCTTCTTTTGTAACACAATGTAACAATTACACGACGTATAATCGTACGATCGACGTACGATCGTTTTCTGACGCTAGTTGCGAATTTACGGTTGCAACATTATCTTACGCTTCTCCGTTTGCCACTCTGTCCCCATGCAAATTCTGTAATCTGCTTACTTAAACGTGCGAGAAACACCACGCTTGTCCACGTGTTTCCAGTCCCCGTTGTTAGGAATTCGTCTTGCACGAGTCGTCGTAAGGTACCACTTTGGCACGTACAGGGTGTTCAGTAAGAACGCCCTCTGTAAGAAAACCATCCCTTTTTGTGAAATTGCATAACACTTTGCAGTACACCTAAAAGTACACTTAGGTACTGTTACTATTTATATTACTGTTAGACTACTGTTAGAATACTGTTACTATTTATATTAAATATAGAATACTGTTACTATTTTATGTATAAATATAATTAATAAAAAATTCTTTAAATTATAATCAATGAAAGTTGAATTAGGGAATTGAAATTAATAATTGTAAATTAAAGTGCCAGCAATAGCGGTTAAACTTATATTATAAGTTAATAATTAATAAATTTTATTAATATAAAATAATTTATATAAAAATTGATAATGTTATGCATTCGATCGATATCGTGTCCAATCTCCAGCACTGAACGACGAGACGTGCTTATACCATCTTTGAACACACTGTACAACGAAAGTAAGCAGAATATTGTTGCACCTTCGCGTCAAAGTGAGTTACATTCTTGCCTTGTTTCAAACAGAAGTTACGTAAAATTGATAAAGCATGATTTTTGTTGTTCAATTACATCCTTGTAACGTTGTTGTGTGAAGTTGGTAAAGTACTATCCTTGCAACGTATGGTCGTTTGACAGTGCGATTTTCGTCTCGAGGTTAGTATATTCTAAACGAAAGTCGGAAACGTTTTCGTTCTGTTTCAGCCTGTTCTCGGACTTGAGAAGCCTTGCAGGCACGACCCTTATGAATCTCTTGGCAGCTCTCTTCATGGTTCAACTGCTCTTCATCGTCGGCGTGGGTGGCGTTCAGGCAAGTTTCGACAGCTTTTATCCAAAGATTCTTGATTTATTAAACGGTCTTTTAGTTCAAGCATTCAATGTTTTCACTACGCGTCAATATTTTTTTTCCTTTTTTATCATACTATTACGTGAAATCTCTTGTACTCGTAACTCTGTCCCGATCGTTCTCATTATTTTTAACTACGTTAATGTGTAGTGCATTCTTACCTTTTACCATTGAAATCCAGACGAACGATTCTTGTAATGAGTACACTTGTTATTTCCTAACGAGCTACTGTTCTGTCAGAATTGAAATAAAAGAGATGGATGCAGGATGGAAAGAAAAGTTTCAAATTTCTTTTTCTTTTTTTTTTTTTTTTTTTTTTGTATTGTATTCTGCTCATCGTGAAGGTGAAACTCTTCCAAAGAACCATAGGTCTCTTGAAAAGTGGCGAAAAAGTTAACGCTAAAGTTAGCCGCTAACAGCGACTTTATAGTTTATAGTTTGTATTTCGAATAATGTTAACAGTTAGTGTTATCATTTGATTATTTAGATTCACGCTGACGCTACAACTATGATAAATTGAACGTTAGCGAAACCTAATACGAAAATTACGTGAAATAGACGTTCACGCGGCTAGAATCATAAAGTCGCTGTTAGGACGTACGCGTTCGCTGTATTAAATGATTAAAAAACCTTTCTGCCACCCTGTACATATATTCTCTTACATGCACGAACAACAGATATATAATACAATGGGCAAGGCATTGTTTATTGTTTTATTTATTAAATATACGTTTTGAAGTATAATCGCATACTAAAAGAAGTCAGTGAATCTAAATTAACGTGGCTAATCATTATTTTAAAATGGAACGTACATTTATTTTATACACAATTATACTTCTATTTACAAATATTTCGTGTATTCTTATATGGTTATTTGTGCCGTTGGTATGGTTGTATTTGCACGTAATAGTTATCGGGGAAGAGAAAAAAATAAAATACCACAGCAAACTGAAAACGAACAGCATTCAGAGTTTCATTTAGACCATATTGCGATTTTATACGGCGGAGTTATCTTTTTAATTCTTTCACTGCGGCATCTATTGACGTATTTTGGAGAAATCGCACATTAGAAATACATAATACACTTCAGCCATCAAGACGAGCTTTTTTTTTTATTTCTCTCATTCGATAGTACTGTAAGAAATTATTGTGATGAGAAATCTTTCTGAATCTATTGCATCTCGAAAAAGACCGTCTATAGCTATAACTGTTAATCTCTTAAAAATTTAGATTAGAGGTTAGGTTTTAGATTAGACTTTCAGCTAGACTAGGTTAGATTGGATTAAAGTTTTGGTTAGGTTCTAAATTAAATTTTTGTTTAAAGGATTAAAGTTTTGTTTGAAAAAGAAGTTTGATTAAAGAAGAAAATTTAGATTAGAGGTTAGGTTTTAGGGTTAGATTGGATTAGAGTTTTGCTTTAGTTTTAGATTAAATTTTTGTTTGAAGGATTAAAGTTTGTTCAAAAAAGAAGTTTAATTAAAGAAGAAAATTTACACTAGAGGTTAGGTTTTAAGTTAGACTTTCAGTTAGGTTAGATTAGATTGGATTAAGTTTTAGGTTAAATTTCTGTTTAAAGGCTTAATGTTTGTTTAAAACAGAAGTTTGATTAAAGAAGAAAATTTAAACTAGAGGTTAGGTTTTAGGTTAGATTTTCAGTTAGATTAGGTTAGATTGGATTAGAGTTTTGCTTCAGTTTTAGATTAAATTTTTGTTTGAAGAAATAAAGTTTGTTTAAAAAAGAAGTTTGATTAAAGAAGAAAATTTACACCAGAGGTTAGGTTTTAGGTTAGACTTTTAGTTATGTTAGATTAGATTGGATTAAAGCCTAGATTAAATTTCTATTTGAAGGATTAAGGTTTGTTTGAAAAAGAAGTTTGATTAAAGAAGAAAATTTACACTAGAGGTTAGGTTTTAGGTTAGACTTTCAGTTAGATTAGGTCAGATTGGATTAGAGTTTTGCTTCAGTTTTAGATTAAATTTTTGTTTGAAAAATTAAAGTTTGTTTAAAAAAGAAGTTTGATTAAAGAAGAAAATGTACACTAGAGGTTAGGTTGTAGGTTAGACTTTTAGTTACATTAGATTAGATTGGATTAAAGTTTAGATTAAATTTCTATTTGAAGGATTAAGGTTTGTTTGAAAAAGAAGTTTGATTAAAGAAGAAAATTTACACTAGATGTTAGGTTTTAGGTTAGACTTTCAGTTAGATTAGGTCAGATTGGATTAGAGTTTTGCTTCAGTTTTAGATTAAATTTTTGTTTGAAAAATTAAAGTTTGTTTAAAAAAGAAGTTTGATTAAAGAAGAAAATTTACACTAGAGGTTAGGTTTTAGGTTAGACTTTTAGTTACGTTAGATTAGATTGGATTAAAGTTTAGATTAAATTTCTATTTGAAGGATTAAGGTTTGTTTGAAAAAGAAGTTTGATTAAAAAAGAAAATTTAGACTAGAGGTCAGATTTTAGGTTAGACTTTCAGTTAGATTAAGTTAGATCGGGTTGGAGGTTTGGTTACGTTCTAGGTTAAATTTTTGCTCGAAGGATTAAAGTTTGCTCTTTCCTTTTGGGAAAAATGAGAAAAAGAGAAGCAACCCCGATCTCGAAATCGAGAGAGATCGGACCAACCACGCGAGGAACGTTGTTTCTCCCCGAAGGGAGAATAGGAAACGGCTTGGAAATTTCGCGTGCATGTACCGCGTGTGTACGCGTACACATATACTCGTACATAGTATATGGAATCATCGCGGCGATATGCCAGTGTTGAACAAAAGCCAGGGAATTCTGTTCGACGCCGGTGGTTCCTGGCTCTCGGCGCGACATTCCGCGCTGAAAACGCCAAAGCGCAAACGGAGAGACAAGCGGTTTCTGCCAGAAACAACCGCTCCGCGTCTCTCTCCCTCTTGTGCGTGCATGTGCACACACATCGCATGCACGCACACCCGCGCGCTGCTTAACAGCCTTACTGCCCCTTTGGCTGAAAAAACATGGCCACGTCATTAGGGGACTCGTAAGTACTCGTAGCGGAAAAGAGGTTGGCGTGCCGTGTACATATATCGTTTCAACGTCCACGCCTCAACAGCGTGTACATCCGTTGCCCCTCGCTCACGCTTCTTTCCCTCACTTACCTCCTTCTTCCTGTAATTACGCCGCCAGATCTCGTGGACTGCTTTTACTTCCTGGGACGTATTCGGACGTTTTCGCGATGGATCTGTCGAGGGGCGAAACAGAGAGAGCAAACTGCCTTTATGTGTGAATAAAGGTTTTTTCTGCAAAACATATACAATAATTATTGTATATGTAAATGTATTTAAATATAATTATAATATTGTATAATTGTACATATAGATAAAGATAATTGCATACTTATATAGGATGTTCCAGTAAGAATTAACATTTGATTATATCTATATTGTATGTTGCATATGTTGTATATTTCTATCATATATTGCATATATTGTATATCTATATTGTACATTGCACATGTTATATATTGTATATACTGTATATTGTACATGTTATATATTGTATATAGTGTATATTGTACATGTTGTATATTGTATATACTGTATATTGCACATGTTATACTTTGTATATACTGTATATTTCACATGTTGTATGTTGTATATACTGTATATTATATATATTGTATATTGTATATACTGTATATTGCACATGTTGTATATTGTATATACTGTATATTACATATTTTGTATATTGTATATACTGTATATTGCATATTTTGTATATTGTATATACTGTATATTTCACATGTTGTATATTGTATATACTGTATATTACATATATTGTATATTGTATATACTGTATATTGCACATGTTGTATATTGTATATACTGTATATTGCGTATACTGTATATTGCACATTTTGTATGTTGTATATACTGTATATTGCATATATTGTATATTGTATATACTGTATATTACATATTTTGTGTATTGTATATACTGTATATTGCATATTTTGTATATTGTATATACTGTATATTGCATATTTTGTATATTGTACATGTTGTACTTTGTATATACTGTATATTTCACATGTTGTATATTGTATATACTGTATATTACATATATTGTATATTGTATATACTGTATATTGCACATGTTATATATTGTATATACTGTATATTGCACATGTTGTATATTGTATATACTGTATATTGCGTATACTGTATATTGCACATTTTGTATATTGTATATACTGTATATTGCATATATTGTATATTGTATATACTGTATATTACATATTTTGTGTATTGTATATACTGTATATTGCATATTTTGTATATTGTATATACTGTATATTGCATATATTGTGTATTATATATACTGTATATATATTTGGTATATATATATATATATATATACTGTATATTGTATATATAATAAGTTTGAGTATATACAGTTTGGTCCAATTGAGGCTACCCAAATATCTTTTCGAATTGTGACAATGCAAAACATATTTCCTGCCCAACACGACTGGTATCCAATAAATTCCAAGAATATTTTTTTTTCAAGGACATTTCAAGGTCATTAACATTTTGCTCATATAATTATACACATCTTTTTTTTTCTTCTTCTTGCAATATACGTACGATATTACGAAACAAAAGATCGTTCATAATTTTGGAACTATACGTAACACACGAGTACTATCTACCCTAGAAGTTACGAACACTATTTTCTATATATTCATCCATATACGATAGTAGTAATTTCAGGTGCCCCACTCAAATGGAGTACCCTGTACCGTTCAGAGACTACGCCGTTCTTACCAAATTTTCACCCAGCTCAACACCTCGCAACGCCCACATGTTACCGTTATCTTCGACTCGCTCCGCTCGTGAATCGTTTCGCGCGCGAAATTGGGAAGGGGGCGGTTGAATTAGCCGAACCCTCCTCGGGATTGTTATCCCATTTTTTGGCTCAACGTTTCCAAGCTAACGTCGCGATAACGACGCTCCTGAGTTTTAACGAGCCGCGGTCGTAAAGTCGCTCGCCACAAAGACGACGACGCGTTTCGAAAACACGTTTCGGGGACTGTTCCGCGAAATTCGCGTGGGAAAAATCTCGCGCAGTTCGAAGAACTGGCAGCAGCGTCGATCGAATTCCTTTCTTTTTCTCTTTTTTCTTCTTTTTTTTCTCTTTTCTTTTCGCCGATCGTTCCCGCGACGAGCACTCTTCGAACAAAAGCCGCGACGAATGTTCGAACACCTGCAATGCAGTATGCTTCCCGAAGTCAATAAAACTCAGAGGCCGTTTCAAACGGGCTCGCCCCGAAAATTAGGAATTACAGCCGCGGCCCTTTCGATTACAGAGTCCCCGTGATCGGCAGTCGGCGCGAAGAGGAGGAGAAGGGGAGAGGAGAGTCGTAACGTCCCCGCCCCCTCGACTTTCGCGCGAATTTTTCCCGTGCCCTCAAAGACATAGGGCACGGGGCGACCACCCCGTACTTCATCGCGTGATTAATTCAATTCCGGGGAGAGCCTTGATCTCCGTGGCTAGAAACGAGAAAGATTGTGAACTTTATCGAATCTCTTATTCACCCTTGCTGGCGATGGACTTTTCAACGGCGAAAACGGTGTGGAACGCGAGCGATAAGTTTGGAAATTACAGTCGACAAGACTGTTTAACTTTTATTTAACATTCGATAGAGAATATAGAAACGACAGTCGACGTGGAATTGGAAATTACGGTCGAAAAGACTGTTCAACTTTTATTTAACATTCGATAGAGAATATAGAAACGACAGTCGACGTGGAATTGGAAATTACGGTCGAAAAGACTGTTCAACTTTTATTTAACATTCGATAGAGAATATAGAAACGACAGTCGACGTGGAATTGAAAATTACAGTCGACAAGACTGTTCAACTTTTATTTAACATTCGATAGAGAATATAGAAACGACAGTCGACGTGGAATTGGAAATTACAGTCGACAAGACTGTTCAACTTTTATTTAACATTCGATAGAGAATATAGAAACGACAGTCGACGTGGAATTGGAAATTACGGTCGAAAAGACTGTTCAACTTTTATTTAACAGTCGATAGAGAATATAGAAACGACAGTCGACGTGGAATTGGAAATTACAGTCGACAAGACTGTTCAACTTTTATTTAACATTCGATAGAGAATATAGAAACGACAGTCGACGTGGAATTGGAAATTACAGTCGAAAAGACTGTTCAACTTTTATTTAACATTCGATAGAGAATATAGAAACGACAGTCGACGTGGAATTGGAAATTACGGTCGAAAAGACTGTTCAACTTTTATTTAACAGTCGATAGAGAATATAGAAACGACAGTCGACGTGGAATTGGAAATTACGGTCGAAAAGACTGTTCAACTTTTATTTAACATTCGATAGAGAATATAGAAACGACAGTCGACGTGGAATTGGAAATTACGGTCGAAAAGACTGTTCAACTTTTATTTAACAGTCGATAGAGAATATAGAAACGACAGTCGACGTGGAATTGGAAATTACAGTCGACAAGACTGTTCAACTTTTATTTAACATTCGATAGAGAATATAGAAACGACAGTCGACGTGGAATTGGAAATTACAGTCGACAAGACTGTTCAACTTTTATTTAACATTCGATAGAGAATATAGAAACTTTCATTTAACGTTCGATATAGAATAAAGAAAGTTTAACTTTTATTTAACATTCGACGCAGACTGAAGTCCCTTCTACGAGGAATTCTTTCTTTACTTCCTTCCTTAATTTCATTCTTTATTTAATACCAACTCAATGTTTTCATATTATTTCTTGATGATAATTTCGTATCTGGGCAGTAATTATAATGTAATTAATAATTATTATATAAATTATAATGTAATTAATATGCAATTAATAATGAATTATAATGTAATTAATATACAGTTAATAATAAATTATGATGTAATTAATATACAGTTAATAATAAATTATAATAACTCGTACAGGATGATAATTTCATGTAAGTTGGCCAAAAATTCTCTTTTCGCGAACAGACGAAAACTTTATTAACACGTCGAACATTTCGTTCGATTTTCTTTTTCGCCATCCTTCGATTGGCAATTTCGTGACTACGCTCTTAAGAAGTTCTTACCGGTTTTTCGACGTGAAGCAGTCCCGAGAACGATTTGCAGTAAAATTCAGCGAGCCAATTCTAGCCTTGAAGGCTTCTTCACCATGCACGATGATTTTTTACGAGCTCCCTTTTCGGAAATGGTACGGCGAAGTATGACGTGTTAAAAGTGTTCCTTTTTCCATTTTTTCTTTTTTTTTTTCTTTTGAGTTTCCATTTTGAAATCGACGCTTGAAAATGAAGTTAGTAACATTTTGGAATATGTTCATCTATTGGAATAGAAATACAGTTGTTTTTTAGCTAACCTGGTATATACAGGGTGATTCTTGAAATAACTTTTAAATTACGAAGTTTTTAACCCAAACCTATTCTACCCTGATTGTGGACTCGTTCCTGGGATCATTTTGAATTCCTTGGATTAGAAAAGCCGAGGAAGAAGAAGAAAACGTCGCGTTTACAGCATATATGTGTGTATATATATATATGTGTGTGTAGGTGAGAAAGTTTGGAAAACTGCAGTCGCGGTAACGTCAGTATAAATCTATAAAGTTTTACCCCGAGCGCGGGTGAAAACTTTGTCCGTAAAGCATGCATTATTTACGACCAGCCACGAGGTGAAATTTGCCTTGTTTTATCAACAATATTTGCTTAAAAGTTGCGAAAATATATGGAGCTGTCTTCTTCATCTAGTTTCCGAGTAGAAGCTCTCCTCAAAATAGTTGCCTGTTATTCGTAAGTCGTGATGCCCACGAACGAGTCAAGATTTTCAGTTCGCTAAAAACTTTCGATTTTACAATTTTCTTTTTTTTTTCTTTCTTTCTTCCTCAAAGATCGATCAAAACGAACTTCATCGATAGAGCCACGTGTTTTCAAGATATCATACGCGACAAAACACGCGGACAGCCAACTGGAATGAAAAAACTTCGACCCTTCTCCCCTCCCCCCCCCCTTACCCCTCCTACAACCAATTACAACTTTTTTCATATATCTGAAAAGCTTTCGCCGCGTCTTGTCAGCTTCCTAACTTTCGACAACGCCTGCTGCCCGTGGGACTTTTTCCACGACAATTTCCCCGTGTCCATCGGGGCTTAATTGAAAATCGAATTTGCACGGCGAAGCACACGAAAAGATAAAGCGTCGTGATTATGCTCGTGGAGAGCGCAAGGAGAAAGAAAATGGAGAGAGTGGTCCAAGCGTCTCTGCTCTATATCCGTTAAAATTGAACCTGCGCTTTCGGAGGTAATTGGTTTTTAAGACCGTGCAACTTGCTTCACCGCCATTCCAACATGCTTCGCATTAAATGACGAACGTAAACACGTAATACGTTCGTTCAGCTCCGTAAATTTGCCTGTCTTCGTTCGTCTCGTCGATTTCGATCGCTTCGTTTCTCTGTCTTTGCACTTTGCACATAAAACCGTGTTCAGTCGCGCGCAGCGACATCTGTGCGATCTCCGCCATGTTGGATCTCCGCCATGTTGGAACACCACCTCGCAATTTCTATCGCTGCTCGTGGACTTGACAGTAGAATTGTCGACGATTAAAGCATAAAATTTCCATCAGGGACATTGAAAATAAAAAAGTAAAGGAACTTTGTAATGTAACGAAGAGTACACGAGCTTTTATTTATATCTTTAATAACGCACTGTTTACGTGGCTACAAATTGGTCATTTTGACTACTTTGGTGGTAGAATCGCTGCTACACAAGAGTCATTATAGAAAATCTGCTTCTACAATGTATCACCGCAAGGTGTCCTTTTATATTTCATCAAAGATCTGAGAGCTCGAAGACTCTGCTTTCAAAATGCATCGTCCATTCTACTTTGAGGTGTTTTTTTTACGTTACGTTTTTTTTACGTTAACAGTAAAGTAAAGACACGTTCTCTTCTCGAGAAATGCTATGAACTGTCACGGTACGTGTGAAATTTCTTTTGAAAAGCAATCGAGCAATCTTTCTCGCGATGGATTCGAAGATTGAAGCCTGCCTCTCTTTAACCCTCGAAGCTTACCTCTTTCTTTCTCGTCAATTTATCGAACTTTGAATATCGATGGAAAATGAATACAGCAGACCGTCGATTACCCGAACTAATTTGGAGATAAATCTCCCATTTGCTCGGGTAAGCGGTTTTTCGGATAATCGATCCGGAAGAAGCGAGTTGCGATAAATCAAATGGAAATTAAACGGTTCTCGTAATAAACGAATGTTTATTACATAAAAGAATACACTGCATATCTGATAATCAGATAAAATTTTCACAATCTCTCTTCGTATGTGGTCCGAGTGTGCTTTCTCTTGAATTAATGCAGGATCCATTTGCACGTGCACGGCTCGATTTAATTATCGTCATTTGCTGTCTTCGAACTTCCCTATACTTTCAATGCAACCTCTCTATATTTCATCCGCAGGGATGAAAATCTCTCATCTTGTCCAACTTGTTATTAATTAATTCTAGTATTTAATTCAGTAAATTGATATTAACACAGAGTACGCGTTCGTTCACTCGAGACACTCGAATCTTCGTTTATAGTTGCGAAAACCGGTTACAGGGCAGCTGTGCACACTTGTTTATTTTTATAAAGTAACATTAAACGATTATTCTCATTGGGCAAAGTTGCGAACACGACTAAGAGGTAAAGAGCGAAAGAGTTGCGCATTAATTCCAGTCGCATGAATCGACTCGGCGCAACAACAAAGGGATTTTCTTCTCGGTCTCTTTTTCCCTCCGAGAGTTAAAGGGACCGACTTTCATCGACTTTTATCCCCCTCCCCACCCCGGCAACGCTCGATTACGCTTGGATTTTGATTACGTTTTCTTTCCGTGCAATACCCCACGGCCATCGACTTCGCCGACGGCCACTTCTCTCTCTCGAATTCGCTCTTCCCTCTGTCCAATCGCTCGCAGCAATATATTTCATTGCCGGATTTAAATACCTGATAATACCCGTGAATTGATATCGCGCAATCGCGAGCATTTCTTTATGGTTGAAATCATTGGATCGCGACGCGCTGCCATCAGTTTCGACGACTGACAACAGTTTGAAGAAAACGTGTCAACTGTGCTCTTAACTCTAGAGACTATCGCTAGGACCGAAGCCACCGAAATTTCGTCAGAGATATTAAAGTGAAAGAAATAGAATACGCAAACTTTTATTCGTGTATTTTATAAAAAAATCATTCAAACCTGTAACAATACACTGTTTTGCATCTGTAATATATCAAAAAGAAAAAAAAAATTATGAATTAGTCATTTCGACCGCTACCGGTAGTTGCGCTGGCAACTGATTGCGGACCATAACGAGTGACCAAACCGTGTACAACAATTCGTCGGTAATATCATTGTATAGAAATTATTGAAAAGTAATAAATTTATTATTTGTTTTCCCTGGGTTGTAGACTAAATATATTTGTAGACTAAATATATTTGTAGACTAAATATATTTAAAACTGAGAAAATATTGCGATTTTGGGACAAAAAATTCTCGTTCCAGCGCGAGAGGTTAACACACGGGTGGCCAAACTTTTTTTGTACCATACACTCCAATCGTTTCTCAATTTTTTTTATTATTTACGATTAATTTACAGATGATTTATTACTTTATATTAATCACGATTAATTTTCAAGTAATTTATATTAATTTGTAGGTTATCTTCGCACGTGGAAACGCACGTAATTGACGTATAAAAATATCAATCTGTCCAAATAGGTACATATATTTTAACGAAGTGCGACTTCTTAAAACAAAATTAATTTAAAACCATCATTTTGTCGAACGAACTCTTAATTTTCTAAGAAGTGAACTCTTCACGATTAATTTTCAAGTAATTTATATTAATTTGTAGGTTACCTTCGCACGTGGAAACACACGAAGATAACCTATAAATTAACAAGTAAATATATCCATCTATCTATCTAGGTATTAGATTTTATACATTTATAGATATATTATAGATGATATACAGTATTAGAATTATAGGACTAGGAAAATGTTTGTGATGAACACGAACTTTTGTTCGTACATTTTACAAAAAAAAATCTCTGAAAAACGCAACATTGCGAGTCCGCAATAAAATTACAAATTGATCATTTTGACTTCATACTTCATTGGTTAGTGTTACGTCTCCATGAACACAGTTTTGCGTCCATAAGTATTTAATATCCACCAGAAATTACAAATTGGTCGTTTCGATCGTATTCGGTAGTTGGAATGTTGTCAATGCTCGCGCTGTTCATGTCAACATCGTTGGATAATGCCGAGCCTACGTTACAGCCTCCTCGGTCGTGGTACCTATCGAAAGGTTTAGGTTAGGTTTATCGAGTTCCCCCAATGGCTTTGAGCCATTCCACTTGGCTTTCGTTCGACGCGACGCGAACGCTTTAAAAGAATCTCCTTTCCCCTCGAAGGCTTTCCTTCCTTTTCACCGTCGCATCCTCAGGTTACATACAGTCTGTGCTACATAGTAACTACCAAGTATACTCGTCGCGATACATACGCCTGGCGAAACGGCCCCCCACCCCCCACCTCTCTTGCCCAGAGACCGTCTGGGATAGGTTTGGGTTAGGGAAAGAAACGATATCAGAATTTTGTGTATAACCTGTGTCCATTTACGCGAGATAAACTAAGTATCCTGTTGAATTTGCGAAAAATATCTTCTTTTCGCCTAACACGGAAAAAAAAAAATTCATATGGTGGCGAAAAGAGGCTCAAACTTTTAGATCGATCAGTGTCGTTTTAAGGTTATGTTCTTACGTAACGTGTTTCCTCACCGAGCGAATTTTCAACGTGAAAAGAAGACTAATAACTAAGAAAATTCTAATTTTCATCGAAATTTTCGAGGTCATTGGTATTTTTCTTTTCTTTTTTTTTTTTTATTGTACCTAACCTGAGCCCAACTCAAACCTAACCTCGAAATAACGGTGATCGATCCCAAAATTTAAGCTTTTCTGAAATTCGTCGCGAGGAATAAAAATTCTCTTTCGCAGTAGATGCCTTATTTTTCAATTAGTAAATAATTTTTTAATATTACGTACATTTATTTCTAGACTATCATGTACATAAATGTCTCAATTTTTGCGATTTATTTTCTACATTGCCTGTCAAATTCCAAGTCATTTTTCTCTCCCAGTACCGGGACTAAGTTTGAAAAAATATTTTTCGTGATCAAAGCTCTTAGGTTTTTCTCTCTCCTTCGTTTTCATATAAAAAGAGAAGTGTAAAGTTAAAGAGAGAGAGAGAAAGGGAAATGGACGCAGGACAACATGAAAGCCGCTTTGAAAATACTGCTCGAAGAGGAAATGATTATGAGGCAGACCGCTGAAGCTTGCCGCGTTTCCGCGAAGAAAAAAAGAAACCTCGATCATTTTGCCTGCGATATTCACAAGGACGTTTAAATAAAAGTCTTTTTGCTAACATTATTAACAACAGAGAGTTTAAAATCTATTGTTCGAGTGGGTGTCTGGTATTGGACGATTTTTGAAACGTCGCGAGTTACGACTGTTTCATTTATGCGAATTACTAATCCTAATGAAATTTCAAGAAAACTTGAATTTTTACTCTTTTATTGAGAATTACTTTTACTCTCTCTCTCTCTCTGCTTTTTCAAAAGCTTGACTTTCATCAAAAATCGATCAAGTTATGATAGAAAAACTTGGAGTATCCTATATACTTCTCCAAAGTAGCTAACATTATCTATGCGTGCGTTAGTACGATTCTCATATAGAGAAGATACTCGTAGTCAGATTGCATCCCAAACTTTTCTTCTTCCTCTTTTTTAACTTCTAAACTGTGCTGGATGACCACTGACAATTTTTATACTCAGTGCCAACACTGATTCAGTAACAGTCCTCCGAAAGTGCTCTACGAACACTTATTCACAGAGCAAATTCCCCTTCCCTCTCCCTTCGCCATAGACAAAATTACAAAACCACTAAGAGAAGAGAAGAACACTCTTTTCCATCAAGCTTGTAACATCATCCTTGACCAAACGTTGCAAAGTAGGGATAGACAGTTTTAAAGATACCAAGTGTCGTTCTTTTCCAACAGCTGACAGTCGCCGAATGTTCCAGCGAAATTCGTTCCAACTGGCGATATAATTTCGAAAATTTGAAATTACAGACGGATCGATCGATCCCCTCGACATTACAAGCGAGTTAATTCACGCGGCGATGAAAAATTCTCGGAGCGACTCCGACTCCGACTCCGGCGATAAACGAAGCGGAGGCGAGTTCGGGGAAATTTAATTGCGAGAACGTGACAGCGGAGAAGCGTGCGAGCGTAACTCGCCTTGGAGTATTATAACGGTCGGGGGAGATACGTCCGAGATGGGGGATCCACCGTGTGCTCTGGAACCATGTTCATCCGATATTGCCACGAACATCCTTCGGATATTGACACTCGATATCAGGGACTGGCAACCTTCCGTGATAACCTGGGTCTCTATGCGTAATACCCAATTTAGCTTCCACTTTCGACGCTACCGGACAACACTGCACGTCCATGTACAGGTGGCTCCTAATACCGTCACCCGCCCCCGGTTGCGTCTGTCCTTTATACCGTGCCGAGTCTTCATCGAAAAGCGCGAACGTAATGCCCTAAACTGCTGCCTGTAAGCAGCAAACGACAAATATTTGGTATTTCCAGGTATATATATATATAAGGACATGTTTTAGAGACATTCAATAGCATTAAACATTCTAAATCGTTATATAGACATTCTATATCATTAAGAGCATTAAACATTCTAAATCATTCTACTGTTGGATGACCAACCCGGACAATATTGAATCTATGCAAATACTGACAATGAGCTAGCAACAATCCACGTAAAAGTGGACTGTGAATAGTTAGTCATAAGGGCAAGGTCTAATAGTTGGTCATCTGTGCTCCTTCCCCTTCCACTTGACGATGATAAACAAATATATATAAGGACATACTTTAGAGACATTCAATAGCATAAAACATTCTATATCATTAAGAGCATAAAAACATTCTAAATCATTATAAAGACATTCTATATCATTAAGAGCATTAAATATTCTAAATCATTCTACTGTTGGATGACCAACCCGGACAATATTGAATCTATGCAAATACTGACAATGAGCTAGCAACAATCCACGTAAAAGTGGACTGTGAATAGTCAGTCATAAGGGCAAGGTCTAATAGTTGGTCATCTGTGCTCCTTCCCCTTCCACTTGACGATGATAAACAAATATATATAAGGACATACTTTAGAGACATTCAATAGCATAAAACATTCTATATCATTAAGAGCATAAAAACATTCTAAATCATTATAAAGACATTCTATATCATTAAGAGCATTAAATATTCTAAATCATTCTACTGTTGGATGACCAACCCGGACAATATTGAATCTATGCAAATACTGACAATGAGCTAGCAACAATCCACGTAAAAGTGGACTGTGAATAGTCAGTCATAAGGGCAAGGTCTAATAGTTGGTCATCTGTGCTCCTTCCCCTTTCATTTGACGATGATAAACAAATATATATAAGGACATACTTTAGAGACATTCAATAGCATAAAACATTCTATATCATTAAGAGCATAAAAACATTCTAAATCATTATAAAGACATTCTATATCATTAAGAGCATTAAATATTCTAAATCATTCTACTGTTGGATGACCAACCCGGACAATATTGAATCTATGCAAATACTGACAATGAGCTAGCAACAATCCACGTAAAAGTGGACTGTGAATAGTCAGTCATAAGGGCAAGGTCTAATAGTTGGTCATCTGTGCTCCTTCCCCTTCCACTTGACGATGATAAACAAATATATATAAGGACATGCTTTAGAGATATTCGACAACATAAAACATTCTAAATCATTATAGAGACATTCTATATCATTAAGAGCATAAAACATTCTAAATCATTCTACATCATATTCAAGAGCATCAAACATTCTAAATCATTCTTCATCATATTCAAGAGCATCAAACATTCTAAATCATTATAGAGACATTCTATATGATTAAATGCATTAAACATTCTAAATCATTCTATATCATTCTATTTCATACACGACCATGTTTGTAACAGGGTATAAACCCTTCTAAATTGTAAGCGTGTTGACTCCATTACACGGAATCCAACACTACATCATATTCAAGAGCATTAGACATTCACCATATTCTAAGACATTCTAAATCATGGTAAATCACTCTGTATCATTCTATTTCACACACGACCACAACTGTAAGGGAACAAACTCTTCCAAATTACAAGCGTGTTGACTCCATTACACGGACTCCAACACTTCGTTGTATTATAAACTTCGCCATTCATTTTACACTCCGGTTGTCCACGATACGATGTTCATGCTTTAGTTCGTTTAGCGTTAAATTCTCGACGACGAAAACTCGGTACTCGCCAGGCGATTCGACGACTTATCCCCTCGAGGGCTGGTTCTCGAAACTTCGTGCAAATTAACGCAAGAGCGAGAGAAAAATGAGAGAAAGGAAGAGAGAGGCGAGGTGAGAATAAAGTGGCCCACGGTGTTCGCAGGACTCGGAGCTGTGCATTTCCCTGGGGCTGAGTTTGCAGTATCTCCGGATGACGGTGGTCTGCTGGCTGGCCGCCATGTGCCATCATCTTTACGCGAGCGTCGCCTCGATCCCGCGCCGCGACGATCCGCCAACCTATCTCAAGTACAGCCTGTTCGCCTGGGGTGCGCCTCTCGTCAATCTCGGGGTCGCCGCTTTCCTGCAGATACGCGAGGCAGCCAGCATCTGGAACGTCGCCGATCTCACGCCCTTCAATTGCTGGTAAATTTCCTCGCTCACCCTCTCACCACGCGTTCGCTTTCTCCTCGCACGTCCCATCTACACTCTTCTTTCGTTTCAACGCCTTCTTGCCCGCGTGAAATCCCAAGAAGCAGCAATTACACCACGTTGAATGCCACGAGGCTTATGAAGGAAAGTTGTTGCACCCGTCGTCCACCGGTTGTTCTTTTCATATGTCCATTCTCGCCAAAGAAGAGAAGAAGACAATTTATCTCGTTTCTTTTCAAAATGAAGTAACCAGTCCGACGAGAATTTAGCTCTTTTCAAGCTTTCGAAATCATCGTGTCGACTAGCCACCTTTTCGCTCTGCGCTTTTTGAGGCTCATGTACATTATTGGTCAACTATTTCTGCTCGTAATAATAATGATATAAATATTGTTATTTGTATATTATTTATTTATATAAATATTTTTATTTATATTTGTATTATATTATTTGCAATATTTAATTATTTTATAATTACATTATTTATTAATAATATTGTTTATATTAATAATAATATAAATATAATTTATATAATAATAAATAAAATTTGTTTATATTAATAGTAATAATATAAATATTATGGTTTATATTATAGTGATAATAATATAAATATTATTATTAATATTAATAAAAATAACAGATTATGAAATAATAGCTATAAATAAATGTTTAACAAATACAATTAATATAATTTCATAAATTATAAATATACACTTGTAAGTTATATTATATTATAAATTGATAAATTAGACTCTTTACAATTGGCTTTTACCATCTTAACATATTACATCTCGACATATTGTGCGCCCATCACGTAAAAGTACAGGGTGAGGAAAAAAAGATTGTTTGTGGCTATCATAAATGAATTTTACACCTTTGATTAGATGATTATAATATTATATAACATGTATTATATCTATTATATTAAATTTAGTACAATTTATAACATAATTATAATATTTATTATACTAAATTTAGTACAATTTATAATACAATTATAATACCTGTCATACTAAATTTAGTACAATTTATAATATAATTATAATATCTATTATACCAAATTCAGTACAATTTATAATAGAACTATAATATCTGTTATACTAAATTTAGTACAATTTATAATATAATTATAATACCTGTTATACTAAAATTAGTACAATTTATAATATAGTTATAATAACTGTTGTACTAAATTTAGTACAATTTATAATATAATTATAATAACTGTTATACTAAAGTTAGTACAGTTTAGAATATAATTATAATACCTATTGTACTAAAATTAGTACAATTTATAATATAATTGTAATATCTATTGTACTAAATTTAGTACAATTCATAATATAATTATAATACCTATTGTAATACAATTTATAATATAATTATAATATCTATTATACTAAATTTAGTACAATTTATAATATAATTGTAATATCTATTATACTAAATTTGATATAACATAATGTAATACATCATAATAATAATTAAATATATATAATAACAATATAATAGTATTGTAATATTATATACATAATATAACACATATTATAATACATGTCTGTTTTTTAATCTGAGCAATCTTTAATCTTCTGTATTAAAACATTCAGTACAGTATTTTCAGCCGAGTGATTTGCCTTGAATGCTAAATTGCAAAACGAGTTGACAGTAAAATTTAAAAAAAGGAACATCGTAATAATCAACGTAATCGCATGTTGCCAACATATCGAGTACCCTTCTACGACGAGAGTTGTGACAATTTTCCTTAAAGTGCAAGTATAAATCGAAATGTTAGCGTCGAAAAATTTCTTTTCAACAACTTTTCGCAAACTTTTGGGAAATCATCGCTACCGCGATAGGATATTTTTCGTAAATTTCGCCTCGCGAAACAGAACGTTCCGGAGCTTCCTCGAACGAAATGGAGAGCGTCGATATTCGCCTATTTTCACTGATATTTCTTTCGTTCGATCTCGATGCGCCGCGCTATATCTTCGCGAAGGGTCCTCCCTCCTGTTCCCATCGTATCTTCTCCACCATTGTCCCATCTTTCTCTCCCTCTCTCTCTCTCTCTCTCTCTCTCTCTATCTCTTTCTTTTTTCCATCTTCAACCGATAGAGGCAACTGAAAGGAATGCCACGCGCTCGGTTCTTCTTTTTTCTTTTTCTCCCTCGGTCTCGCAGCGCATCGAGAATCTTCCCGCTGAAATGTGTGAGAAATAATTTGTACGCAATATGGACGCAATCTGTTGCAGGTTTCTAGGGACGAAGGCAACGATTTATACGTACGGTTTGCCCGTGGTGCTGCTGCTTCTTTCCGCGGGCTACTATCTAATCAAAGCTGCGATCGTGTCCAGGTACCGTTCCTTTCTCCAATCGACGGCGTCGCCTCGATTGCCAGAAAGAGATTGTTGTTGTTGTTGACCCTTGACGTCGTCCTCTGTTGGCCCGCGATCGGATTTATCGTGGCCAGTGGACGTAGACAGTGAACCAGTGGGTCTCGTTTGCGCAGATACACGTGCAGCATGCAACTGGAGATCAAGCAGCGGGAGAAGATGAAGAGACGAAGAGCGCTGCAGATGATCCTGTTTTTCAAAGTGTGCACGATAGTGGGCCTGGTGGCTGGCTGCGGGGTCGCCTCCAGGGTCTGGAAAGTCCCTTTCCTCTGGGCCGTATTCTGCACTGGACACTCTCTGCAGGTAAAGATCTGACGAATGATCAGATTGATCGATTTTTGTTGGTTGACTCTTCTCCCTCCAACCGAGCTAAATTTTCTCGGTGGCTTCGTCAACACGATAGAAACCTGACATCGAATAGAAAAAAGAGTCAGGGTAATGCGATTTGTGGCAGAGGTGGCTAACTGGCGGCTCTTGCGCCCCCCCCCCTCCGCCACTTTCCTGATCGCTAGCGCTACCCCCTCCACTGCATCGGTCTCCCCACTACGTTGGGAGTGTCGCCAGTCACAGCACTAGATATACAATATATGCATGAGTATTAATCGGTTTCTTTAACTGTAGCTGTTAAAGTTGGAGGAAGACAGGGGAAGTAATTTTTTTGAAAGTACGGACAGTCTTTCCTCCTTACGCGTTCATTAGTTGACACCAGAGTCAACCGACGATTGAAGCATAAAATCTCCAAGTAACAGAGAGAACTTTATAATACAGAGTCTTGTACAGAAATGGAAGTTTGATCTGTACATTTTACGAAAAATCATTTAAATTATCATTAAAATCTCTGAACATGGATCTTAATCAATTACAGTAGTGTACTATAATTAAAGTATAGTATAATAGTATACTATAGTATATTAGTATTAGTTGTAGTATATACCATATTACAATACAATATATACTATAACTAATAATTAATACTAGTAATTATAATAATAATAGTAACTATATTAATATACTAATACACTATGTATATAATATAGTAATACTAGTAACTACATTAATATACTAATATATTATGTATACAGTAGATACTAATATTTTATACTAATGTGCTATATATACAGTATATACTATCTTATACTAATGTGCTATATATACAGTATATACTCTCTAATATTTATTAATATACTAATATATATTAATATACTAATATACTATATATACAATGTATACTGTAATATACTAATATACTATATATACAGTATATACTATAATATACTAATACACTATATATACAGTGTATATTATTTTATATTAATATACTATATATGCTGTAAACACTGTCTTATACTATAATATACTAATACACTATATATACAGTATATACTATAATATACTAATATACTATATATACAGTATATACTATATTATACTGTAATATGGAATATATATATATATATATATATACTATAGAATTAAATCTCTGAAAATTGCTCTACTTACCTTTATACAAAAAAAATTATAAATCGGTCATTTTGATTATTTTGACAATTCTAGTGTTAATGTAACTGTGTTAATTGTTCCTTGCTGTATCTTTCTTGACCGTTCAATTCCTCACGCCTCAATCGATTCTCTGTTCTTTTCTCGTTTACGTTTCCCCATTGGTCGCCTCCACATCTCCACCTTTTTTTCTCCTTAAAGTTGCGCTCTGTCGGCTTCAAAACCGAGTCCACGACCGATATCTCGGCGATTTTTCCTCGTTTCAGCGGCACAACGTGTGGAATCTTCACTCAGTGCCGAGACTAGAACTCGAAAGAAGTAGTCAGGGGCGGCAACTTTCGGTTTAATCAAATTTCCGTAGAACTGCAGCTCGACTGTTCCTTTCGTCAAAGATGTTCGCGCTTCAACGCGAGAACACGCGTTATTACACACGGCTCGAAACGAGCCATTCTGCACTGGGTACGAGACGATCTCTCAAAGAGAGAGAGAATGAATGCTTTGAAACGCGCTCTCGGCGAAAGATGGTTGGAAATTAGGGTTGCGCGAGCTCCTCCAGGCAAACGCTCGAGGTAAACGCGAAACATCTGTACCGTAACGAAAGCGAATTATTCATACGGAACGAGACGGATGCTTCTGTTGGGAAACTCTCCGGCTGGTGAGTGAGTAGAGAAGGCGGTGGGGGGCACGTCGCTGTCGGAGTTGCCCCGTCGTCGGTGTCGATGCCTTCGTCTTCGTGCTGGTGAACACCTCGCGAAACATTTTCATAATAAACCGTAAAATTTTCATAATAAACCGGAAAGGAGACACTGGCGGCGAAACTTTCTTCGTTTTTTTTTTTTTTTTTTTTTTTTATCGGCGAATTTCGCGCGCCACGATGCTTCCGCGAGAAAGGGGACGAGGGGAGAGAAGGAGGGGCGGAAGAATCTCGTTTAGAGGGGGTCCTAGTGTGAAGTACGTGTTAGGGAATTTTTTGCAAAGAAACTATTATACCTTTTGCAGTCAGATTGATAAGGTTTGTTTGTACGTATTTCGACGACGTTTCGAAATTTCTTCGGACAAAAAAAAGTTAAAATTAGTGGCACTGCATAATCTCAAACATAGTCGCTTATACGGTGTCGGAAATAAAAAAAAATGCGAATGTTTCTTAATTAGCATGAGTTTGGCTGTAGCAGGTATACCAAAACGAAAGAAAAAAGTCGGTAATTAAAAAAGTGGCGACACTTTGAAGCTCGATTATCGATTTTCGCATGCTTTTGTTGTAAACTTCGCAAGCCTAAAAGAATATAAAGAATAAAATTTTTTTGGTTGATTCTGGTAGGGGCTATAGTCACGCGTATACTAAATGCGTACTTAAAATTTTGAGTCAAATTGATCGAGTGGATTTTGAGATACCATGTTCTGAAGAACATAGAAATGCGTTTGAAGTTTAGTATTGCGGTAACCAAGAACACTGGTCGTCGCGTCCTTCAAACAACCATAGCTTCGTTAATTTTACGAGTTCACTGTGCAAGGTTTACAGAGATTTATTTTTGAAACCATGTCCTTTAAGAATGTGCAAGAAAAAAAATCGATTTTTTTCAAAAGTTCACATTAGAATGGCCCCTTAAAAAGGAGGAGAATTTTCGTGGTAACGTGGCTCGTTTCCACGAGCATGAATTAACGCCACGCGAGTTGAAATATCTCTTTAGCAAGTGACGAACGAAATGAAACAGAACGATCGGAAAAAGAAATTCAATAATATAGTATATATAAATATAATATACGCAAATATAATATATATAAAAAAAAATTCATTTATAATAATATATATATATATATGTATAAATATAATATATATATAAAAAAAATATAGTATACATAAATATGATATATATAAAAAATATAATATACATAAAAAAGAAAAATTCATTTATAATAATATATATACACAAATATAATATATATATATATATAATAAAATATAGTACACATATATAAAAAATAAAATATAATATACATAAATATAATATATATATAATGTAATATATAAACATAATATATATATATATATATGAAAAATATAATATATATATAAAAAAAATATAGTATACATAAATATGATATATATAAAAAATATAATATACATAAAAAAGAAAAATTCATTTATAATAATATATATACACAAATATAATATATATATATATAATAAAATATAGTACACATATATAAAAAATAAAATATAATATACATAAATATAATATATATATAATGTAATATATATAAACATAATATATATATATATATATGAAAAATATAATATATATATAAAAAAAATATAGTATACATAAATATGATATATATAAAAAATATAATATACATAAAAAAGAAAAATTCATTTATAATAATATATATACACAAATATAATATTTATATATATATAATAAAATATAGTACACATATATAAAAAATAAAATATAATATACATAAATATAATATATATATAATGTAATATATATAAACATAATATATATATATATATATGAAAAATATATATATAAATTATATAAAATTTTAATTAATTTTTAAATTTTTAAATTAACAGTACAGAAAAGTTTTGTCAACTCCATTCAGTGTGATCCAACGTAACTGGACAACTTTTGTTCAGTTGTCGGTTCTTAACGAACGAAAAGCGGCTATTTGCCATTATATTCAAACGAGACGGTCGTTGTCGACGTTGTGTGCCGCGAAATGAGGATTTTTTTATCTCAGTTCTCGCGCGTGCTTGGAAACTATGAATTCGTTTCATTTCGTTCTCAAGACGATGGAAATATTTTTTTCCAATTTTGAACGAAAGATTCTGAACAAAATCTTTACAACTAATGATAATACTAGTGTTTCTTTTTTTTTTTTTCTTTTTTTTCATTGTGGTAATCGAGAAAATATTTTATTTTATGGGGAGAGGTGTACTCCAACAATAAGCAGAATTTGCTATAAGCCATCATGTTTGTTTCTGCGTCGTTTGTCAGGAAAAAAGTCACTGTCACTGTCGAAACTACTGTCATTTTATTGGATTGGCCAGAGATTGGCTTGGAAATTGTGTTTTTTTCTTTTTTTGTTTTTTTCTAGTAGATGGACATATATGTATATCTCAAAATATATATACGTATTAAATATATATTTATATTTATTTAATACCTATTTATATTTATATTCATTTGATACCTATTTATGTTTATATTTATTTGATACCTATTTATATTTATTTAATACCTATGTATATTTATATTTATATTTATTTAATACCTATATTTACATTTATATGTATCTATATTACATGTCGTTTACAACTTGGCGAAACAAAAACTCATTTATAACTGTGAAACTATTAATTTTTCAGCTCATGTTTATTAAGACTTTTTTTTCACATTTCGACGAGTACTATCTATCCTAGAAGTTCCTTTTTTCTATTCACTCTGTATATACAATATATATATATACACATACATACATACACATATATATGTATATCGAGGCGAGTGGCCATTTATATACAAACCAAGAACGATTTGTCTCAGCGTTTCGGTGCACCGATGCATCGCTCGAGTGAGCTGGCAACGTTCCAACGCATCGCACCTGAACCTCTCTTCTCAATGTCTTTTCGTCTCTTCCTTTTTTTCATGGCTGATCCATCGACCGACCCACCGATAATGCTGCACAGGGGCTAGCTGTGGCGCTGTCCGTCGCCTGCAATTGCAGAGTTTTGAAAGTCTACGCCAGAAAGTCGTACAAGCAACCAAAACAGCAGGTAAATCTCCATCCCCTCACTCTCTCCCTTTCTATCTCTCTATGTACAGGATGGAAAGAAAAGTTTGTCCGTGGTTATTTATCATAGATAAATTCCACACTTTCGATTTGATGGAAATGCATGTAAAATACATCGAAAAATGGACTCTCGAATTTCTAACCTAGCGAAAATTGACTCTTGAGTTTCAAGATCCAAATATTCTTTCTCGCGTTGTATTCTACTCATCACGAAGGTAAAACCTAACAGTCCTCTTGAAACATGACTTGAAAAATGTTTCATAATCATTTAACGCTGCGGACGCGTGGGTCCTAACAGCGACTTTACGATTCTCTAGACGCGTGGATTTTACTAGGTTTTACTAACATTTAATTCGTCATAGTTGTAGCATCGGTGCCAGTCTAAATAATCAAATGATAAAGACCAACTGTCAACATTATTCGAAATATAAACATTTATCATAGATAAATTCCACACCTTCGATTTCATGGAAATGCATGTAAAATACATCGAAAAATGGACTCCCGAATTTCTAACCTAACGAAAATTGACTCTTGAGTTTCAAGATCAAAATATTCTTTCTCGCGTTGTATTCTACTCATCACGAAGGTAAAACCTAACAGTCCTCTTGAAACATGACTTGAAAAATGTTTCATAATCATTTAACGCTGCGGACGCGTGGGTCCTAACAGCGGCTTTACGATTCTCTAGACGCGTGGATTTTACTAGGTTTTACTAACATTTAATTCGTCATAGTTGTAGCATCGGTGCCAGTCTAAATAATCAAATGATAAAGACCAACTGTCAACATTATTCGAAATATAAACATTTAGCATAGATAAATTCCACACCTTCGATTTCATGGAAATGCATGTAAAATACATCGAAAAATGGACTCCCGAATTTCTAACCTAACGAAAATTGACTCTTGAGTTTCAAGCTCAAAATATTCTTTCTCGCGTTGTATTCTACTCATCACGAAGGTAAAACCTAACAGTCCTCTTGAAACATGACTTGAAAAATGTTTCATAATCATTTAACGCTGCGGACGCGTGGGTCCTAACAGCGACTTTACGATTCTCTAGACGCGTGGATTTTACTAGGTTTTACTAACATTTAATTCGTCATAGTTGTAGCATCGGTGCCAGTCCAAATAATCAAATGATAAAGACCAACTGTCAACATTATTCGAAATATAAACATTTAGCATAGATAAATTCCACACCTTCGATTTCATGGAAATGCATGTAAAATACATCGAAAAATGGACTCCCGAATTTCTAACCTAACGAAAATTGACTCTTGAGTTTCAAGATCCAAATATTCTTTCTCGCGTTGTATTCTACTCATCACGAAGGTAAAACCTAACAGTCCTCTTGAAACATGACTTGAAAAATGTTTCATAATCATTTAACGCTGCGGACGCGTGGGTCCTAACAGCGGCTTTACGATTCTCTAGACGCGTGGATTTTACGTAGTTTTTGCACTAGGTTTTACTTTTTTTTACTTTACTTTAACATTTAATTCGTCATAGTTGTAGCATCGGTGCGAGTCTAAATAATCAAATGACGAAGACCAACTGTCAACATTATTCGAAATATAAACATTTAGCATAGATAAATTCCACACCTTCGATTTCATGGAAATGCATGTAAAATACATCGAAAAATGGACTCCCGAATTTCTAACCTAGCGAAAATTGACTCTTGAGTTTCAAGATCAAAATATTCTTTCTCGCGTTGTATTCTACTCATCACGAAGGTAAAACCTAACAGTCCTCTTGAAACATGACTTGAAAATTGTTTCATAATCATTTAACGTTGCGGACGCGTGGGTCCTAACAGCAGCTTTACGATTCTCTAGACGCGTGGATTTTACGTAGTTTTTGCACTAGGTTTTACTTTTTTTTACTTTACTTTAACATTTAATTCGTCATAGTTGTAGCATCGGTGCGAGTCTAAATAATCAAATGACGAAGACCAACTGTCAACATTATTCGAAATATAAACGTTACATCGCCATAAAGTCGCTGTTAGCACACACGCGGTGTTAAACGACTCTTTTGCCATTTTTAGGTTACGACGTTATGGTTCCTTGGGAAATGTTTTACCTTCGAATAGAATACAATGCAAAAGAAAAAAAAATTTTTTTAACTTTAAAATCCAAGATGAAGATCAACTTTAGTAGAAAAATTCTACGAAAGCCACGGACAAACTTTCCTTTTCCACCCTGTGTGTACGTGCTCCTCGAATCGAATTTTTGGAATTCGTTCTGTCCTTGCCTCGTTTGGCCGTATTTTCAAAACCCGGGATAATCCTTTCGCGAAACAATCCTCTCTCTCCTGTTTGTTTCAATTTCCCCGCGCAGAATCGGATGAATTTTTATCCAATGATTTTCCAAGTTGATGTTCCGAGTTCAGCGGAACGAATCGCGTCAACATCGTCGAACGAACGAACGAACGAACGAGATCGGAGAAATCGAGCCGTTGAATTTTTCAGATCGCGCATTCTAGCAGCAGCATGCAGCTACTGGCACCTGCACCGGACCCAGTCTAGATCCGCTAGCACGTGGAAACTAAAGGGCCAGCGAAACCACCGAGAGGGCTGTCTGTATATTTTTGGCCTGTTCGAAATGGACAGAGATGGATACCCACGCCACTCAGTCACACTTTTCGAGAATCGTGTCACGTACTTGCGTACAGACGCACGCGCGCGGAACAAACTCAGTTTTCACTCGTCGTTGGAAACTCACTGGCGAAACAGAGCATTATTGGAACAACGTACGAACGCACCAGCAGAGCTACATGTGTACGTCACCGGCGATCTTCGACGATTTTCCGCCGTGCTGTCCCCTCGAGGGCAAAGATTTATTCGATTACGAGAGGAGGGGGAAGCAAACGAAAGAACAAACAGAGTTGGAATCAAGAGGAAGCAATCTCGGACGCGGGGAGAGCAGTATACTCGAAACTAGCTTCCCGCTCGTCAAAGAATCGGCGGTGAATCGGCGGTCCAAGTGGAGAGGCCGCTCAAGAGCACAAGAAGAAACCGAGAGCGCAACTGTTGGCAAAAATCAAGCCCCACGAATTCGTCGACCCGGCCGCAAAAGCCGCGGAAACGCGAAACACGGTCTCGACGTCACCGCTAATATTGTATGTGTCCCGAATCTCGGATCACGCTCGCATTCCACGCGCACCGCGTCGTTAAACCACCTCGTTCCATGCAATTTCCATGGTCGATTCGAGCTCGATCGAAAGTACGCATCGTTGACTATTTGATCGCACTCGATTCGTCCATTCGACGTGCACGGGATGGAAAGAAAAGTTTGTCACAGGCGATTTCTACACTTTCGATTTGATGTAAAGAGCCTGCCGCAAAATTCACCTCAAGAATTTCAGGATTTTTTCTTTTTCTGCATTGTATTCCAGTCGTTGCGAAGGTGAAACTTTTCCAAGAAACTGTAGGTCACGAATAGTTCTCTTGAGAAATGGCAAAAAAATTTGTTAATTGTTTAACATCGTGCACGCGTCCTAACAGCGACTTTATGGTCCTGGATGATCATGGGTTTCCACTTTACGTAATTTTCACGTTAGGTTTCATTAAACTTTGATTCATCATAGTATGTAGCATCGGTGCGAGTCTGAATAATAAAAGTAACTGTTGGCGTTATTCGAAATATAAACGTTACATCCACTCGTCCGACTAAAGTCGCTGTTAGAACGCAGTGCTAAATGATTAAGATTCAGAGACTTTCTTGACCACTTGACTGCGACCTATGATTCCTTGGAAAAGTTTCATCTTCGCGATGAGTGGAACACAACGCAACAAGAAAAAGAAAAAAAATTTTTAACCTTAAAATTCAAAGTCAAGATCAATTTTGTTGCAGGTTCTTTACGCGTATTTCCATCAAGTCGGAGATGTAGAATTCATTTATGATAGCCATGGACAAACTTTCCTTTCCACCCTGTGAAACTTTTCCTTTCACTTTCTTGCATCTTTGCTCCTTCCCCATTTTTCTTCGCCCCTTGCCTTACGATTTTCCTTTCAGTTTCAAGGAGTGTAAGCATCGCTTATTGAAACTGCTTGAAAATTAATTTAGGATATTCAGAGGATCGAAACCCTGTGACTTCTTTTCCATTATTTTTAGGCGTACAATCAGCTCCCGATGTGGGTGCCACAAGTTACGAAACGCCCCAATTGTATGTAACTTTTATTCGTCAACGTTCAGTTGAACGAAAATTAAATGTAAAATCCGATCACTCAGATTTCGTAGGTGTGCAATTTACTTTTTCTTTTCAATCGAGACTTGCGCTTGCGAGTGCGACTCGACGTTACGAGTCGTGGGGGCTAACGAACCGCGTACTCCCCCGTTTCGTCGAAAGAAATAGTAAATCGCGTGGAAGGAAGGAAGGAAGGAAGGAAGAAAGAAACGAACACGGTGATGTGGCTACTTTCTGTTTTTCCAGTGGCTCGCGAGCTGTCGTTCGTTACTCGACGAACTGGAACGAAGAAAAGAAAAGAAAAGAAAAAAGGAGGGGGGAAAGGGCTAGGAACGAAAGATCAAAGATCAAAAATAGATTGCAGCGCGTGAGGAATGGGGAGAGGCGCGGTGGGTTCGAGAACGCGTTCTCGGCGGCTTTGCGGCTGGCATCCTCCCCCTGCAGCTGCGATACAATTAACACTCGGTAATCATCCATGCGCTCGCATTAGTGCGTCTAACCGCCGGCACTCTGTGTAAATGTAAACAGCATGTAATTACCAGGAAATAAATGTTTGAAAGTCCAAACGGAGAAAACCGCGCCGCGTATTAATTTCCCCCTCGCAGTTTGCATTTCGTTTGGTTTCGCCAGCCTCTCTCGCCGCCTCTCGCAACCCTAGTCGCCGCATCTGCTCCTGTAGGGTGACAGTTTGTTCGGCCAATTTGCCGATTTCGTCGCGTTTCTCTCCCGATTCGATCTCACCCCAGCAATCAACGCTGTCACTCTACTAACGCTCTAATTCCAAGGACCATTAATTTACGCCAAACTCGCAACCGCACCCCGTTGTTATCGTTGTTATCCTCTCGATAATTACGCGACACATCCTCAGGAGTAACGTAGTTGCTAATAGCCTCTGTAAATTGTAAACTGCGAGTCCTGCAAGAGCGGAGGGGGTTGTTTCGTCCGCGTGGACGGCCGCAGATCGATCGCCAGGTGAAAAATATGAAAATAATTGCTATGGACAATACAACTGTCGTCGTGCTTCTTGTATTTTGCGCCAACCAATTAACGAGCAATTTCTCTCTATCTCTGTTTCTCTCTCTCGTTCTACCTTCGGCAGATGTATTCACAACTCTGAAATGCAAAAAGAAGAAGAAGGAAAAAACATCAGCACCGAGAATGGCACCGTTCTTGTCATTCGCCGCGGCGTTATCGATTGAATCAGCCCTCCGCGACTTTCACCAACTACCGCGCTCTTGCAGCGCAGCGTAATCATTATCCACGCGTTCGCCAAACTCGAAAATCTGAATCTCTTGCGATCGCTCTCCTTCTGCCCTCTCGATTCTTTCCAAAAGTTTCCAACGCGGAAGAGAAATGTCCAGTCGAAACCGACCGAAATTTTTCGCGTCGCGTCGATCGGGATCGTCTGAGTAACAGTAAATCCAAGATCGTAAGAACCAAGCGGGGTGAGCGCTTTATTTGTTTATTAATTAATGGGAAAGCCGCGCGACCATGCGTGCCCAATATCAATATGCCCGATGCGGCGAGCCGCACCCCTTTTCCTCCCTCGACGCGTTCAGCCGGTGAACCTTCTCTTTAATCTCGCGTGACCGAACAGACACGACCGGATCACGCTTCCTCTCGACAGTTCCTTTGTTGAAACTTCGCTACTCCGCGATTCCTGACCATCTTGCGATTGTATCAAACGTCAGGGATGATCTTTCAACTGACCCCCTCTCTCCTTCTGTCTTTTATTTTATTTATTATTATTTATTTAATTATTTATTATTGTTCAATTATTGTTATTATGTTGATTTTATTTATTATTGTTTATTTAATAATTATTTATTATTGTTCAATTATTATTATTATGTTGATTTTATTTATTATTGTTTATTTAATAATTATTTATTATTGTTCAATTATTGTTATTATGTTGATTTTATTTATTATTGTTTATTTAATAATTATTTATTATTGTTCAATTATTATTATTATGTTGATTTTATTTATTATTGTTTATTTAATAATTATTTATTATTGTTCAATTATTGTTATTATGTTGATTTTATTTAATAATTATTTATTATTGTTCAATTATTATTATTATGTTGATTTTATTTATTATTGTTTATTTTATAATTATTTATTATTGTTCAATTATTATTATTATGTTGATTTTATTTATTATTGTTTATTTTATAATTATTTATTATTGTTCAATTATTATTATTATGTTGATTTTATTTATTATTGTTTATTTTATAATTATTTATTATTGTTCAATTATTATTATTATGTTGATTTTATTTATTATTGTTTATTTTGTAATTATTTATTATTGTTCAATTATTATTATTATGTTGATTTTATTTATTATTGTTTATTTCATAATTATTTATTATTGTTCAATTATTATTATTATGTTGATTTTATTTATTATTGTTTATTTCATAATTATTTATTATTGTTCAATTATTATTATTATGTTGATTTTATTTATTATTGTTTATTTCATAATTATTTATTATTGTTCAATTATTATTATTATGTTGATTTTATTTATTATTGTTTATTTTATAATTATTTATAATTATAATTATTGTTCAATTATTATTATTATGTTGATTTTATTTATTATTGTTTATTTAATAATTATTTATTATTGTTCAATTATTATTATTATATTAATTTTATTTATTATTGTTTATTTCATAATTATTTATTATTGTTCAATTATTATTATATTGATTTTATTTATTATTGTTTATTTCATAATTATTTATTATTGTTCAATTATTATTATTATATTGATTTTATTTATTATTGTTTATTTCATAATTATTTATTATTGTTCAATTATTATTATTATATTGATTTTATTTATTATTGTTTATTTTATAATTATTTATTATTGTTCAATTATTATTATTCTATTTATTTTATTTATTTAATAATTATTTATTGTTTATTTAATTATTATTATTCTATTTATTTTATTTATTATTATTGTATTTAATTATTATTGTTCTATTTATTTTATTTATTATTATTATATTTAATTATTATTCTATTTATTTTATTTATTATTACTATATTTAATTATTACTATTATTATTCTATTTATTTTATTTATTATTTATTTAGTAATTATTTATTACTATTTATTTAATAATTATTATTATTCTATTTATTGTATTTATTATTATTTATTTAATAATTATTTATTATTATATTTATTTTATTTATTTATTATCGGCGATTTATATCATTTATTATTTATTTTATTTATTATCTTTCTGTCGGTTTCCTTCTCTTTCTTTCCTCGTATTTTCAGTGACAATGCGGGAAACGCGGAAAATACTTTGTGGATGAGAGCAGCGAAGACGTGTAAAGAGGAAGTGAAAATGTCAGGCAGTCGAAATCACCGATCTACTCGTCGTTCGTAACAACGAACGTGATGACCGCCGCGCTCGTCCATCGGAGCCCAAGGTCAATCCAACTGTAGATAGTCGTGTATAGTTGAGTACATACGCACGATGTGTAGCCGATTAGCCATGTAGTCGGTCGCGCGGCGAAAAATTTTACTCGCCGTAAAAACAACGAGGTGGTGATTGATAAAGGGACGAGTGAATTTTCGTGAGAAAGTGAGCGCGTTAATTTTCACGCCGATACGTACAATAGTCCCCAGTTAAGCGTCTGTCGCTATCCCCACCAATTTGGACCATCCCCACTCTATGCTACTTAACCATGCGACCGCGTGAAACATGACACCTTCCATGCGCGAAACAAGCGACATATGTAATACCGATATTGGCGCCTGGTAACGAAACAATCGACTCTCATTCCCTCTCTTGCCTTCGGTGCCAATTCGCAGAATACACCTGCCCGCTTAAGCATCCGGTTCCGGTCCCGAACTGTGGACTACTGTACGTTCATGTGCTCATGTATATATCTAAAAAAGACAGAGAGAAAGACGAGTAATTCGATTGCGCACGAAATTCGTATTACTCGTACACGGAGTCGAGCGAGCACAACTTCAACAATCGCGTCGAAGCGACGAGAGAGAGGTTACTTTTTCGTTTTTCGTTTCGTAGATCGACTGTTGTAAACTCCGAAC
This sequence comes from Tetragonisca angustula, assembly GCA_036937485.2. Lineage (NCBI taxonomy): Eukaryota > Metazoa > Arthropoda > Insecta > Hymenoptera > Apidae > Tetragonisca > Tetragonisca angustula. The sequence goes on along the minus strand of JAWNGG020000336.1, from coordinate 103,462 downwards.
GCCCCGCGTTTCTCCTCTCTCAATGAACGGCTACACTACTCTGTAACGAAATTCTGGAAAAATAAGAATCGGAGAAATTATTTTTCGTACTACGAGCTTCTCTGTAGCAAGGAATCGATATATTGCAATATACTTCCTCTCTTAAATAGAATTTCTACCATCAAACGATACAATTTCTTCCTTTCTTTTCACTTTGCTTTGTTTCCTTTCGAGAGATGCTGTCCAAGCTCTGTTTTTCTTTAAGTTTCGTTTCAAGTTCGCGGTATTTGCGAGACTTCGTTCCACCCAATCTCGCCATCTGGCGATCGACCGCCGATTAATCCGGGAATCAACGAAATCGACGTTGCCGGCCGTCGATAATCGCGATTGCCAAAACCACGTTATCGACCAACTTTGGTCAATGATTCAGCACAGAACGACACCGATGACGGGACGATAACGTGAATATGCTCAAAATTCGTTTATTTGTTATTTGATAATTCTCTCTCCATTTTTTCTTTATAGGCGAGATTAAAACGTGCGTGAGAAATGCTAATGTTCTCGTTGAATACTTTTAAGAAAGATGTCGAACTTTATCAGAATCAACATACTGGCTGTACACGATCATTGTCTCTCATCCTGATTTTTATTAATATCTCCCGAAACTCCAGCTCTCAAACGATTACTCAAATTGAACGCAATCTAGATATCAAAAGAGGAATTTCATTTGTGGAATGGTCTTGCCATTTCTGCAACGCGTATATCATGCCTATTTAGGCTGAACATGTTCAATTTTCGTACCTCTAAACACATTTCTCGATAATTGTTCTAACTGTCTCACTTCTCTTAGATATCTGCGAGATCTACCGATACGTTACACTTCGGCGAATATATATTTCCCATATTTTCCATTTTGTTCGTCGTACTGCAAACTTAATGTTAAAAATTGGCCAAGTGATATTTCGAAATCAATTTAATGTTGTTCTCTCGTTAAAAGATAAATCCACAAATGCTCGCACATATCTAATGCTTCGAGTTTAGTTGTCCAAATACGGTCAGGAACAGCGCACAATAAACGTACAGTAATAATGTGAAAACATCTATCAACGTCAACCGCGTTGAGAGTACTGTATGCTAAACTTAAATATTCAATAACCTGAATGATGACTAATCTGCAATTCACGATTTGTTCATGATAAAGCATGATTCGAGTCTCGTCAGACCAAAGAAAAACCAATTGTTCTTTTTCTTTTTCTTTTTTTTAAGCCATTCGTTACAAGAGCTGAAGCATAAAGTTCAGACCGGTAAGAATTCTCTACTTTATAACAAGAGTAATATACAGCTAAAATGTGTAACTAAAATAGTGTATACGCATATGCATATATCATGTATATGTATATGTACACATACATATCGTAAAAATTCTAATATCGAACCTCGTAGAGACTTTTCCCTCATAAATGCTAATCATTTACATACTTATGTATAGATAAAATAAATGTATCGTTTACTCTCTTAAAAAGGGCTAAATGTTTCTAATTTATATAACGTGACGCGTGTATCGTAAAGATCCATTTTTGATTGAATTGGCAAAAAAATATGTTTCAGCTATATTTTCTATATTTTCTATAACAGGATGCTCACGCTGGCACACGTCGTTCCAATCCTTCACGCTACCACGTCAAAGATAAGATCAATTGCCACACACGAAGCTTAACCTTAACTATGTACACGCGTATCGCATTTGATTTTAATCTTTTGCGAAAATCGACAATCTGTGTTTCATCGTGCTACCGATAAGAAAAAGAAAAAATACATGGAATGGCAAATCCTATTTTCCCTTACGATAGAAATAATTATTAGAAGCAAGCAGCGACTCGGCTGAAACCATTTTCCTCTCTGTTTTTTTTTCTTTTTCTTTCCTTTTTTTTGTTCACAAACACTATCAGTTACCTCGACAACGCTCGAGTTTAAAATCTGCTTGACAAATCTGTTTCAAGAAATCTGTTCGAAAGTTTTGCAACGGACATCAAGGAAGAAAGGAGAGGAATGAGTTATTTTACATTCGCGTGACCTAAACGATATGTGTATGTAAAGCGCGGTCGAAACAAATTGTTTCTTCTTAATTGCACACAAGTTCGAACTTTCGAGCGTTCAACGATTAGATTTATCATTCCATTTCTATATCTTGTTAAGATCTGTGAATCTTTTAATCATAATTCAGTGAATAATATAATCTATCTGTACATTCACAACCGTTCAAATACACAATAATATCAACATATTTAATATTGGACCATTGTAAATGAAAAGAAGGGGATACTTAATAAAAAGATTTACATTCATTACAAAACACCGACCTGCTGCAGAATTCTATCACAAAAAAATACATATACACGTTATTTCAATCTCACGTTTTCGTTGTTTCCCTTTTTTTCTTCTTTTTTGCTCAATTCGAAAAATAGAAACAAAGCATTTGTTGTCCCGTTAAAGTGTTAGTCAGATACTTAAAATATGCAACTTAAAATATGAAAAATCGAAGAACCGGTTGATATATTAGTAACATTATTATGCGAGGAAGGAGAATTGATATCACGCTACGACGCGTTTCTCAGAAATTTTATTTCTGCATTTCATGAAAAAAGAGAAGTCGTTTCACCATAATTCTCATATATTCCATTTCATTCAGTCATTATTTATATAAGATAAGGTATTACAGTAATTTACTATGTACGAATTTCAGCTACTTCCATATCAGATCTGAATTGAAGACTGGTATTTAAAGACTCCGGTCTCAGCTCTGATTTGAAAACAACTTGTCTATATAAGTCCATATTAAATATATTTTACAATAATATTATCATTGTACATGAACAACGTACGCTTTACACCTCGCTTTTGCATCGCAAACTAATCAGTGCACAACGAGTAATTTTACACTCTCTCTCTCTCTCTCTCTCTCGCTCTCTCTCTCTCTCTCTCTCTCGCTCTCTCGCTCTCTCTCTCAAAGTAAAACTAAATAAAATAATTACTCTGTGGTACACCCAATACCATTAAATACGCTAATTAGACATATATTTATCCTGACGATGAATGAATAACATTAACCTTTTTTTAAATCTGCGAATTAAAAAGGGAAATAATAGCTCGTGTACGCTGATTAGGATCACGATTGGCAAGAAGGTGTCAATTTGTTAAAATAGACGAGGGGACTGGATTTGTAACCCCAATGTGTGCGCCGCCCTGGTACCTGCTACAGTAAAATCAATATTTTATAACAAAGTCTTTGCTTCTAAACAAGCTATAATTACGTTTTGACAATGCTCTCTATGATTCAATTTGCTTTCCAATCATGTACTGACATTATTAAAGTTTATAAAAATCTATACAAGTTTTATAATATCATTCATACTTCATATTGTTAAATAACTATACTATGCATTCATATACCAACTGAAAAGACTGAGAATGCATGGAAAGATAGAAAATCTCTTGTCTCATAAGCCATAACTAAATACAAATATATATTTGTAACATTTCATTTTTTTGTTAATAACAATTACAATTATTCGCATATTCTCAAAAGTTCAAGACTATAAATACACAAAACTAGTTATGTACTTTCTTTGCAAGATTCATACATTCTCGTTCTTCTCCACTGGAACTTTATTCAAACAAAAGTCTAATCAATGCTGGTGGCGAATCAAATAATCAATTGTAAAAAAAAAAAAAAAAAGAAAGAAGTGCTTACATGATGTTGGTAATCAGGCGAAAGAAGGTTATTCCTTGTGTTCTTCGGTAGTAGTAGCATTAGAGGGATTTTGAGACTCTGATGAAGATGAAGGTGGTGCCTCTGTTGTTGTGTCTGTTGCATCTTGACTCGAATCCGAGCTATCCTTTATGTCCTCCTCCTTTTTCTCTTCACTGATACTAGAACTCTTACTTTCTTCCGCAAAGTTTTCCGATTCTTCCGTAACTTTCTCCTCCTTGAAATTAGAGTCAAGCGCCTTGTCAGAAGCTTCTTTATTTTCAGATTTTGTAACGCCCTTGTCCTCGCTATCTCCCAATTTTTCTGCATCCTCTTTGTGTTCATCGACATCTATTTTAATAGATTCCTCTTCGGAATGCTTTTCGCTTTTATTATTAGCTGCTTCCTCATCTGTATTATTGTCATTATTTTTTTCTTGTCGTTTTGGACGCCCGCGTCCACGACCACTACCTTTCGTCGATGTGTCCCTCTTCTCTTTCTTAGGTGGCGATGGCACAGGTGTCGATGAGGTAAGGCCTCGTGCTGAACTACGTGTGCGCCTCCTCCCTTCAACTTCTCCAACAGAAGCATTTAAATCCTGTAATAGAAAATCATTCGCTATTAACTGTGACTCTGAACGTAATGAACTTAAAAATACAAATCGAAATCCACAGTCTATTTTTGCTATTGCAACGATTACACGACCACATGATCTTTAAAAATGCAAATAATAAAGTAATAACAAAAAAACGTCACGAATACGAATTTTTAATATTAAAGTTTACAATTGACGGTTGCAACGTGTGTTAGTCCTTCCCCCTCCAAACCTAACAGAATGACCCCTCCACCTCTACTCCAACCCCTATATCCCCACTCTGAACACCCTTCTACTCCCGTAGGCAATGTTTACGGGACAGATTAAATGGAGGGAAATAAGGAACCAAAGGGGTAAAACTTTGACTCCTTGGATTTTAAAGGCACTTTTGAATTTTTCGACAAAACTAATTTTCATTGTATAATGATCTGATCTTGAAAGAACAAACATAAAACGTATAAAAGATTAAAGGGGGGGGGGGAGCACAAACGGGGAAAAAAAACAAAACACACCTTTGTGACTCGTTCTCCTTCTTGAGCCAACCTTTCTAGTGTGGAGAGTCTTTTCGTTCCTCCCCGTTTATTTTTCGTTGGACTTGGTTTCTCCTCTGCTGAATGGTCCTGAAAATATTTCATTCTTGCGTTACATCTCATGGCGAAATATATGAAAATTCATCACGTCGTTGAATAATTGCAATCGCATAACATGTAAACTGGTCGATGAAAAAGAAAAAAGAGGAAAAGGACGTTAAACGACGGCTGATTTAAGAATTGTGTCAAACTACGCGTGTCAAAATGCACAAACATGATGATAATTACAACCGTGATAAGATTATTAGGGATCGTTGATCTACACGGGAGTATACGACAAGTTTGTTTAAGTTTCCCGCCATTTTGCCAAGTCTATATGTATTTCTAGCGTCGTAGCCTCGAACGATGTTCCTAAAAGAGAGCGAGTTTTCGTAGAAAACCGCGTGACAGATAGTCCTGCGGCCGAAATCTATTTCCCGCCTTTTTCGATACACGCCTATTGCCGTTAACCAGGGAGTCCCTTCGTCACGAGAGGTACAAATAAAAAACATCCACCATCTTTGCCAATGAAGGACAAACGGCGCAGCTTTGAAAAATCACTGGGCCCGTGGCTACGCGGCAAAAGGCGTCCGTGTCCTTTAGCTGTGCAGCATCGTGCATCGCGCAATCACTCGCCAAACAACGTCCCCTCGTCGTAGCACAGGCTATTCTATCGAATTTTCGAGAGAACGAGCGTCTTCTCATATTTGAGGGGCGCAACACGCCGCCTTAGCATGAAAACTCGGCTTGATGAAGATATTTCTCGCGCTTCTCTCCGCTTACCTTCGACACATCCTCGATGTTGTTGTCGTTCTTGCTCTCCGCCTTGATCTCGGACATTTCTTCGCAACTGAATCACTCAAAAACACTGGAAAAACCGCGGTTTCTCAACAAGAATTCGTGCTGAACCCGGTCGCACTGTTTATACGATAAGCAAAGATGGCGGTTAGCGTGGGTCACGTGACACATCGTCAAACGCAGAGCGGGAGTTCAGAGCGCCGCCTTGCGATTAACCGAGCAATTCGACACGTAGCGACGCATAACGTATGGAACGTTTTAAATTCATTCGTTTAATCCTCACTTTGTTATTCCTCCTCTTCCTTCTCGTCATCGTCGTCGTCATCATCATCCTCCGACTCTTAATTCGACACTGTCGACGTCTCTCTCGATCTCATCGACAGGATCCATTATGACTTTATGAAATAAATTCTCTTTAACGGTACAAAAACGCTCGATTACTAAATTCCCGGCGGTATCGTGGAAAAAGTTACACGAAATGCGAAAGACGCATCGCTAACAATGCCAACACCATATACCTCCGAGTAATTCTGCCGGACCATCGGGACCAACCTCACGTTGTACGCTCATAACGTGATACATCCTCGGATTCGTTGATTCTCGTATTTGTAAATTACGAGAAACGAAGAATTACCAGTCTCTATAGTCAAAACGATTTAACGGACGTGCGAGTAACTGCGTCATTTTTAGGAAACCCACCTATTAATAACATTGACATCGGTGAAAATAGATATCAAAACAAACCGACATTGTTGTCTTTTTACTTCAAAAACAAGCAGAGCGGAATGAATATGTACAATGGTATAAAATTAGGGCGTATCGTTGTTTAACATCGTTTCAGGGCATGGCAATTAAACATCTGATCGTTGAAGATATTTTTTGTACAGTTTTTTCCATCATTATCATTGTCCGATACTTTTCTTTCAATGTTCCAAACGACTGCTACGGTGACAATCACATGTCTAAAATTATATTACCAAATTTAAGTTCAAGACAGTTCACAACGGGCATTCGTTCTTGTATAAATGCCGATCTAATGAGTCGGCATTCTTCTGAACCAAAATCTTGCTCTGAAATCGTCACTGCACGTTAAGAATGCTGGAGCGGTTGGAGAGTGAACGATCAATCTCACTGGACCATTGTGTCCTAGTGATAGCAATTGTTTCCTAGATGCGTTTCGAGAATTCCATGCGCACAATGATGTTGTTGCCTCGTCGGGAAACATTACATAATCCTCGGTGTGATTAAAAATAGCTTGAGCTTTATGTTCTTGTTTGCCTATTAAAAACCATAGATTAATCACGTTGTAATTTTGTACGATAACAAACGAAGAACAAACTTAATTTCTTTTTGCACACTATTTTGCAAATAATGCACCTAACGCTTTAGTATTTTACCTGTAGTTCCAGCACCTGTGTACGCTATTAAACATCTGCTAGTAGACAATTCCCATAATTTAATCAAAGAGTCTTTCCCCGATGATAGTAAATACTGAAATTTAAAAGATTATGCATTGATTACTTAATATACAAATTTACTACTTGACAGATAAATATTTCAAGTACAAACCTTTCCATTTCTTGTGAAAGTCACTGAACATACTTCATAACCATCGTGTGCTTTCACAAAAGTATTTATGCATCGGTTCGACACACCATCCCACAATTTGATACTTCCATCTTTACCAGCTGATGCGTAAGTCTTCGCATCGGGAGAATATTTAATACTAGTTATTCCAGCTGTGTGTTGATGACTTGGTATACTACAGACAAAACACTGCGCCGTATTTACGTCATACAGTCTAACTACCGGATGATTGGTTCCAACAACCAAAAAGTCACCAGTTGGATGGAAAGATAAACATCGTATTTGATCTGCATCCGTAATAGTTCTGAATGCCTTTTTAACGCTGGCCTTGCTGAAATCAAACAGCTTAATAGAAAAGTCTCTGCTTCCGGATACAAGGATAGGCTCTCTTGGATGAAACTCCAAGCACGTCACTTCCTCCAAGTGATCGTACAATGTTCTTATAACTGGATGGCCACCTGTTTGATCACCAGGTGCCATTTCATCTGGCGCAGATTTGGCTAACATTCTGTCTACATCTAAGATTTTAATCGACGCATCGACAGATCCAGTGGCAATCAACTGACCATCTGCAGAGAATGCCCCAGCTCTGCAATTTCCTTTATGCGAAGTCACATAGGCAGTCTCATACTGCGCTGGTTCTGGTGCTTGAGTTTGAGCCTCAGTCTCAAATTCTAAGTCCAAGCCAGGTCCCAAAGTATTATCAAAGGTCGACGTGAAAGAGGATAAATTACTAGTATCCTTTTTAGAACGGTCTGGTTCGTGTGCCAGTCCGATTAACATTAAATGAAGCAAACGGTCGGACGGAGGACATGGAGGCTCTGCTTGAATTACATTTGACAGCTGTACAGCCAACGTCTGGTGTCCATCGTAGAACAATTGGCTAAAATGTTTGTTATACGTCAGTAACAAGCTTTAATTTATTAAAAAAAAGAAAGTGTACAGATTGCAAATAATTTTTGGTAATTCTAATCATTTGAGCAACTATTGCCGATTGTTGCTTTCACTGTTTCAAGTGACTAAATGATAATTTACATATGTGCAAAAAACGGGAATACGTAACCTGATCATAAGCCTGTAAAGAAGCTCTCTGCTTTTTATAATATTTTTGGGGTCTACTTCTGGTTCCTTCATGGTACACAAATCTCGTATTTCGCGTTAAAACAAAAAGTGTTACTTCTTTCCGGTACGATGCACTAAATCGCACTCGGAACGTCCGTCAATCGATGCTCTTGGTTTTCAAGGTTATATTTCTTTGTTACAATTGATTCGATAATCACCATTCAATTCTTACATAGTCAGATACATAGTTTAATAATCTTCTCCTATTTGATGAAAGAGAGATTCCTATTAATCGAACCGTTTCTTTACAGGTAAAAAATCAACAAAATTTGCATGCAGAATCTGTCAGAATGGCCGATGTGCACGAATGTTCCAAGCTGAAAGTGAGTTTTCCAGAAGAGAGAAATGCTCCAACCGTGAAACGTAAAAAGTTATTGTTTTCCAATTATAATATTAGAAAGAGGCAACCTTTCGATATAAGGAAGAGACGGAAAAATAAAGACATATACATTACTAACAAAACAAACTTTAAGGTAATTTTTATTATGAGACTATAACCTTTATGTACTTTGAACATTGCCATTTGCCAATAAGTACGAAAATAAAATCTAATTCCTACTACGTGATTCCTTGTTATTATCTGTTATATTACTGAACACAAGATATAAATATGTAATTAGAGAATTTACTCAATTTGTCATTTACTTTTATATTTACATATATTCTATATTGATATTGTTCATTGTTTACAGTTATGTAAATTATTAATGAAGTAATTACACCGTTCTTTTCTTTGACTATAATTAATGATTTTTTTTTTTATATTTCTATGATACATAAGGCACAATTGAGAATATGTGAAAAGGACTTGAGCAACGGTGCTTCAGAAGTGATTATTCATGGCCTTGGTGCTGCTATAGAAAGAGCATGCAGGTTGGCTTTACAATTAAAAGAGAATCATTATAATACCATAGAATTAGATATCAAGACTTCTACAGTACCTATTATTGGTATATAAATATTGCACAATAAGAATCATATTCTTAATACTAAATATTACGCTAACAGATTTGTATTTATTCCAGATGATTTTGAACCTGTTGATGATAACGGAGATTATGTAACAATTAATCGAAACAACTCAGCTGTACATATTCGTGTATTTCGAAAATTTTCACTAGGTACCCTTAAATACCAAGAGTGAAGTATATCTTTTGAGAAACTGCTCAAGACTTGTTAACAAAAACAATTTATGACAAATAGCAAAGGACAACTTATAATATGACAAATGAAAATATAAAATCAAATTAATAATTTGTCTCAGATATATTTAATCCCTTTAAAATGATATTTTCGTTAAATGAATTAGTACACTGGCTGGGATTGACAATTTTTGAAATATGGATAAATTTAGTCTCACTAACAATTTTCACAGTGTTGTTAGCTCTTAAGTTGGATGACAATTATTTCTTGGGCCATACAGGATGGTGGATAGTATTCTCACCACTTTTTGTTGCAGACGGTCTGAATACGTATTTCTGTGCAATTATTTTTATAAGAATGCATATGGAAGGAATGATTAAAACTGCTATCTTAAGAGCGTTATGGAGTCTAATACTGCTACTACTAATATTTGTTTTTAAATATCTCCTCTGTAAAAAGTTGTCAGGACAAAGCCCTCTAGAATATTCGGAAGTTTTAAGCCCCATATTTATTCTTTTGCAATTAATTGCAGTTAGAGCGTGTCAACTTCATTGACTGCTACGGCTTATTATTATTTACATACACAAATTCATAACGTAATGTTCATCGTTGTCATGTATGCAGACAATGCATTTATATGTATAGATAATTACAGAAAAATTCATCTTTAAACTGTTTGTTGGCTTATTATCTAACAATTTACTATTAAGGCAAGTCAATTTATAATATCTAATACCATATTTAAAAGATAAATTTAACTGCAAAGACAGAATGCAGAATGTAAAGAGTAATTGGTATTTAATATTGTACTTCTTATTTACTTAATAATTTTGTAACTTTATTATTATTATTAAAAGTTCAAGTTGTTTCATAATAATTATTAATGCTTTTGGTAAATTTATTTTAAATTTCAATAAATAGACTATATCAAATTTCATAATATTTTAGTATATGTATATTTCTATACGAAATAATAAATTTACAATTTACTGCCGTCACGAGTTATAAATCGATATATCTTATTGTAATCAAAAAGATTCATTCAATAGAGAGTAGGACATGAAAGAAAGTTAATTGATTTAAACCTAAATATAGAATTAGCTTACATCACTATTCATCATTTATTGTGGATAAGTTAAATTCAAATAAATTTTCATTAATGATGTATTCTACCGTTTCACGTGTGTTATATGTAAAACATAATAATCATTATAATTTTTAGTAACAAGCAGTCGTAAAAATATCCTAGAACTTCCAAGCTAGAAATGGAAAAACAAATTTTCATTTCATAGAATTTTCAATCAAATTATAAATTAAAAATTTTTCAGTGCCGGAAAGAATCGACTTTGCATTTTATAATAATTTATAATTGAAAGATGCAAAGCTTATAAATAACGAAATTCTATATGTATCAACAACAAGATAATAATAAATAATAAGACGAAATTGATTTGATAAATTTAGTAATGCTCTATTTATGTTCCAAAGATAAACAATGGACAAGCGTAAAGCTTAGGATAGTCTGAATTCTCCCTCCAATCATCCTTTGTGTAAAATCAATATTTCTAGCAAAAGGGTGAGAGGAATGGATGGAACCGTGTATATCCACGAATTGGAGAAGGGATGCTAATCGGGCTACGCTATACGCAACGCCTGTTGCTGCAGCCACATTTCAAAGTTCGCTGTTGGGATAAGTCATTCATTTGAATTTAAAAAAAATTCGATTGTGTATTTATGTATCAGAAAAAAGTTAGTGATGTGCTGTGAATATCAATCCAAAGATTATGGATAAGCTGACTAACTGGACCCGTGGTTAGTTCTTATATTCTAGTAGTTTACCTTTTTTTTTTCTTTCCTTTTTAAGCATTACAATGTATGTATATATATATATATATATATATATATATATATACATTGTATATATAGATAATTCTCCATAACAGGTGTGATTAAACATACAAGTGATATAATAAGAAAAAAAAAGAAATCAATTTTATTATTAATTATTTCTTATTCTTCAACTTATATCTGATAATGATTCAATCGCTTTTGCTTTACCAATAGGTATAAATGTATCATTATCAACACCAATACCTGGGCAAAATTGTGTCTCAAACTTGTCAACATCTTCAATCCTAGACAAATTACTAATCATTACTCCGTCATTGATATCAATAAATCAAGAGCTAAAATGGATTTTTCTTTTACATACATATGGTTTTGCCTGTCTCTTCTTTATACTTTCATTTTACACGTTTTTATCTATTCTACACTTAAGGTATGATATTATATTCTATATTAGAGATACAAAATTACAGAAGTGTGGAAAGACATTATATCTTCTGTTTTTTTTAGATCACTCATATCAAGCCGGCCTTTTATGTCTACAATTAATATGTTTTTATGTATACTTGGAGCATCAAGAGCAGCATGCCTCTTCATAGATCCGTACAATCTTAAAGATGTTATGCCCAAAATTATTGGATCCATAATGTGGGATATTGGATTTCCGTGTGTAACATCTGCCTTTAGTCTTATACAACTGGCTTTTTTGCAATTAACTCAGGTAATTGCATTGCTCTGACAGAAACTAAATATTAAATAAGTCAATTTCATACATGTAATATAATAAAACATATATGTTTATAACATATATGTATACAATAAAATATATATGTTTTCAGCTCAAATTTGGACCAGAAAAAATTCAAAAAGAATCCTGTCTTAGCTTAATCATAACAGGACACTTTTTTTTTGTAATTGCTAGTGATATTGCTCTTATCTCCCACAACTGTTATATGGTAAAATATGTGGTCCAAACAGTGTTCCTTGTCTGGAGTATCTTACTATACTTAACATTCCTGCATGCAGGATATAAGATAATTCATTTACTGCAAACTGTGCCAAGTAGTATGTTAATGAGAGATAGTTCTAATACACATCAGAAAGGTTTGTTTCTGTAAACTAACGTCAATTTATTTAAGATCACAACAATAAAGGAGATATTATTTAAATAATTATTTCAAAGAAATATTGCATATTAATTACAAATATCATTTTAGGTATTATGCAATTGGCAATGTTAGCTCCTTACAATAACTTAGCATCATCTGTTGCTGCTGCCTTAGTACCTACTTTGCTCAATCCTAAAATAAAGGATATAGCAGAAATAACAGAACCTGCAACTTTTACAAACGATCCTGAGAAAAGCCCTAAAGGTAAAACATAAAAGAAAACACAAGCATAGAAGCTATATTTTGTAAAACTTTTCTTTTCTTTGTTTCAACATCATAGATCGACTTATGAAAATAGCCGAAAAGGAGGAACAAGAGAAAAAAGAATGTGACAAATCTTCCTGTAAGAGTATGTCGTCCCAAGAGGAGAAAACAGTTCCCATGTCAACGGTACCGGAAGTATATGTCAGGCCTCCAACGCCTACGCCATCGACAACTAATTTACCTATAATAACAGTATCCAGTCCAAGCCGTAGAAGTTCCGTAGCTAGTAGACGAAGCAGCGACGCGTCTAAATCTTCTCGCAGAAATTCAGAATGCAGCGTTAGATTCATAAACGAGGAGGACGGTTTCACATCGGAATGTCGACGTAATTCTGACTTTAGTCCGAAACATTCGCCCGAGATTGATAGGAGACGCTCTCCGGACAGAATCTCTCGAAGATATTCCGAGAACGTAACACCTTTAGGAAGCATCCGAGACTTAAGACGATGCTCTGACTTTTCTCACGAGAAGAATCGAAGCTCTCAGTTTGCCGCTAAATTGAAAAGGAATAGCGATTTTGGAAACAGAACACCAAGGCGAATGTTACCCCCAACTGATCATCATAAATTGCCAAAAGTCGTGGATCTAAGCCCAACAGGTAGACAATAAAGCCAAACGTTAAGTTATCAATCGCAATATAAACAAACATTTAGCCAGATTGTATTTTAGGCTCGAGACGCAATTCAGATATTAGCGGTTTTAGTCCTCGAACTGAACTACGTAGAAATTCCGATATCTCCTTTCGGCGTAATTCGGAACTCGCACAAGTCAAGCCGTTGGATCTAAATCGCCGAAGTAGCGAGATTAGTATTAGAACCCTGAGCAGAAGTCCAACTCACGGTCGTAATATAGTTCCTGAAAAAATAGAGATACAAGAAAAATCTGAATCTGACTCGGACCAGCCCGACTGTAGCGAGAAAGCAGCTCTGATGACAGAAAAGAGCAAAGACAAAGATGACGATGGAAAAGTACGAAAGAAGAATTTATCTTGGAAAAACGAGAAAGAAGACGTCGAGGATATCACTGTCGAGACTACATTGCTTCCCGAAAACACTAAGATTGATGGAAAAATTGGGGTATTTCCATTTCATTTTAATATTTAATATCAAAACGATTATATTTACCCGCTAATAATTTCTTTTTATTCTATCACATTATTTTACATTTTTCGCAGAATAATGATTTTACGCTTAATTCAATATTACATCATATTGCATACGTCAATAGAACTAAATCCGACACGCCTTTACATATGTTAGAAGCAAATACAGCGGCAGTTAGAAGATCGCAAATTCGAAAAGTATTAAATGTAACATATGCAACTGCAATTTTAGGAATCATTTTATGCATTACAGATGTAGCACGTATTTTCGGACCGTACGGTAATTTAATATTACAAAATATTTTAAATACCGGATTATTATAAATATGCAATAATAGATCTGATTGAAAAAAAAAAAATGAAAAAAAAGGGATGAAAATAGATTGAAAAGAATTTTTTTTTTAATACAGGACTTTTAGCTGAAACTGTGAAATATGGTACGCAACTAACTGTCACACAATACCCTAAACCATGGCCATGGTTTATCTATCAAACTTTGTGCAGAGGTTTAGAATTGATCATGGGTTGGGCAATGGCGAGTATTACCAAGCAACCATCAGTAAGCCCACGACATCAATATTTAAGCAGTTACCCTAATTATAATGTACATGTGAAAAGAGGTAATAACCCTTATATATGAAGCAATATGACCCTTATGAAGTTGAGAATCAATGAATTGAAATATCAAACTGAATATTTTTAAAATATTTTATTTTATTCGACTTTATGCTCTAAAATTCATAAAAATACTGACAATTAATTTATAATATTACAAGAAAGAAGAAAAGAATACATAATCATTTTAAAAAATAAATAGCGTTAGTTTACAAATACTAAATTTAAGTTTAATTTAAAAACTTAATGAAAGAATACTAAGAATACTAATTTTATTGATAGAAAAAATAAAAATAAAAAAAAACTGAATATAGCAATAGATATCAATATGCTCAGTATGTCTCATTGTTTGAGACATGCTATATTCATTTCTAATAACTTAAATATAAAGGTATACTATATACTATATTTCTAAAGAGAAATTTTACACAAGACATATTCTTCTAAAGAATATATTTTAAATGAAAAATGTTTTTATTCTTCAAATTAGATTAGTTTTTGAATACATTATTTTGATAATGTTTTTAATTCCTTGTGTTCCATTCAGAAAGATTACGTCAGAGATTGATTATGAAAGAGAATATTTTATATTGAATACGGAATAATGAATCTTTAGAAAAGAGTTATTGTTTCTGAAAAGAAAAACTTGAAATCTGTATATAAAAAGATATTGTATTAGTAGATATAAACCACTCATAAATAAGATTTTATTCCACTTATCTAATGCACCAATTGAGAATTAATAGTAATAATATCAATTCAAGTTCAAAGTGCCCTACTATTGAAGATTTAACAAATGTTTAACAAGAGATCTTTGTAACTAATGTGTAATTGACCTATCTACAAATGCAAACTGTAACAGTGTTGTGATCCTATATGTGATATGCAATTGTGTCTAGAATAGGAGACCATTTTACGCTTATGTAAGTGTCAAGTAACGACGTACCTTATGAGATAAGAGACTGGAAAATTTTATTATTTATTAGTAAAAGATTACATGTTAATATATTTACTACTTAATTTTACATAAATTCTTTCGATATATGTACTACGTTCTTTTAAGTTAAATAGTTTTCATAATTAAGGTTCTAGTAATAGCAGGTATCACTTGATAATATAACTATATCATGAAATTAATTATTATTATATTAACATATTTTTGTATTTTTAATAACATTGATTATCATGAAACGGTGATATTATTATTTAAAGATATATGACTGAAACGTTTCAATAAAAATAATACTTGTGTGTGTGCATGTGAGCGCGAGAAAGAAAAAACACAACCTATGCAAATTATGTTGCATCCTTAAAACAATTATTCTTCTTATTATGTATTACTTTTAAAACTTAGGTTTGCAGAATTAAGTATATTAGTATTAAAATACATCATGAAATGTGGAGCAAAATAAATAATCATACTTACACAAGCATGAAAGGTCTCACTATTTGTTTAGGAAAATCATATTAGATAAATGTTTGATGTGCCAAATACTTATGTTACGGATATTTAATGTTTACAAAGATTGACTCATATAAATTATATCCTTTAGAATTATTAATATAAATCGATATTTATATACAATCCAGTGTACTGTAATGATTGATATTATTTTAACTATACTGATCGGTACTGTTTCAACTTAATAGTACATAATAAACCACTATTTTTATCGACGAAGGTTAGATTATTAAAAAAAAAAAAAAAACCTATTCTATCGTCTAAAGTTTAACGTAAATTTTACGCAATAATAAAAGTTCAAAACAAAGAAATTTAATTAACTTAAAGATCACTTCCCCTTATACATTTAATTCCTTAAATATTTCAGGGAGTAAATATTATGTATGGTCATACATTCAAGTATAAAATTGTATTTACCAAAATTCGAGTAATGTATAAAAAGCAAGAAATTAAATTAGAATAGAATAAAATACTCTTTTTTTCTTACTTCTATTTATTTTATTAATAGAATCATATATTGTAGTAATTTTTATCAGAAAAATTTTTTTTATTGCATGCTGAGTAAACCTTAAAAATATAGTTTTTAATAGTAATGAAATATTATATTCATAATGTTATTATAAAATCATTATAACTATCTATATAAATGTAATTGTACTTATTTTATCTGAAAAAAGATTATAAGAATTAAAATAAAATTCATTAATTAGCAAGTACATATATTTTTCTTTTGCATTCACATTTAAATTTTGTATATATTTTAACAGCGTAACTAGTAAACTAAATTGATTTTCTCTGTTTTCATCAATGTTAACCAATTAATCGATGATTGTATTTAAATTTAATTCAGAAAAATGTTAATAAAGAATAAGTATTATTAAAATGTTTACTCAATCAATTATATTTAACAGTACTTTTATTAACTATAGTATTAATTATTTTACTTATATTACTTACACTTTACTTTACATCCCCTTACATAATACAGGGATATAGTTTAATCTTAGCCTTTATAATCAAAATAATCTATTTCTGGTTCTGATGTCTTTATGGTTGATGGCGTTTCTGATTTTTGGAATTTCTTCGCAGGCAGTGATAATATTGTCCTGAAATGAACAAATAAACAATTTGAGATAAATATATAAACCCATCGTTGATTTATTTAAAAATATAAAAGAACTTATTTTTAGGTTTAAATAAACTATTTTATACAGCATCACTTACTTTACAGATCCATCAGTTTTTGTAGTATTTAACATTGGACCTGGAACTTTTCTCTGGCCATTCTCCCGTTGCACAATTTCTAATAAACTATAGCTAGGTAACCAACACTGTAATAAATTTTAACACAAAATCAGAAATTTAAAATCGTGTGTTTAATCGTACTAGTTAAACATAAAGAAACGCATTACCTTATCTTTAACAGCAGTTGCAACAACATTTCTTTTTGGCTCTTGATCATATGCTTGACTTTCACAACCGAAATGTTCACAAGATTCATGAATAAAATGACGTTTATCTTTATTCATACTATCAAAGGAATAACTGCGTGATTTTTGCTTAGAGGTCTTTGCTAGTTGAACTAATTCCGTTAATTTCTCGTGGACCATTTGGCAAAAATGCGGATCCTTTTTAGCCCACTGTTTCATAAAATCACTGTATCTAGGCATTAATTTGCCACTTAAATCCGGATTTGCAATTTGCAAACCCAACGCTAATCTCCTATTTCGTTCTATTATTTTGCATTCGTCGTTGCAGTCTAAAGTTTTTAACTGATTCTGCTTCTTTACTCCTTGGCCGAATACTTCTTCCAAATTAAAGGAATGACCTAATTGCATATCAGCCATTTTACTGGCTAATATACTGCTTGCTATTCTTTGATATTCTTTGGAATTTTCAGCACAAACACGTGACATGGTCCTATGCCCACACTGACACGTCACCTATATGTGAAAAGATTTTTATTAGTAACTTAGGAAGTCAACGTATCAATACAAACTCTAAACTTGTAATTGTAAAAATCTTACGCATCATCAAATCATAAATATTGTTTTATGAACAAAATGAATTAATTACCTTAACCATTTCCTTGCAAGGTGTATCTGGACATTTACCCTCGTGGCACGGGGCAGCACAGATATGTCCACACATTTCTCTTTGAACGGTGCAAGGTTGAGTACACTGTTGGCCCGGTTTTTCACACGGTCCGGAATGACAAGTAGTAATACATTTATGTCGACCGCAAGATATGGGCTTGTTACATGGCAAGCCACATGAAATTTCGTCAACATAACATGGTACAGCTTTACGTAACTCGTGCTTGCCGTGACACCATCTTTGAGTAAGGACAGTGCAAGGTGGACAATTTGGTTCACTATGGCAATTATGCAATACTTCGTGGCCACAAGAATGCTGACGGGAGCATGGTTTGTCACACGTAGGTCTTCTTGTTCCACAAGGAACAGGAGGATACACCACAGAAGCTCCGCATTCGCAGCGTAATTCGTAAAAACTAGTTCGCCAACAAGGTTGACATCTTCCTACATTAACATAACAATTTTATATTCATTGCGATATTAAATTGTATTTGATATACAATAACAGGTCAAAATTGACTTAAGAGTACATATCGATCTACTAATTTTTTCAATCTTCCTTTCTACTAAAAATCCTAGTTTTTCTAACTTTATTATACAATTTAATATCAAATTTAATCGATGATTATAACGCGATTAAATACCTTTATGACAATTTCGTCCGCATTGATGCTTTCCACAGCTCAGCGTTTTCGAACAGATTACTGGACAAGTATGTTCTGTTTCTACACAACATCGTTTGTTACATTTGTGTTTGCCGCAGGATTTTTTCTTTGAACATTTCTTTTCGCATCGTACATCAGCTTTTGATACCAAATCTTTACAAGCTATTTCTTTATCCATGTTTCCACAACGACACTTAACATTGGTGGTTAAATCGCAAACAGGACAATCTCCTACGTGACATTTTACTTTACAATTATGAGGGTCATCTGCAGACAATATATTACATTATAAATTTTTATCATATTTTATCAGGCATTCCACGGATTTTCTTGAAATACTCGCCAGGTTGTCCACAATTTAAATTTTTCGAACACACTTGGTCACAGACAGGAATTGGATCTAAACAAGTTTGTCTTTTATCTGGTAATGGTGTTTGTCCACAGCAACAGGTTGTAATTTTTCCAGGAGTCAAAGAGCAAGGTTTGCAAGCTCCCGGATGACATAATTTTGTACAAACGTGATTACCACATTCCAACGATTTCCCACAAATGACCTCACAAGCATATGCAGGTGGAATATAACTCTCACAAATTAATACATTTGAAAATTTCCCACAATGACATGCTAAAAATAAATATATCATCAGACAATTTATTAGTTTAATTTAAAATTATGTCACAGTAGAATTTCATTTATATGAACCTGTACTTTTGTTATATGAATGAAAAATCACTAGTAGAGGAAAGAATATGAATTCCAATCACATAATTCATATAAACAGAATTCTACTCCATATATGAACTATGTACCTTGCTCTATTGTTTTTTCACATTTTGCACATTCTCCATAATGACATTTACTTTGACATTTGTGTCTACCACAATTTAAATCTTTACCACAGATAGAATCACACTTCAATAATTTATGAGTTTTACATTGTACTGTTTGTAGAGTTCTACCACAGCCACAATACTTTGTTACCATTGCTGTACATTGTGGACAAGATCCTGGATGACACAAAAGAGTACATTTATGTGGACAATCATTTTTCGATAATGTTCTACCACAAACTTCGCCGCAAGAATGTGCAATATCTCTACGATTCCATTCAGGTGCTCTCACTTTTCCACAAAAGCAGAAGTAATCGTCGGGAATTATTGAGCTAACATTTTGACATGCCGGACATCTCCAACCATTCTCTATGTAAACGGTATACAAAAAATTATTTACAATTTTTTAATAAAAATATTTTTTTCAAAGTTACAACTAATCAACTGTTTACCAGCTTGTGATGAGTTTGCCCATTTTTTAATACATTTTAAATGAAACACGTGATAGCAATTGGAGCATGACCAAGTATAATCATTCTGTTTAATACATTCACAACATACTAAGCATTCCAATTCTCCCTTATTCAGTTGTTCTGCTAGTCTTTCTCTCTGACTTGCATCGTTATCTGCACGATAAAGTAACAGAATTATTATTATTACATTAAAAATATAACGCAATGTAGAATTATAGAAACTCATGTATACACTCACCAACAAGTGATTTTTTATTTTGTCCCCGTTTTGGAATATTTCTTTCATTAATTTTCCTCCTACTTCTCCAATGTTCATTCTCCTTTTCTTTATTTTCAGATACATATTTCCCTTTATCTTTCTCTTTCAAAATTACCAGTTTATTTTCAAAATTACCTCTGTAATGTTCCTTAAATGCATTATATCGCTGATAATTGTGCCTTTTCTCTATTGCTTCTTTTGCATCTAACCCAGTTTCCTCGTTGAAACATTCTTTGTATTCATTACATTCTTCACTACTGCACGTTTGATCTTTCGCTTTAAATCTATCTTCTTTACCACAATTCTCTCTGCCATATCTCTGATAATGATGTCGCTTTTCTTTATAAAAATTTCCTTCTCTATTATATCTATCATTGTACTGATATCTCCTTACATTTCTATGATTATTGTACGTCTGTTTTAATCCAGAGTTATAGTAAGTAAATTCTTTAACTAGATTGTTGGATTCCTGTACATTATTATCCTGTACATTACTATCCTGTATGTTATTATCTTGTACGTTATTATCATCAATAATAATTCGTTCATTGTTGTTCTTATGTGATAAATTTTTATGTCTATTTGAACTTATTTTTATGTTTAAAGATGATTTTCCTTTATTTGAATTTGTTGCACAATCTTCTTTACTATTACAAGCAACATCATTATTCATTGGACGTTCATCCGATGCATTCTCATTTGCACATTTTGGACTTACTTGCGAGTTTTCTGAATAATGCTTATTAACAAAGTACTTATTACCTTGAAGTTTATGAGCTCTGACATGTTGCTGATAGTAATTTGTATATGCATACTTCTTATAACATTGGTCTTCTTTGTGCTTACCATTGGGACTCTTTTTGCTATTGTATTTTTTATCATGCCTATTCATGTTGCAAGAAAAATATTTATCTGGTACTATCTTGTTACTATCCTGGACATAAGAATTTGTATTGTTAATACATTTTACGTTCTGCGACTCATTTTTGCTCCTATCATCGTATTCTCTATTATTTGGCACAAACTCCTCGGCCATAACATGTAATTTTGAGTGACTCATTATACTATCCGAAGGTTCTTTGATTCTTTTCGTACGATCGTACTTGTCTCTGTTGTCTTCTAAGTCATTATCGCAATTCCAAGGAGCATTGGATAAATAACATTGTTCAGGTTTGGTAACATGTGGATAGTACTCCTGACTATTCAATGCATGCGTATTCATTGGATTCGTTACGTATTCATAACTAGCTGCCGTGGCCACTAAGTTTGGCATAACATTCACATTCGAATGATAGAAGGTACTTGGTCTATTCTGTTCAAACATGCGTTCATTTTGTACATAGAATTCGCGTTTAGGTTGTAAATAATCATGACTCATATTATCAGAGAATAATGCCCAATTTCCTGACGCAGGCCCGGGTGCATTCTGATCAGCATACATTTGGTAATAGTCTTCGTCATCCGGTCCCAAATAAGAACCGTCCCATGTGGCCATAGCTTTTGTAACGATGCTTCCCTTTCTCTGCGATCTTTTGCACCAATGATGAAACAGTTATGCTCAAATCTCCTCTGATATTGTGTATATTGTAGCCAATATATATGACTGAAACTGAAATATGGTTAACTTGTTCCTAAAAATCTTTTATCGCTCTATCAAGTTCTTCGATAATCCACACGCAGTTGTTTGGTTCCTCGAAATACAGAGATACGAGTATCTCGAAAATCACGCAAAAAATAATATACGAGACGACTGATATTGCACGAGAAAGAAAAGAAAACGAAGTCCTTTGCTTGCGACCTGTCGAGCACAAGTCACGCAATCAGGGCGTGCAATCAAAATCTCGTTCGTACGGTCGTTCGAAGTTTTAACTGAAACAACATTCGTGGCAAGATTTCAATAATACGTTGCAAACTGTGTGCCCTGTATACTGTCTAATGTAATAGAAAGAAATTGATTCATACTCACGGGAACAGAATTCCAGAATTTCGTCGGACGTTGAATCGTTGACCAATGGTAGTCCTATCCTCAATGGTTGAATGGAAGGAGGAGAATTAATTCTTTGTTTAGGGAATTGGTGGCGCCACGCGTCCAATTCAATTTCAATTCATTTCTTAACCTTCATCCTTATCGCAGTATTGTAAATAAGAGTCGTACATTACGTATAAAACTAATGGTGTTATGGCCATTTTATCGTTCTTTTCTTTAGTTGCTCATATATACAACGTTTAATCATATCAGACGTACACTATTTACAACTAATCATGTAAATGCATTAATACTTTATACAAAAATAGAATAATTTTACAGTGTAAGTTTAAGTTTTTTTTTTTTTTAAGTATAAGTTTATTTTTTTGTTTATACAATTAAATATAAGCTTGATATTTACATTTTTTTCTGTTCCTCTTTACATTTGCATTCTGTGATGCAAAAAAACAATCTATGTTATGTGATCTTACATAGATTTCATATGACAATCTTCTTGGCTTTCATTCAGGAAAAATATGTCAACTGAGGAGGGAAACCGCAACTCAGCGTTGCAGTCTCTAGAGGAGACTGGTCAGTGCGTGACTAGCACATCGCAACATGCAGGAAACAGTAGGGAACCAAGCACAGTCAGACCTCAGGAGCAAAACAGTCGACAGAACAACTTGCAAAGAATACAACAGAGAAAGCAACAGATGTTAAACTTACCACAAATGAAGAAAATATTAAAAATTGCAACGTACAGCGCATGTAAGGTTGATGATTGCAAGTGCATTGGCTGGAAGAACTCCCAGGTGATAACTAAGTCTTCCAAAAATGACACGCAACAACCCGTTATAAATTTCTTTGATCCTTGCAAAAGTTGCAAGCACGTCTTGGAAAATCATGTTTCGCACTTGACCAATCAGTCTGAGGAGGAGATTAATAAACTACTATGCATGGTCATAGATGCGGACAATATTTTTCTGGGGTTGCAGAAAGAAGAAGACCCTGACACAAAGAAAGTTTATTTCTATTTATACAAACTTTTAAGAAAATGTATACAATCTATGACCAAGCCGACGATAGAAGGTCCTTTAGGGCAGCCACCCTTCGAACGACCTAGTATAGCAAAAGCAGTCATGAATTTTGTTGCGTACAAATACGGCCACTTGCCACAAAGAGATATGCAGGCCATGTGTGACATGGCAAAAATGTTCCTACACTGTCTGAATCATTGGAATTTTGATCCGCTCAGTGCCAGAAGAGGCACGATCAGTGTAGAAGAAGCTCCTGCATATAAAATTAATCATACCCGTTGGCTTGTATTTTGTCATATACCGGCATTCTGTGATTCCTTACCTCATTATGACACATCTTTGGTTTTTGGACGAACGTTCGTACAAGCTGTTTTCAAGCCAGTTTCTAGGCAGTTGCTGGATAAATGCCACAGTGAACGAGATAAGTTAGCACCAGAGAAAAGAGTAATAGTCTTAACACATTTCCCTAAGTATGTAGAAATTTCTGTTCATTCTCTTTATTCGTGCTTGATTGACATGATCATTTAACATTTGATATATTTGTTCAATTAAAGATTCCTCTCCATGTTAGAAGCAGAGATTTACTCAGATAATTCTCCAATTTGGGACTCTGATTTCAAGCAAGTACCACCCACCTATTTACAGTCCGCATTGGAATCAAAAGCAAATCAAGGAAGAAGAACAGGTGAATTTGAGAAGGTCACAGTACCACCAAACGACAAAGATAATTACACGACAATTAATATAAGCCCTGGAATGAAGAAAATTCATGAAAAGAGATCACATTCCGAGGGACGTTCAGATGTGAAAAGAAGAAAGAACGAGGAAACTTTTGAAGATTTATCGGAGGAAACAGTTGCTGAAATTGTAGCGACTATTAACGATCCCAATTATATGTGCGGACCCGATGCAGTATTTCCTCCAAATGTCCCGCGAGATGAAACTGCTAAAATTGAAGAAAGTAGAAAGATCATAGAATTCCACGTGGTTGGAAATAGTTTGACACAGCCAGTTTCTAAACAAACAATGCTTTGGTTGATTGGATTACATAATGTATTTAGCCATCAATTGCCTAGAATGCCAAAAGAGTATATATCTCAATTAGTCTTTGATCCGTGAGTATCATACGTAATGAAATAAATTTCAAGAATTGTTATGATCGTAACATTTCTCTTTGTTTTTCTAGAAAGCATAAAACGCTAGCTCTGATAAAAGATGGCCGGCCAATTGGTGGCATCTGTTTCCGAATGTTCCCTACTCAGGGCTTTACAGAAATAGTATTTTGTGCTGTCACGAGTCAAGAACAAGTGAAAGGTTACGGTACACATTTAATGAACATGCTTAAAGACTATCATATAAAAAACAACATATTACATTTCCTCACGTTTGCCGACGAATTTGCAATCGGATATTTCAAGAAGCAAGGTTTCAGCAAGGACATAAAATTGCCTCGGTCGATGTATCAAGGATATATTAAAGATTACGAAGGGGCAACACTGATGCATTGTGAATTGAATGCAAAAATTGTATATACTGAATTTACGGCTGTCATACGAAAGCAGAAAGAAATTATTAAAAAGTTAATCCATCAAAGGCAGCAAGAGATACAGAAAGTTCACCCTGGTTTGACATGCTTCAAAGAAGGTGTCAGGGGAATTCCAGTTGAATCTATTCCTGGTATTCGTGAAACTGGTTGGAAAAGTTACACTCAGACCAGAACCAGAGGAGTAGCCAAAGGAACTCAAGGGCCAGAACCAATGGAAGCGTGTTTGGATATTACTGACTCGTTGTACAATGCGTTAAAAAATGTTTTAAATAGCGTAAAAAATCACAGTACCGCGTGGCCATTTTTAAAGCCTGTAGATAAGAACGAGGTGCCGGATTATTATGATCATATTAAATATCCAATGGGTGAGTGGAACAAGAGAATCAGAAACATAATCATAATCGTGTCGGAACGAAGAAAAATAAAAAATTTTGTTTTTCAGATCTTAAAACTATGAGCGATCGGCTGAAAGCTAGATATTACGTTACGAGGAGATTATTTATTGCGGACATGACACGAATTTTCACTAATTGCCGTTTGTACAATAGTCCTGACACTGAATATTATCGATGTGCTAATGCTTTAGAGAAATATTTTCAAACGAGAATGAAGGAAATTGGTTTTTGGGATAAGTAAAATTCATGGATTGAAAAATGAATTTGTTAATTATATTTTTATGCTGTTTGTATACATGGTGTCCGCATTTTTTTCCCAATGAAGTCAATATTTCTTTCATAAATGATAATGGTTTTGAAAAAAGTGAAAGAGAAAAAAAGTTATAATGTTTTTTATATCAAACAACTTGCAAATATAAAAAATTGTGGAGTGCACCAAGTGTGCATAAAAGCATTGTAATCCTTTCGCTTTTTTCAAAAACTTTTATGAGAAAAATGATCACCCATTACACCGTGAATACCCTGTATATAGAGATTAAAAACTAGTCAATTCAAAAAA
Source organism: Tetragonisca angustula (assembly GCA_036937485.2). Taxonomy (NCBI): domain Eukaryota; kingdom Metazoa; phylum Arthropoda; class Insecta; order Hymenoptera; family Apidae; genus Tetragonisca; species Tetragonisca angustula. The sequence goes on along the minus strand of JAWNGG020000336.1, from coordinate 77,637 downwards.
AAAATTAATTTTTGAACAAAATACGGAAAGTGATATGAAAGTGACGTTATTTATTTGTTTCCGTGTGTGATGTTTATTTTTAGGTAAAATGTAACTAAAAATAATACTAAATTCTATAATTAGCAATAAATTTAGTTGAAAAATATATTCTTCATCATTTTTCCACTTCAAGAAACGGTTGAAAAGAGGATATACAGCAAATTAAAACCAAACCAGCTTAATTTCACGGCCTAATTGTAAGCATTAGTCGAACAGTTAATTAAGGAATGTAATACACCGATTGTAACGAGATTCTGTACAGTGGTCATTCTATGGAACCGTGAATCTCTAAAATGCGTTAATCCTGGGAGGCTCAGTAAACTAAAATTTCTATTTTCTATATATAATTAACCGAAATTAAATAAATGTAAAACATACAGCCTAGCGTAATGGTAGATAGTGGATCGGAGATTTGTAAAATGTATCAAAGTTGAATTAAAAATAAACATTTTTTAAAATATTATTACGAATTTTTATATAAGAGGAAATTAAAAAAGAATTCTTAATAATTGGATAAGATCTTCTTTAATAGATATATGCATATATATATTCAATTGTAAACAAACTGCATTTCAAACTAAAATATTTACTATTTATTAATTGTAACACATATATATGTTGTGAATATACAGAGAATTCACACCTCACATTATAAAAGACAAATTATTTGTAAGTTATGGAGGTTTGCTTCTATTATTAATGTTTATATATATATTTATATATATATAAAAGTTATAAAATAGTTAAGAATATACTATTCACAAAGTTAGAATTTTAAATACGTGCATGTACAAACAAATGTACACAAATGTACAATAAATAATGTATCTTTTTATTACATAAATTTTGCTCCATTTAACAGATTCTACAGATACGTTGAAGTTGATTTTTGTTTACATTAATAAATAAAATTTACTTGTTCATAAATATAAATGAAGTATACATTGACAATTCAAATTAAGAAATAATTAATTTAATTAAGAAAATTTAATATTGCCAGAGACAAGAAAATATAAATTCTGTATGAAATTGACATATATTAAAAATGAATTAGATTCTTTTTTTTCTTTGAAAAGTATTCGTTTCAATAAGTTTTTCTTAAATATAAAACTGTCATATAGATTTTAACAATGTAACTACGCAATTGTTGATATAATTATAATTTAATTAAATTTCTTTAATTAAATTCTAGCAAGGCAATATAACAAATGTAGTAAATAATAAAATGGTACTTGGACTTAGAAAGTAACAATGAAAATATTTATCATATATTATAAAAATATACGCTAGATCCAAAAATTACTTCATTACATTAGCTTAAATGTATACTAGTTCATTGACGTGCAAGAAACTGTTTAATATACAGGCACAGAGATAGTAAAAGAGGGGGCATCAATATAAAACAACTCCATTCTTCAGCAGCAGCAATATTATTACAAGAGTCAATGCACTGTTCACACAGTGCAAAATCTAGTCAAATAAAATAAGTTACTTGCTGCTTCAGAGAAACAGAGAAGCAAAAAAAAATATTTTTTGTTTAAAATGTGTGACGACGACGTAGCAGCCCTTGTAGTAGACAATGGATCAGGGATGTGCAAAGCAGGATTTGCAGGAGATGATGCTCCACGTGCTGTATTTCCCTCCATCGTGGGAAGACCTAGATATCAGGTAGAATTAACTTTTAAATATTAATCGTCCTGCCATGAATTGTCAACCAAATTTATTTATGTGTACATTCATTTTTATATAATATTTATATTTATCGTAACTTAATATTCCAACGCTTAATGTTGAGGGAAGTTTATAATATGAAACGGTTTTAAAGTTCATGAATTGATATGCAGGGAATCATGGTTGGTATGGGACAGAAGGACAGCTACGTGGGAGATGAAGCACAAAGCAAAAGAGGCGTTTTAACTGTTAAATATCCGATCGAGCATGGCATTGTAACAAATTGGGATGACATGGAAAAGATATGGCATCACACATTCTATAACGAGTTAAGAATCGCTCCGGAAGAGCATCCTGTCCTATTGACCGAAGCTCCTTTGAATCCTAAGGCTAACCGAGAAAAAATGACGCAAATTATGTTTGAAACATTTAATTCGCCGGCAATGTATGTCGCTATACAAGCTGTTCTGTCGCTTTACGCTTCAGGACGCACCACAGGCATTGTTCTAGACAGCGGAGATGGAGTTTCACACACAGTACCGATTTACGAGGGTACGTGTTGCTTCAGTATATACGCAAATTATATTTCTTTTTTATCTATATTTCATTCCGTAATAAATATCATGAAAATAATACAACTGACTTGATTTGAGATTAATCTGAAATACAATCCGCATACACACATGAACAATGTTGATTAAAAAATTTTTTTTACAAAAGTTGCAACGCCACGTATTTTTCTTGTTGCAACTTTACATACCGAAAATTAATGAAATATGTTATTTATCTGGAAGATTTATTTAATTCATACAAAATCTGTGTAAAAAGATTTGAAAATGTCGAATGGACCGACACTATCACGCACACGATTATAATTGAAAGATTTCATTTCATTATATTAACTATAATTCAACGTGAAACATCCTATTTAATTCAGGGTACGCGTTGCCACATGCAATTCTACGTATGGACCTGGCTGGCCGCGATTTAACGGATTATCTCATGAAGATCCTAACGGAAAGAGGATATTCGTTTACTACAACCGCGGAGCGTGAAATTGTCCGAGATATTAAGGAAAAATTGTGTTACGTTGCTTTGGACTTTCAGCAGGAGATGGCTACAGCTGCCGGTTCGAGCGCTCTGGAAAAGAGCTATGAATTACCAGACGGCCAAGTAATTCCGACTCGTACATGCGTGTATACACGGGTGCATTAGCGATTCAGATCGCTGCGCGTTTAGAAGCTACGATCAACCATGCTTGAGAATATTTAAATCAGCGAGTTAATTAATTGACACTGCTTTTAGGTAATCACTATCGGAAACGAACGTTTCCGGTGTCCCGAAGCGATGTTTCAGCCAAGTTTCCTCGGCATGGAATCATGCGGAATACATGAAACTACCTACAACTCGATCATGAAATGCGACGTCGATATTCGTAAGGATTTGTATGCTAATTCGGTCCTGTCAGGCGGTACCACCATGTATCCAGGTATCGCGGACAGGATGCAAAAGGAAATAACGGCACTGGCACCGTCCACGATGAAGATCAAGATAATCGCGCCACCAGAAAGGAAATACTCGGTCTGGATCGGTGGCTCGATCTTGGCCAGCTTGAGCACCTTCCAGCAAATGTGGATCTCGAAACAAGAGTACGACGAGTCGGGGCCGTCCATCGTACACAGAAAGTGTTTCTAATTTTTCTTTCCTTTTTTCTTTCTTTTTCTTTCTCAATTTAAAAACAAAAAAATTCAACCACGTCCAACTAAGAGGTTACAAACCGATACTGCGTCGGTATGAAACTAACTTGCTTTACACGCGAAACCGTACGTCGTAACACTTAATATCGAAAATTTCGATTAATAGGGCTTTAAATTTGTTGAGATGTTTTTGTATGAAATAATTTTATTTTATTTGACATTTCTTATCTTATCTTAATTGTAATTTCTATTAAATACAGGTCATTTCATAAGTTGCTAATGGATCGTCCTCTCTCTCTCTCTCTCTCTCTCTCTCTCTCTCTCTCTCTCTCTATTCATCCATTTCTATCTCTTTTACTCCCTTTATTTTTACAATTTCATTGTTATTTATTTCAACATCTTTTCATTTTATTTGGAAATAAACATGATTACACACGATATCATAAACTAATGTACATTTGGAAATGTGCCTCAATATAACATATAATAATATAAATGCTATTTTATCTTTGTGATAACCGAAATATTGGATCAAAATTATCTAGCTGATACTATCGTAATCGTTTTCAAAAATGATCCGCTACTTACGGAACGACCTGTACATAGAGCAATAATATGTGTACTATTATATATAATATTTATATACAGTACACAATATAATAAATATATTCTGCAAAACACGCATACCCTCACTCATGCCCTTATACAAATGATTCATTTATTTTGATAGTTCAATATTATAAAAAAATAAAAAATGAAAAAAGTTGTCCAGTTCAAAGGAATTCTCGTCGCCGCAATAAAACTTCCAAGATCATAGTTCATACAATTTTCATGTTCATTTTCGAATTGTGTTTAACATAACCAAATTATAAAAAATATAGATTAAATTAACTTGTTACAATTCCCCTATCTGTATAAATAACATTCTCTGTAAGAGGAATGTTAAATTTAATTCACTTGGAAAACGTAATCATTAAAAAACTGCGATCTTGAAAAATTGTTACGCTGAACTGAACAACTTTTTTTTTTATACTTTTATTTGTCATTCGAAATGACGGAAATGTTTAGCATAATCAAAATAAATGAGTCATCCTATATATTTATATATATATATGTGTATGTATATATATGTACATCGATCCAATTAAAATATACATACATTTCTTTATACTTGCGTGCATACAGTATATCAAACATATACATATATACACACACGAAATAAGGTAAACTTATATACATATACACATGACAATTACGTAGGCTGTCATAATCTCGTTAATTCGAAAGTCACAACACGAAATTTCGAAACAGTTTACCTATGCCACTGGTAAAAGTCAACTAAAGGGATTTCATGTTCAACATTATGCAAATTATGTCTTCATAATTGCATTTTCAAATAACTAAAAAATAACGATAAGAACTAGAAAGTTTGTGTTGCCTAAAATGACAATTATAATACTTATAAAGCATCGAGAGAAACATTTGCAAATTTGTAAATTTCCTCTGTTCACCAAAATGGAAATACGTACTCACGTATGTTCTTTGAAGTTATTAGTTTTAAAGCAAAAAAAAAAAAAAAAAAAAGCTACAAAGCTAATAATTTTGTGTCTTTGGTATATATAAGAAAGCTTCCAACGAATAAAGTCGAATTAACGAGAACAATGCAAATAATTCTATACTATTTCTTAATATACCTAAAAGATGCTACACGCGTTTGTTCTATTTATCGTAAACAAAATATATAATTGTTCAATATCTATCAGCAGTAATGCGCACTATTATAAATAAAATAATAAACAAAAACTTACGTATAATTGGAAAGATGTTTCTTTTTATTTACAAGTTATAATCACTATTTTCACCGTGTTTTAATGTTGAACATTTCAGTTTACGAAATGCTCACATTTCTCATGGACGGTTGAATCGAGTACCTTATCACTTGTCATGTATAATAAAATAAAATAATATAACTGAACTACATGCATAAAAAAATTAATACATTTTGTTGAAAAGTTCTTCAACAATTGCAACTAAATGCAATGGTAGAATTTAGAGAGAGAGAGAGAGAGAGAGAGAAAGAAAAGAGAGAAGAATGAAAAAGAAAATACAAAGAAAACAGGACAACGATATATCTTTAATGATTGATATCAAAATTGAAAAAAAGATTTATTTTAGGTTCATCGAATTTTAATATTTCTGAGCGTACGTCGTAACCCCTTTTCTTTTTCATTATCATTGTCACTCGTCATTATAAAAAGAAAAAAATTACATAAAAAATTCATGATTATACAATAAGAATATATATAAATTTAACGTAAATAACAAGTTATTAGTAGCTGTATGTATGTATTTTTTTAACATTTATCTCTCGATTATAATCAATTATAAATTTCTCATACAGCAATACATTAAATTATACTTTGCCTGTAAAAATGTTCAAAAATTTAAGTTTAAAACAGGTAAAGTTATAGATAATTATAATAGATATTTTATATTTTAAATTAATAAAATACAACGTGCAACACATTATCGTCTTCTTCATTTTTAAGTGATTCACAATATTGGACTTTTTATTTAATTTTTATATTAAATCAAAAACAAAAAATGTACTATTCATTGTACTATTTGACGCGTTCGCATGATCTTTTAAAAAGCTCCTTTCTAAACTCTTATACAAATCTGTTTAATATATTTTTAATATTTTCGGAAGACTTACACTTATAAATATTTCATAATTTTTTATAAATAATTATGCACTTTATTTTTATTAAAATCTAAATAAAAATAGTTTATAAAGGATGCAGTATAAATAATTTTGCACATGTTATTCACAAAAATAAATCGAAAACCATACGAATTAAATTCATCTTAAAATTCAATATACGCACTTTTGCAATTAACAATTTTATATGCTTGTATACCAATGTCAAGTTTGTACTTTAAATCGAAATTGAAACTGAAAACATTACATGAAGTTCATAAAACTTGTTTCGATACGGATTAAATCTTTTACATGTGACATTTAATTTACACACCATTTTCATTTTAATATTCTCAACCGTAACAATGTCAAAAATAGATATGACTTACTAATTATAAAGCATATTTGTTGATATCAATTAGTGTTATAATTGAAATTAAAGAAGAGGGGCTACGAAAATTTTGAAATTGATTGTATTATTTACATGTATATAATATTAATTTTGTAATGTTTTTTGAACATACTTAACCTTCCAACATATTTAATTCAATTCATTTTATCCAGCTTTATACAAAAAAAAATATTTGAATATAATTTTTTACGTCCATTGTTTCAATTAATACAACTCCAGATTGGAAAGTATATTCAATAAATATCAATTAAAATTGGATATTTCTATAAAATTGAAATGATACCAAATTACAGTCGTATAAATAAAACGATTCTTATAGAAGGTCAAGTTTTACTAGTAAACTCAATAAGTAAAATCAATAAGTAAGAAATAAAAATACATTGTAGGTACTCCTGTCGTCTCCTATAGTCATCTTTCCTGAATTTTGCTTTAAAAAAGATGATAAAAATATCTTTGGTGCTCCTATTTCATATAATAAAAAAGATGATTTTAGAAAAAAAAAAGAAAGAAAAACAGAAATACGAGGGAGCATATCTATAATAAAGATTAAAAATGATAAGACAAAAATAGTCCTGTCCACCGGTATAAAAGTTTATCTTCTAGTAGATTTTCTTCTACCTGTTGACCGCTTTGGGCGACGACTGTTCGAACGTGACATATTTGACCAAGGTAAAGAAAATTCACTGCAATTATAAAATCAACGGTATAGCAAATATAAACTAATACAAATATAAGATATAGTTACGGATTTGATATTATTTACCTTGGAGTGAAACTAGGAATAGGGGCACCAAATGCAGCAATAGGTAACTGGGGATCCACTTGAAGACTTTGTATTTGTTCTACGTCAGGCCATAACGACAAGATAGCCTCTTCCTCAACAGTAGATGGACAAGGTCCAGTATGATTTGTATTGTAACACGTTGCTTGATGATTCTGTCTTTCTTGTCTTTGTTTCAATTTTTCAATATGTCTCTGTTCTCTAAAAACGAAAATTCAAAAGCATTGAAATTTATTTAATAATTAACTACTGTTGCGGTGACATTATTTTACTAACACGATACAAACCTTATCCTTTGTACATCCCATCTTTTCCTCCTCCTTTCATCATTTTCTAACTTTAAATGTCTTTTGTTAAAAATTTCATCATCCAAATTTTCCGTTCCTTCCATCGTATAACAGCTTGTATATATCTTTACCCTCCAATTTGGAACTTCTAACGAGGTATCACTTTCTACTAAATTAGGTTCTTTTAAATTTAATGTATAATTAGGATCACCAACAGCTGTATAATAATGTTCTTCCGTAGTAAGGAACGACTCCTTCTTCGTTAATGGCTTTCCTTTCCTATCACTTTTTCTGTTAATTTCTTGACCCAACGTTTTGTCTTGCACTGTAGAAGACGTGTCATTACTAATCGTAGACGAACACGAAACACCCCTTTTTCTTTTACTTCCACTGGACATTGACGTTGAATCTGTTCTCCTCTTCTTTTTCTCTTCCCACTCTAATCTAATATCGTTACCAGTTTCTATTTTTGTCTCGTGCTTACTTTGATTATCATTTGGTTCCTGTTTGACAGTAGTAATTCCACCACTGGTATTTAAACGTATCTTAAAGCTTTCATTATACTGAGAATTATTATTCTCGGATTGAATATTTCTGTGAAGCTCACTGGTCGATGGCACATTCACAGAATTAATAGTTGGAGAAGAACATACTCCTATGTGTTCGGATGTAATGGAATTTTCATTATTTTCTGATCTAAGCTTTTGTAAATTTACACGTCTGTCCATACGCTCCAGCCGCAGCTTAAGCTGTAACACACATTTATAAGTAAGTTCCAGCCGGATCTTCGAAAAAAAAAAAAAGAAAAAACATTAACGGAATTATATTAAGTATGTTATTCTGATTTTGAAAATGAATTTAAACATTGAAGCAATTAATTACTAAATATGAACTTATATTCAGAATTACGACGAATATTTAATTTATACACTGTTCAGAGAATATAAATTAAATATAAAAATTGAAGTATGTAAACGGATTGTATATTCATCATGCATAAATTAAATATTTAAAATATCGAACAACACGAATGTTCAAAGATGAACGATCACAGAAACTACGCAGCGTCGATTTAAACAAATTTTATTTACTGTCAACAAACGATAGGTCAGCGGAGTTTTGACTTCTCGTCGAATTCCAGGCATGATCATTCTTGCATCTAATGTACGTATAAACAAATAACACAAAATACTAGCGACAGTGATATTATCGAAGATACTATTGCGAGGATGGACCAGTTATTCAGGAAATCCGTTCGCTCAAAGATCTTCCATTTTCTACAGCGGGATCATTGTCGTCATAAAAGCAGTTTGCGCGCGAGAAACTGGTATCGTGAATTGTACGTGTTCCGTCGGTTTCAAAGTTGCGGTTCTATGTGGAACAGCGCCATCATGCGGCGACGTTGCGTCTGACCTTCACGTCCAAGTAACCAATGAAAGAAAGAGGAGCGAGAACCGGGAAAACACAGAGTTGAAAGAACGAGAAAAGGCAAAATATTGACACACGAGCGTGGACGCGGGTAATGCTGGAACGCGCATACAGTAGAAGCACAAAGCGCGGGAATAGCAAAAAAAGAAAAAAGAAGAAAAAGGAAAAAACAATCATGCAGGGAGAAGAAAACAAAGGAGAGAAAGGTACCGTTTCGTTCTCCTGTCGCAGAGCTGCCAAGAGCTTATCCTTGGTAACGATCTGCTCGGACTGTTGCTGGATCAGATCTAGATGAAGGAGCAACAGCTCCTTGAGATGTTTAACTTCGGTGAGATCGTTTTGACGCGGTTCATTGCCACGGAGAGGGCTGACACCGAGCGCAGAGGTGGCGGTGGCTGCCGGGGCCCCGCTGTCTGTCATGCTGGCGTACATGTGGTCGAAGTCACAGGGGAAACTGAGTATCCCGGCGGCTGGTTTACCATCCTCGTCGACGTTCTCGAATTCACCGCGGGAGCAACTGTTCCCCTGGTTGACGACGGTGGGATTGACGGTGGTGCTGGCGGTGGAGACCGTGTTACTTCGAACGCCGCTGGTCGCCGACGTGGTAGACAAGTGCTCGTTCATCGCCGCGACCATGTTGTTGTCGTCGTCCTCCTCGTTATCCTCTTCCTCGTCCTCCTCGTAGCAAGGAGCAGAAACAGTCGTGGTTCTGATTCGATCGTCGTGCTCAATGATGGTGATGGTGGTGGTGGTGGTGGTAGTAGCGGTGGTGGTTGTGGTAGTAGCGGTGGTGGTGGTTGTGGCGGTGCTCAGATTGACAACTGGCGTCCCGATACACCTCTCGTCGTACGGCTCTTCGAACACGATCTCGCTATATCCCGTCCTCGAGTTCACATCCCTTTCATCGTATACAGCTTCCCGAGCTCCCGGTATCTTAACGTCGGAATCAACGTCGCAAAACTCCACGCCGACGACGCCCTCGGCGGTCAAGCCGGCAACACAGACACCGCTATTACTACCACTGGCACCGTTATCACTGCTGGTGAAACAACCACTACCACCATTACCGCAGCCACTATCACCACTACCGCTGCTGCTTTCACTAGCAGCACTAGAATCAGCAGTACCAGTGGTACCAGCACCAGTACCGACAACACCACCAGCGGCGACAGTAACAATAGTAGTAGTAGCAGTATGAGCAGCAGCAGTAGCGCTAGTACTACTAGTAGTAATAGAAGAAGTAGTGGTAGTGGTAGTAGTAGTAGTAGTACTAGCATTACTAGTATCACCAGCTAGAGTTACTATGAAAGAGGCAGTGCTGCCAGCAGCGCCGCTCTCGTTTTCTCTCTTGTTCCCGTACTCGTATCCGTGAACGTTCTCCTTCTTGTTCTCACCGTTCACGAGTTTCGAGGCCGAGCCACTCGACATCTTCTTCCCTCTCTACCGCCCTCGCCGTCGCTTCCCACTTCTTCATTTGTGGCCGCCTCGAGCGTACCACGCGCCCGCACCGCGCACATTAAGCGTCTTGACAATATGCCCTCACGCCGACGATGCCCTCACCGCCGCTCTCCAGCCCTGTCGCCTATCATCACCCCTCACCGATCCTTCTTCGCCTCCCGCCGTCCACCACGCGGACACTTCCCTTTCAGCAAATCCTCTTTCACGTATCTCCTCTCGTTTCGCGACGCAAGTTTCAAACTACTTCGGCGACTCTATCTGCCAGTGGCAGCGCACGAGGTGCCTGTCCTCCGGGATCGTACTTGTGTGTTTACTCTGACGAACGATGCGAGCCGCGCGCCGCGCGCTGCGTTCCACTGCCTCTCGTATACCCTAAGCCCGCGACATCTCGCGGTATCTGCTGCCAACCTTCTCTCGTCGTCGTTTCATTTGTTTTTCTCCATCGATCACCACCCACCGCGAATTTCATTGAACGTCGAACGCACACGCGATTCGACCTTCTCCTTTCGCGCTTTGTTCCTGTACACATCTTCTCGCGTACACGCAACCGTACTTACACGCAATCGTTACACACGCTCGCCACGATGAAAACAAGCGCATGCGTTCTACCACCGCGTTTCTTCACGCACGTATGCGTGTACTTCGAAAATACGCTGTACACTGTGCAATTTTTCAAGTTTCAACGACATGGAAAATATTTGAAATACACGTGTATGCGTGCGTGGGTACAGCGAACGAAGATAATTTAACGTGTTGAGCGTCGCGTGTACCGTTGTCACCTCGTTTCCACGCACCAAGTTTCTGCTTTTTGTATATTTTAATGTGAATCGTGTTCTTTTCGTTGTACAGTGTATTCTCTGGTTCCGACGTTTATTGCGATAACAAATAAATTCCGAGCTCTCGAAAAACTGGAAGATACATCATTTTTACACATTTCCCAAACTCTACGCCGTGTACAGTTTGCACGCAGAATGAAATCTCTGCTTTTTGTATATTTCAATGTGAATAAACTTATTTCTTTGTATAGTGTATTTGCTGGTTTTAACGATTATTGTAATAATTTTGAACTACCATTTCTGGGATAGTTTACTCAAAACTGGCACTCAACGTGGTAAACAGCACGTTCTATGCATGTACATATGTATATTAATTCTCCTATAGATATAAATTTCATTCAATTCGAACAAACTTTTAATTATTTTCCAATTGTTAATTTCCATTCGCCTTATCAATACATGTACACTATACGCTACTTTTTTATTCTTAATTTAATTTTACAAAAATTTATTTCCTTGTCGATTGTCCAGTTTTCTTCCAAGACTTTAATGCCAAATTACTTTTTGATATGTGTCATTTTACTCTCGTCTGTTCCTCTTAATGAAAATATTTTGCGAAATAAAATTTGCAAAACAAAAATAGCAAGTTGTCTACGGCAAGTATAACTAACAAGAGTATTTAGCGACAATGTTATTTTCTATCAAATCATTTGGCGTTAGCTTTGCCAATTATGCGATAATTTTAGAAAATTTTCGATAATATAGAGAAATGCGTCACTGAAAACTATTTATTTCTGAATATTTATTTTCGTATTACGCATGTATTCTGTATGTATACAACACATGTGTTTCATGTAAACATGTGTTCCTATTGTCGATGAATTTTTAAAAAACAAATCTTTAAATTTCTAAACCTTTGGTCTCATGCGTCTCAAGTATTAAAAAAATGTTCAGTCAATGATTGACAAACTGACACAAGTTCGATCGTCTACAAACGATCGACGTATTCAGTTGAAATTATTAATTATGAAATTAATTTATACATTATAGTATTACATAAAATTTTTATTACGATGATTTGTATATTGGCATCAAAAGTTACAGTCTATAATGCGATACATGTTGCTATGACGTTTTATAATAAACTGTGAAATTGATATGATGCGGAGATGATTTAAATAATCGACGTGACATCGTGAATAACATATACGTTAGGCTAGGTAATGGTAACGATATCGATATTTACGAATTATTCCGTTACATTTTACAGATATGTTGCATCGATCCCTTAACAAGAAGAAAAGAAAAAAAAAAGAAAAATAAAGTAATTAATACACAGGCCTCGCGTATAAAAGAAGAAGCTAACACTAAATGCTATAATTGTACCACAAAGAACTTACATGATAGAACTGACGAATAAAAATTCGAGATTATATGTACACGCGTATTCGTATGTTGGATTGTACTCATTGTCCACATAATTCGGTGATTTTATAACGCTAGATGTATGTGTAAAAATTTGAAATATAGAAGTATCGATTTTTTTTTAATGTTAAATATATATAAATAATTTATTGCCTGTTATAAATTCATTTTTAAATATATTAAAATTATAATTCATATACGCCAGATAAGGGGAAAATAATGCGTTTTTAGCGTTTAAAACTTTTATATTTATGTTTAATTGTTTCTTTTATTGCTTATCTGACATTTATGAATATCGGGCAAACTCTTAAGGATCTACAGATATCATAACACAATCATTAATTTTCTATATCATAAATAACAAAATGGATTTCTTATTATCTACTTAAGCTTCGGACAGTCAAATATTAAAAGATCAATCGTTGCAAGCTAAAACAATTTTTGGGCAAATTTCGTAAACAGAAATAATCATTTACTGCTATATGTATGTACGTCTATGTTCAATCAATTATAGTTTATCGGTGTGCCTCGTAATTACGAATTGATCCAATAAATAACTTTTGAATAACTACCTCTCTTCCATTTTTCAATCATTTCAATTATCAGTTTGTTCCATAGGTTGTCACCTTAATTATTAAATTGCAACTAATATTGCATAAAATACAGGCTCAAAAGTATACATTGTCTAACAAATTATCCAAATAAATATACAAAGATCTTTGCAAAACTTTTGTTCTGGGAAAACCTTTGTACGATGCAACTGCTGCATTAGATTTAGATATAGATCTAGCATTATTTAAAACTCCATGTACATAATTCATCGCAATGTTTTTTTTAGTTTCAGCTATACAATTCCTGCATGTTTCAACGTTTAAATAATTAAAAATTACTATTGATTAATGAAACTGTATGTTTGTTAGATACACTGGCACACCGCGGAAACGTAATTTCCCTGATAAATTTAGCATTAAAGATACAACTACATTTGAGTATTATCTGGATTCAAGGATGTACGTGGTAAAGAGAATGATATACTGTCGGTTCATGATTTACAGCGGAACTAATTTTTCTAAGCTATATATGTTACGATATTTCAACATGATTTTTGGTTATCGTTTGTATTATATCAATTAAATATCTAATAAATGTAACAACAATGATATACAGATTTAAACATTCACTACAGTTACATGCATATATAAATTCAATTTTCTTCTATACGCTGTATGGCAATATCCTACGTATATTCCTATGTACAAGTGTAACAGTACTTTTCATTTCTCTCATTTGAATAAAATTTCTATTTCTTGTTGCATATGTGATAGAATTTGTATAAACGTAATGCAACGAACACAATTCTAAAAAAATTTTTAAAACGTATGTCTTACAATAGAAACACTTTTTTGTGACTGAATCTCACGAGTTCCAACAATTTTACGCTATATTTTCCTTGTATTATATGTACATGTACTTCAGAAAAGTTCAAAATAAAACGGATTCTTTTTTTTTTTCAAATTTTAAACAAACAATATTGTTCATGTTGTGCAGATCTCTGTTAAAGAAAAAAAAATATATTTTGCAATAATGCAAAGTATATACTATATTTTCAGCAGGATTTTCCAAATGTTACTTTAATGCAAAAATATCGTATTTTTATGACTAGAGTAATAATATTTAATATCAATATAATTAAATAATATTGTTTCTTCACTCTTTTTGAAGGTAAAATAATATTTAGTACGAATAGTGATTACAAATGCGGAAACTGTGGTCTAATTTTCTTAATTATTCTTAAGGAACTGCGAGTTAATATATGTTTTTCGTTTATGCATTTCTTAAATCGTTCATTTCTCCGTATGTTTCTCTTCTTTTTGATTTTCGATATGAAAATATATTTTACGAACAAAATATTTCTCTCTGAGGTTGAGTTTCTTTAAACCTATATATTATATCTTGATTACATTATATTGTTAATTTCATTTACAGTCTGCCTATAAAAACAAACGCGAAAGATTTAAAAACCGACCCGATAAAATTCATTGAAATAAACAATTAATTGTGTTTCATTATGCATAACTTGATACTGTTTTTCTATGACACCATACGTTTATCATATCAGTAATAATAGGAACTAAGTTTGTAAGTTTAATTCAAAGTCAAAAAACTTCTAAAAAAAAAAAAAAAAATATGCGCGACTCGACAGCGTTTAAAATAAACATTCAAAAGCAACAACTACCGATAGCTTCTCAATGTTGAGACTTTAAACGACCATAAAATAAAAATACAGTTTTTTCATGATAACCGCTAAAAGATCTTGTGCCTTCGACTTCAATACGTATAAAAACGCAATGGCGGATATGCGCTTTAAAAATTCAAGTCACGGATTCTTTTAAAGAAATTCATATCTACGTTTGATTCGTTTCCCTATGGATATCTTTTCTTGAAAAATTTGTAATTAATTCCTTAAGCGCAATGACAACATGGGAGGTTCTTACTGGTACGATATTTGTCGGAACATGCTACTAATCTCCTCCATTGTTTTGTTCTTTGTCTCGGGTACTTTCTTGTAAATGAAGAAAACGAAGAATGCTTGTATTGTGGCGAAAATAATGAATACATGGGCACCCAGTGCCTCCTGCAGCGGTAGAAATCCGATACTGACGATAAAATTCGCCGTCCAATTGACCGCAATAGCAACGGACGTCGCCGCGGGTCTCGCAGATTGATTAAACAACTCGGACACCAGGAACCAAGGGATACTACCTGGTCCAGTTGCAAATAAGATTACGAATGTCATTACTAGTACAATCGAGGAGTAAGCTGCTGCACGAGATGTATCCTGAAAACGGGAAAAAATTAGGAAACGAAATTAAATCACGTATTGTAATATGCATGTCCAGAGTCTGTCTCTACGTGCAATATTAAATTTATGTACAGTGGTATACTTACTGCAAAAGCAAGACAAATCGCGAGCAACGCGGTATCGATAAACATCCCAGAGAATCCAGCCAACAGCAACGTTTTTCTTCCAGCTTTTTCGACGAGTATCAATGAAACAAAAGTCATAACGACGTTCATCGCTCCGACAGCCATTGTTGCATTCTGGGCTGCGGTTTTATCCAACTGCGCCATCGTGAAGATCTTCGTCGAGAAGAACATGACGGCGTTTATCCCAGACAATTGTTGAGCGAACATAACCATAATTGCGATTATTAATGGAATTCTAAGAGCAGGATTTACAAATAATTCTTTCAGCGTAACCTTTGGTACAAGTTTCACTGATTCATATTCCGCTCTCATTTCTTCCATCTCATCGTGAACTTCGATCGTGCCACGCAACCAGGCCAAAGCTGCAAAAAAAAAGTCATTTAATTACCGATAAACGTTTCGCTCCAATAATACAATACAATTCCATTCTATATTTCTATGGATGTGAAACCAATCCCGAGCTCTGTGTATCGCGCGAGATACGTGCATGCGTGGATGGAAATGATTCTGTGAATTTCTAGCTTTCTGTCCTAAGACGCCTCAGTTAAAATACTATGGAACGTACCTCTCTGAGCATCCATGTCCTTCCCTTTGCTGAGCAACAAATATTTCGGACTTTCAGGGCACAGTGGTAGCGCGACCACTTGGAAGATCGCAGGAACAATCGTCAGGCACAAAAGAAGCGGCCATTGATCCTCGGTACCCAAGATTTGTTCTAATCCAAGAATCTGCGATACCAGAATAGACATAGTAATAACCAGTTGATAAACGGTGCCAACAGCTCCTCGCAGATGAATAGGTGATATTTCGGATAAATACATGGGCGCCAGACCGGCGTTTAATCCTGCATTGATGCCGATTATGAATCTGCCGATGATTATCATCTCGTAGCTCTTCGCTGTTTTAGCACAGCCCTCGAAGATTACTGTGGCGAGGACCAAAACGTTGTTCAGCAACAAACCGCCCTTCCTGCCGAAACGATCGGCTACCGTGCCCACCAGAGAACCACCAATCATCCCGCCTACGCAGAATATCGACACAGCTATCGACCATATCATCGTTACTTCCGACTGCTTCGTTGGTTCACCGGTACGATTCTGCTTCAGGTTACTGATCCAGTCTTCGATGAGCTGTAACATATCATCCATATTGTCACCACGTTTTTTTATTTTTTTATAATTTTTATAATTTTTTTTATAATTTTATAACTTTTATAATTTTTATAATTTTATAACTTGTAATTTTTTTCTATAATTTTATAACTTTTATAATTTTTATAATTTTATAACTTTTATAATTTTTTTAATAATTTTATAACTTTTATAATTTTTATAACTTTATAACTTTTATAATTTTTATAACTTCATAACTTTTATAATTTTTATAATTTTATAAGTTTTATAATTTTTATAATTTTATAACTTTTATAATTTTTATAATTTTATAACTTTTATAATTTTTATAATTTTATAACTTATAAGTTTTATAATTTTATAACTTATAATTTTTATTATTTTACAACTTATAATCTTTATAATTTTATAACTTATAATTTTTATAATTCTATAACTTATAATTTTTATAATTTTATAACTTATAATTTTTATTATTTTATAACTTATAATCTTTATAATTTTATAACTTATAATTTTTATAATTTTATAACTTATAATTTTTATAATTTTATAATTTTATAATTTTATAACTTATAATTTTTATAATTTTATAATTTTATAACTTATAATTTTTACAATTTTATAACTTATAACTTTTATAATTCTTTTTTTATAGTTTTCACAATTTTATAATTTAATATAACTTATTCACATATCTCAAACACGACGTTTCGATCGTTGGATGATCGACGGTTCGATTATCTTGAATATTCGACGACTGAATATGCAACTGATACCACCGAATAACCGACGCTATACGTATATAATTGTGTCTCAGCCGTTCGACGTTCGAACAACAACGGGCGCCTGTACGAATGAATTTTACTTGCAAAAAATTACGTAGATACATACGAAAATCCACGATAAGTGGAAAAAAGCATTATGCATATAGCCAAACAAGCGATTATTGATTCTCCGCGTCGTGTTAAAATAAAATTCTCCTGCATAACATTAGGAACGTGTTGTACGACCTTTGAATAAATTTAACGACGTCGTTGAAAAGAATTAATTACTCGAGCGCGAACTACGTTAACTATCATTACTTATTTAACAACAGCCACAACAATTTTGTTGTTCAGTAATTTGAGAATAAGTACGATCGGAATGTAGATACGTACTGATATTCAAGGTACAAAGAAAATGCTGACAATGTGTCTTATGAAATACCTGCTGAGGTGCGTTAACAACACCGGTGTTGTACCCATGTTGAAACGACGATCCAAGTGCAGCAGCTGCGATAGCAAATGCCAATCGTCCATTTAGACCCTGCAATAAAAACAATTATTTATTGTATCTATCACACAGCCAGCCATTGCACGACATCGTGAACATGTCAAAAGATTTCTCTATATATTAGAAAACTTCTTTAACAAATAACAAATTAAATGAAAATCAATCGAAAATTACATTCGTAAAGTTATTTTCTAACGTACAATTGACACATTTGACAATTTTGTCGAATCGTAAATAAAAATTATTAAAATAATTGAAAACATTAGTTATATATAAGTGAGGTTATCACCTCGATAGAAATCGTTTACAATGACCAACGTCCCGCCCCTCTAACGACCTGGCCGAAATTCGTTTCTGATTTAACGTTTACAAAATACTACTTCTATCTTGCGATTTTCACCTACGATACGCGAATAAAGGTTTCAAACGACGAGTAAGTAAAGATAAGCAAGCAAAGTTTTTAACGATGACGATCGTTGATGATTTGACGTTCGCGAAATCAAAAGACCTATTTTTATCTTACCGTCCTCCCGAAATAAGTAAATCCAATCGTTTTCAGAGTCATCGAGAGATATTCCGATTGATACACCGAGCTGGATAAAATCGTACTGACAACTTCAGTATCGAACTACTTCAATTTGACTTTTTGTGCAATGTGTCCACATGTACTTTATGCAAAATATCTATATGTATGCGCACATATGCATATGTGTAAGTGTATAAAAGATCTCCAGTCTCCGGTGTTTTCAAGCACGTGTCAAAGATTATTCTGCGGGTCGGTACCCCTGCTACCCATTTTTATACCGCTTCTGTCCACGGCAGACAACCACGCTAAACAAACCGTTGTACTTACATGGCACGCACACACGTAAACCGAAGGAACTTTACCAGTCAGTGTTTCTCAAACCGACCAAGCGAGGAGCTTGGAGGTACGTGATTCAATTTAATTTTAAATTAATTCGTACGATCAATTACCTATTTCAGAAGCGTAATCAGATAATATAACAGAATCAATCAAGTTATATTCAATTACGTGCATATATATACACACTTACGTGTATTCGCTGTTGGCTATTAGCTATATATTCCCACTTCATCATTCACGTAGCTATTTGCTACAGCGTTTGCTCTCAAGTTCACTTGAATTCAAGTTCATTGGAATTTTTGCCTGTTATTGTAGAAGTTAACTTAAAAGAAAACGGTCGGTTAAAGGCAAACGTTTAATGTGAGAAATTCTGCCAAGTCACTGATAAAAATAAATATGTATGTATGCATATCTCATGCCATTATTTCTTTACTTCTTCGTGAATTGCATTAAAGGCAAGTCTTATATTTCTACCACTGTTCAGTTTCGTCGTTTATTTTTTTTTTTTTTTTTTTTTTTTGCTCGACTTTCGATCGCCTCGAACGATCTCCGATCTCCGATCTCCGCTGGTCGGAATGCAGCCGGAGATTTCAGATAGTCCGATCAGTTCGAAAGGCGAGAGACTTCTAATAACGACAAAAGCACCGGTTTCACGCCGGTATGGAACCGAACGAGAGCTATACTTCGTACTTTTACACTCCATATACTTCGTATTCTACGAACTTATTTTATTTTAACCTATTGCGCTGGAATGACGTGCCACAATTTTTTGGCCCAAAATTGTAATATTTTCTCAGTTTCAAGTATATTTAAGTAAAACAAAATAGGCAAAACGAATGATAGATTTATTACTTCTCAATAATTTCTATCCAGTGATAGATATACTGACGAGTTCAAAAAGAAAGCGACGAATCATTATATACGGTCTGGTCACTCGTTATGGTCCGCAATCAGTTGCCAGCGCAACTGGTTAACCTCTTGCGCTGGAATGACGTGCCACGCACGTCGAGAATTTTTTTCTTCCGAAATTGTAATATTTTCTCAGTTTCAAGTATATTCAAGTAAAACAAAATAGGCAAAACGATTAATAAATTTATTACTTCTCGATAATTTCTATCCAGTGATAGATACACTGACGAGGCCAAAAAGAAAGCGACGAATTATTGTTTACGGCCTGGTCGCTCGTTGTGGTCCGCAATCAGTTGCCAGTGCAAGTTAAAACTTTCAAAAAACCTGTAGCCTTGTGTTTTAAGTGGACTTAAAACGCTTTATCGCGATGCGAAAAACCGACTTATCTTTTATCTGATTCGATTGAATTCACTGAGACTTTGTTTCAAGAAAACGACACCGCCAACAGCGGAGCGGATAAAAATTCTTTCGTAAGCAGATTTTACGCAATAGCGTAATGGTTTCTGGTATTTGTCATTATACGCAAGTACGTCTTTATTCGTACACGAGCATCCGACTGTTTAAGTACATATTTGGAAACAATCGATATTTGCAGCAATAATGACAAATACGTAACGAAATTCCGTTTGTCGGGGCAATAAATGCCTGGAGGAACTCGTCACAACTGACGAAAAAGCGAAAATTCACCGTTCCTCGAACGCGACGTTCCTGCGTCGGTGATTGGTCGAAACAGAGGTGTGTCGATCGCGGGCAATGCTGATTGGTTTGGAACGCCAAGCCTCTCCTACACCGGTCTCGTGGCACACGCAACTTCGAGCGTCCTAATTATAGCCACCACATGACATGACACGAACGCAAACAATTTATGAAAACTTTCAAGCTATATCAATTAGTTCGATGATCTACAACTGTCGGTTAAAACTTTTGAAAATTTCCCAATAACACGTCTCGTTAATTTAACTGCAAGTAATCGTCACACAATTTCCATGTACATACACGTGTACACGTACGCAAGTACTGTGTACATCTGTGCGTATATCTATTGTATACAAGCGTAACTAAACCATTTATCATGTATATAATATCTTATTATTATCGGATGAACTAAAACGAAAAAGAAAAAAAAAAACTTTACATGCCGTTAGTTGAAATCAAAAGTACGTCGTACGAACGTGAGTACGTACACGCGTACGTTGTTTTGCACGAGAAACATGAATCGAATTACGTATGTGACAGTTTGTTTGAAAGAATCGATGTACACAGTGTTTTACGCTAATTGTTCACGTTCACGCGAGAGATGATCTCGGTCGAAAATAAAAAGAATAACGTTGTTTTCGTGTTGCTATTTTTATACGGAAATATGTAGTTTCAGATGACATTCCGGATATATACTTTGATTCTTATCCAGCTCATCCAACGGACGAGTTTCTTTCTCGTTCTCGTCAATTTTAAAAATTAAATTTCACGTCGTTTCAGATTTAAAAATTTTATACTGTTTTACAAAATAATGCTTGGAATTTTTTGGAAACACAAGATTTCGCAAAAGCAATCTTTGGAATCTAAGTGAAATATTAATTTATATTTAAACATGTTAATCTCGCTTACACGTCTACACGTATGTCATTTGACTTTCATGTGTACATATTTAATACGTATAATTCCTAAGAAAATACGATTTTAGATTGATAAATTTATTTATACGATGCAAAGAATACTAAATGTTTGTAATGCAACAATTTACATGTATTTATAGAAAAATATCTGTACAAAAATGTTTATATAAAAATACTTCAATAAGTAAATCTATATAGAAATATTTCAATAAGTAAATCTAAATTAAAACGCTAAAAAAAAACTTGCCAAGTATTTACAAGTATTCTAATAGCCCCTATTTTTTAAAGGACACTTGCTTCTCTAAACTTGTGCAATTTAAAGAAAAAAAAGCCATCGAGTTTTACTTAACAACTTCTGATATGAGAAACACATACAATTCGTCAAATTAATATGAACGCATGAGTCGAGTGATAAGGTTACGTTTTTTCTCACTGCTTTTTTTCCATTAAATTGCCAAATTTTTGGAATAACTCGAAACATAATTATAATCTGCGGGGACATTTCGATAACATTTACTCGCGATGTACATTCTGTGTTCGTATAAATGTGAAGAAATCACAATTCTAACAATGTCACCTCCACATATTTTAACTTGGGTATGATATTATCTAGCACAACCTTGGCCCAACGTGAAGCTCAACACAGAGTTTCTGATTAATGTCATCTCCTACCAATTTCCTTTCACTTTCGATTTAAACGAATTTTATTTCCAATACAAGACACACCACTAACAATATTATCCAACGAAGGGAGAACTCGACTTTTTAACAATTGTCGCGCAAATGTTTCTGTTTTCTTATTTCACCTGTACAGCTGGTACACGCTTCGTATTCAAAGAACAGAATATTAGAAAGGTCTGGAATATTTCAACTGAACTAAATCATCAAACTGTATACGTATTAAAAAATTTCTTTTACGAGTTTCACGTAGAAACGTGATCGTTTCATAATAATGAATAGTTCAAGTAACGCAACTCCTTTTCATAGTTAATTTAATAAACATTCTTCCTCTGCTGCTTTTTACATAAAAAGATAGGGAAACGTAACACGAGAGCGAAACAAGCCTACTCCTACGAAAAAAGGAAAGGAACAAAGAAAATCGTCGGTCGTGACGCGCAAGTTGTGTTTAACGTCTCGAAGACAGTAAACGAGCCCAAATTTTTGTGAAAAAAAAAATAGAATTCTCGAAATTCGACCGTTCTTTTAATTTCGAATGACCGTAACAAAAGTAAATCTGTATTAAGCTAATTCCATTTTTTTTTTTTTTTTTTTTTTTTTTTTGTTAAATGAAATTTCCATATTTAATTTTTATTAAACTAAAATTCCACATTTAATAGTGAAAACGTACACTTTTCCAAGTTCCGAAAATCCACAGATGCTCGAAACGTTCACGTCGATTGTTAGTATTTGACTGCTAATGACATTTACATACTGTTCACAACGATACACACTGAGGACGAATTGATTTCGGAAAATATTTCATCCGCACCAAAATTCACAATAAGTAAATCGAGTGTTTCAGTATGAGCATCAGGAAAAAAAGAAAAATGAAGAACATGGTGCTGTTACACCAACGTTTTGGTCGTCGCCAGCGCAGCAGGCAGCATTACGAAAAACTAAGCGTGCAAAATCAGTCGTATGGAAGTTTGTTTTTTTACCTGTAGCCACCCTTGGCTCATGGTTCACTCGATAAAATCTCGCAAATCGTTCTCGTACCACTCAACTGGAAGGATGTTTCGCTGTCACTCGACGCGTGATGGGAAATTCGAATCAAACGGATACGACGACAACGAGGAGACAACGACCGAATCGTTCCGTGTCACGGTCGCGTATGAAAGCTACTGAGAGACAACATTGCTGCGAGCGCGAGCGGGACGAAAGCCGATTTTCGAAACCAGTCGTATCTCCCTCTCCTCGTTGCTCTCCCTCGAGCTCGGTGGACTCCCTCGGACGAATCTCAACTACCAATTGAACAAAACACCGAGTTACCTCGCTCGTCGATTCCGACAAAACCCGTTAAAAAAAAAAAAAAAGAAAAAAAATATTGTTCACGAAGATTTTCCTCTCCTTCCTTTCTCTCGCGATTGGTTGGTTAACCGAAGCACTTGCTTTCACGGGTGCTACTTTCTATCGCGTGTCTCTGTTTATCGTCGAATTGCAACATGGCTAACTACATGGCAGTTACAAACACTAATTTTTCGTCACAAAGTCTTTTGTTGGAAATGTATAATCTGTTAACTTTTTCTATTGGAAGATGACTGATTTCCATTGGGACTGATTTCCATGACTGATTTCTATTGGAAGATGACTGAGCGGTAACCACCAGAGGGATTTTCGCTATCGAATCGTAACAAACGATACGATCGCTAGTTTCTTCGTCAGTATCGAAAAATTTCATCTATTGTATATTGATATCGTCCACGCAGATCGAACGAAAAGACGCTCAAGATTCGTACCACGGATTAACACGTAATTACGCTAGCCGTAGGTGTGTACTTGAAGACTTATCGACGGATTTAAGTTTCTTATATACATTTGTCCTTCTCGATTTCATCGATCTCGGACCATAGTCTCGCTGATCGAGTTTATGTTTCATCCGCCACGTATCAAATAAATATGTTTACACAGTCGAGTTACAATAACAGCCTTTCACATATTGTGATCCAAGTCTTGTTTTATAAACCTCTTTACGCAACGACGTCACGAATGAAAAAAAAAAGAAAAGAATTTTGAACTGTTATCTAAGAGTAAAAATTGCTGGGTTGTCAGAGAAAAAAATAAAATAAAAATTAAAGTAAAATAAGGCGGAGAAGAAGAGAAAGACAGTGTATAACAAAATCTTATTGTTAAAAACTCGTATCGTTTCAATGGAAAACCGGATGCAGCCTTTTAATATAATGCTTACGCTGCGTGCGCCAATTTTATAGTTAAGAATATTAAAGTTAGAGTGGCTGTCACGATCTATGTAATCCAAGCGACACTTGAACGTCGTGTTACCTTTGTTCTTTCGGTTTTTTTTTTCGAATCAATAGTCACCGTGGCGATTAAACTCGTTTAATACAAAAAAGAAAAATAAATCACACGGAAAAGACAGATCATTAACGATCTGTTGTCCTCGATCGCGCACCTTTTTTCGTCCAGCTTATTTTCCCAACCTAACCTAGAACGTTTGCTTTATTTGAACGTCCAAAAAATAAATAGAGATCATCCGAAACGAAACGTTTCACAGATAAAATAAAACCATGTCCCACCGGACTTTGACGATTTCGTTATCATTAAACGAAACGGAAGTTACACAGACTATGGAGGCCCACGTTTTGAGAAAGTGAACGTTTTCACGCGTTTAGTAAACACACACACATATATATATATACCCGTGTATGTATATATGCATAAACATAAAATAAACTCTCATCAGTGTACAAAGTACTGCGAATTTGCGTGCGACATTTCGACATGTGTGAGAAATGAATACGAATAGGCGAAAATAAAGAAGTGAAACCAAGGAAACGACAGCGTGACCTTTGCGGCCATGGATACTCTCTTCTCTCCGAAAACGTGTAATTCAATAGGCAACAGAAATGTATGTGTCTGTAAGGATTATAGTTATCATCGGTGACATTCGATACGGCCAAAATTTGAACTTCACGCGATATTATGAGATTAGATTTCTCTCTCGTTACACACAAGTTTACTTGGCCGTACTGTGAATTAAACAGACATCTGTAAACTGGTTTCAACTATCTTCAACAGCATCCATTTGCTCTCATACTCATGGAGATAACTTGCAATCGCTTCAACAGATATTAACAGGCTTGAAATAGAATTAACAAAGAATAGAATAATAACGTAAATTGAGCTACCTCTCATTTTCAAAATTATCACGTTCACGTTGTATCGTGTATACTTACCAACCGCTTATCCTCCGTGGCAGACTGCGTGTGAAAGAGTAAGCAAAGAAATAGAAAAGATAAGACATGTTTCAACTTTCAACGTTATCTCTACTTAAGTTTGGTAGAAAATTTTTTTTTTACCTTTGGCGCCGGAGTTAAGGGCGTTGGTGTCGTAGCCTGTTTCTCAATTTCATTGCTCGACTAAACCGAAATTTGTTAATTACGTACGCGTAAAAATCTCTATTTCAATCTTATATAACTTTTTTTTTCTTTTTTATTATCAATACCTTGTCCTTTTCTATTGACATTGTAAAGCGGCTTGTAAAAAAAAAAAACGAATCGTAAATTACATATACTTATGTTTAAATTATACAGGTGTACAGTATTATACAAATATCGTTCAATGTATATTTATGATAAAATAAATAATTTATAAGAGAAGAAAAAGCAAATAAATGTAGATAACATAATCATTGGAGTCAAATGTAAGACGTTTCAAATATTTTGAATTATTTCATAATATTGTGTGAAATAACCTCGAAATAATTTAAAAGCCACACATTCAAACATACTCAATGAACAGAATTTATTATGAAGTGAAAGCGACAATGAGAGAGCAGGTAAGAAATTCACGTATGATACTTGAAATTCATGTATCACTTGTCAGCGATACGTCGAAAGATCGTACGATAGATTATAAAAAATTATAAATTATAAAACACTTATGTAATCAATTCCGAAAAGATTGATAATTCCTTAATTGTATATCATCAACAAGACTGCGCAAAATTCACGTTGTATATAAACATTTTTCATCATTGATTAGTCATGACGAAACAGTTTAATACCTTTACATCACTTATTATAATAATGTAAAATACTAGCACATAAATTTCGAATTTATGAAAATGTTTATTTAAATTTGGATTATTTATTATTTGGTATCGTAATAATTTATAACCAATATCGATTGCGATAGCAATGTACAAAATGATTTTACTTTTTCGCTTAGCATATAAATTTAACAACATTTTAGTGCAATTGTAACGATTTTTTTTTTTTTGTACATTACTATCATGATTATGATTACTATTGATAACAAAGCAACTCGAAGAAGTTTCCTTTCTCTTTTATAATACAACATTCTATCTCATTTGCTCTTTAACGTTATAATTATAGCGTCTCATCTAAAACGCCACTTCGTATCTACTTACATACGTATGTGAACTGTGTGTATAGAAACAATCAATCTTCGTCTCGTTCGATATCAACAATGATATGAATCAATATGTAAATGTTTAAATATGTATATCGGAGACTGTAACAGGTCGGTGATAATTGTCACATGAAATGGGATGAACTCTCAACGAATTTTATACGTACATATGTAAGTACATATTGCTTCATCACATGCATCACGTAACAAAGCATTGTATCATTACATCACGTAATTTTATTTAAAAATCACAGCCTCTATTTAAATCAGTTTCATCGCACTGTTTTATCACTTTAAGTCAAAATCTAACTACAGAAACAATTCTAGTCAAATCTATACTTTCTCTTATCCACAGTCATTGCGATTTATAGATGCAAATAACCTAGACCTGATCGATGCTGACCGTGCTCATTTTATCCAGGTACTCGGTACATTTATTTGCAATGAGTTATACTGATATTAAGAATGTTAATATACATCATATACAATTGTTCCCTATGCAACAAAACACATTCGTATCAGCGAAATTATCATTATATAATGTACAATGGTAGTGGAGTTGGAAACAAATTTCCTAGTTGTAAGCTAACCCAATGTCAACCACACATGTCAACCTGCAACTTACGCGTTGATATTCTCACGAGGCAAATGTAGAACTGATGCAATGAGTTTTCACAAGAGAAATAGTGGCTATTACCGCGCGAATGGAAAGCGCAAGCGAATGAAACATGTACGTATGTATGTATGTATGTATGTATGTATGTATGTATGTGAGTAAATACTTGTAACTTACTGTTGGTGACGTAGTCAAAGAAAACGCGGGTTTGACTATTCCAGACGAGTTCCCGTTCGATCCTTGTGTGCTTATATCTCCTGTGTAAACGAATGACCGAGCGAGGAAGCTTTCACTATACTTTTTGGGCGCACGCGCGAAAATTTACCGGTTTATACCTTTTATTGCCACTGCTAATCTAGGGCTGCTCGAGCTTTGATTCATTTGGAAAATTACGTCTAATCCAACCTCCCACGTGACGTGGGATAACAATCAATAACAATCCACGTAAAAAAAAATGAACTCACACTTTTATTTTATCGCTCCTCCTTTCGCCCTTAGTTATTATTGGCTGCAAATGTTTTTCGTTTATTTCGACACTATGGTTTGGCGAATTATTGGTTTCAAATAACTATTCTTCTTCAGTCAATTTCTTCAAAATAAAATAATATTTGACGCACGTGATACAGAGCGATTAAAGATTGCATATGAATCGTAAATAAATTAATCACTTAAAGAATTTAACATTTATGAATTTGGAAAATTCATGTAGCGATATTTCGTTTACCGACGTTTCATCAAACATTCTCACAATGGACGGTTGCGAAAGATACATCACTTCAAAAAAGTTGAAAAATTTAACTCATTGTCATCCATATCTATTTACTGTTGCATAACAGTTGTTTTATACTTTTCTACATTTCACGCTGAAAACTCTTGTATTATGCGAATCTTTATTGATTTACAATATAATTCGAAAAACAATTAACCTCAACTATTGTTAATTACAAATATTACGCAATAACTGTCTTCGATTTATAGCAATTCTATTCGATTGATTGCTTGGATTTTATTACGTGATTTATCTTTTAAAAGTACTATTCCTATCACAATCAATTTAAATATATGTATATATATGTATATAGATTTTAATATTTTCAGACACAATATTACGGTATTTCTGTGCGAATGAAATTAACGGTATTTTTAAGTGCTCGTTATGTCAGCAATATGTTAAATAATTTTCTTTAACCTGTAACACGCGTATTCACGTAAGGTACGAGCTATACTGACTTCCATTTCTAGCTGTTTTTGTCGAGCCTGCGCCTCCACGGACGCCTATTTGGGACGAACGTTTACCGGTAGATCGATATGTTTTAAAATCTATAATTTCCATGAAGGATAACCACACTGTAATCCTCGTAATTTAAAATAAGAAATTTACAACGTTAACACGTGCACGAAAATTATTTACTAAAAACTAACTAAACTTATAAATGAAAGTGGGTAAGTACATGTGTACATGTATAAATATATCAATTATAAAAATTTTATATTTCATTATAATGTGTTAAATAATATGATCGCTTATTTAAAATTCAGATTCATCATTTTTGTGCAACTAAATTTTAAAAAATACACACGTATGTATAATGTATGTACATATGTGTGTGCAGCTACATCCTAACCTCTTCAGAATTTAAAAGATAAGGTAGAGAAG
Source organism: Tetragonisca angustula (assembly GCA_036937485.2). Taxonomy (NCBI): domain Eukaryota; kingdom Metazoa; phylum Arthropoda; class Insecta; order Hymenoptera; family Apidae; genus Tetragonisca; species Tetragonisca angustula. Next base: position 48,797 of record JAWNGG020000336.1, on the reverse strand, counting down.
TAAAAGCTATTTATATATTGTTTTCGGTTGTATAATATTAATATCAGATTGTTGAAATGAGAGAAAAAAATGTAGTGAAAACACGCGACGCACTTGGCTATCTCATCTCAGGTAAAATTAACGATACCACCGCGTGGGCGATAAACGGCAGCTTCACATTCGAAGCAACCTACCGACGTCATTGCTCGACAGATGGCGAGCCCCCAAGAATCATTCTCTCCCTCTCTCCCTCTGTCTCTCCGCTCCTCCCTCTTCCCTTCCTCCTATATTTTGCTTTTTGCTATTACTTTCGAATTTTTAATCACATAGTTTACAATATGATTAAGTTAACATTCTTTTCATTGTTCAAAATGTATATAAGAAATTTAAGACATTTATATTTTATTACACGTTATCATTATATTACCTATTATGATTAAATATCGTAAAGTATTGTAAAATAAAATAGCATAATCATACTATAGTATTATAAAACAAGGTAGTATAATCATACTATAGTATAGTAAATTTAGCAAATGATATCGTCAACAGTAAACAGTAAGAACAATGAAAGCTTTATTCAAGTGTGAATGACCCTAAATGAATTCGAGCTTTATGATAATCCAGTTTCTTCATTTGCAATTTATATATACAAAATAAATATATAGAATATATTGAATTAAATATGTAAAATAAAACCATTGAAAACTTAAATTATTATAAAAAATTCTAATATTAATATACCGTGTTTGTAAGAAGAATTCATATAAAAAAATATAAAGTCATTTCCTTTAGCATGCTGATGTCATAAAACAATTATTTACATTTCAAATCATGTTCCATTTAAGACAGCTACGTTTACTCCGAATCCAAAGTTCTAAAACAATTATTGATGATTTAATTATAATTTATAAATATATATTACAATCATTGAAATAACTAAAGAACATTCATATATATTTGTCGAAAAAGGTCTTAAGAAAGCATAGTTATGTTTCGAATGAATGATACAGAAATTACGTTACATGTATTATACGAAAGACAAGAAACACAATGTGTAAAGTATATGCTAATTATATATAACTGACGTGCGTGATCTTCGCATGTTGCAGCGATGAAAAGAAATTACGAGTGAATAAGAGTTCGATAATTGCATTTAATTTTACAAAATGTGACTTGACAAATATAAGAACACGTGGCTTATAATTAGTAATTTCATAATACATAAAGACATGTAATTCATGTAGTATTAATATAAATTTAATATACTATATTTTTATTCAAAATGTAAAGTGTATTCTGCATTTACGATATTGTAACATTCACGTGCGATTGCGTCAGATAACATATCTTGAGGAATTAAAGAACACCGGCAGGTGACGACATGCCTTGTGCACACCCACCGATTCGACCAATCGCGTGCTAGGTTATCAAGTGTTCTCAAATCATTTCCTCTTTCCAATCCATCTATTTAATTATTCGTTAAAGCAGAAAATAGTATCCACTATAAAACATTTGTTGTTTTGAAAGAAAAACGTATTTAATAAAAAATTTAGGAAAATAAGATACGTTTAACATTGTTGAAATGCTATTGTGATACAACTATAATATGCAAACCACTGTTCGTATCAATAAAGTCGTACAGACTTACCAGTGTACGGTAAGTCGATACGAAGAACCGAATGAAAAGGAAAAGTCACCTGTTGATGAGAGCATAAGATCTTAATGTTTTATATACGTTTAACATAAAATCGTACATATTGAAAGGATAGTTATTCTGAAAGGCTAATTGCAAATTATAATACCAAAAAATCGAAATTTTGTTCCAAAAATTTTATTAATTGTAAATATTTATATTACACATTTTTGGAAATTTTTGGAAATGTTTGGTAAAGAAGATATTTGCGAATAAATTTTTGTTACAATTAAGAAATTACATCGAAGAGAAGAACATTTACGTTATTGCTAAAAAAAAAAAAAAAAAAAAAAAAAAAAAAAAAAAAAAAAAAAAAAAAAAAAAAAAAAAAAAAAAAGAAGTCACTAAAATACGATTTTATAAAATGCACAATTATACTGTACTGTCATAGTACAACAAGCGATAAGTATCGTTTAATTATTCGATAGGTACTAAGGGCATATTAATTGAATGCTTAGAATTCTATTAACTAAGGTCAAATACATACGTATCTACGTGCAATAGTTTAGAGCACGTCTTGCGTCATTGGAAGAAACCACAGATCGTTTGATCAAGAAAGCATTACTAAACACTAACAATATTCGCTGCGAACTCCAAAGAATCGATCAATGATTTGTGATTTGTGCAAGGTCAAGAACTACTACTTGGGAGAATTCTGTCAATCGTTTATGCGTTTTATTGATTATAATCATTGTATAGCAACAGAGATTTAATATATTATATTTTAATTTCTATTCCCACCAATTGATGAACCCTCGCGAAATTTCTAAGATCGTTTTCAAGATCTAAATGTCGTTTCATTTCCCATAGTATTCCTGATTGGTTGTCGTTATATTGATAGGTTATCTTAAATATGAATGCAGTTGGTTTCTCTTTTTTCCTTTAGCACTTTTACGCGCGCACGTGCACGTAGAAAAGATTAATTACAGTATTACAACCTTTCGTTTCATTGTTTGGTAATATTCGTATATACAAATTTCATTCCGTGTATTTCAGTTTTGATCAGTCATTCACTTCGTGTGTCTATTTTATAAATACGTTACGTTATTTTATACATTTTTTTACATCATATTTACTGTTAATAATGTTTTCTCGTGTTACACATAATACACACCAAATCGTAATATAATATAAATCAATAAAAACATAAAAGATAAAACGGTGTTAATACAATCAAAAACATTTCGTTATAGTTTGAGTTTACATGAAGAACAATGTACTCACTTTTCCAGCCGAGACAGGTATAGTGGTTTCTCTAGTATAAATTGGTACGTCCAAGTCACTAACACTGCTACTGATACTAGGTGCTCTGGAATCTGGTCGACCACTGACAGGGACAGAAAGATGCGTTGGCCTAAGTGGATGAGATTCCGCGATGAAACCCTCTCCAAAATCCTCATCGTCTCGATCCATCTTTTCTTACAACACCAAACAAAGCGTACGTAAAGTGACAAACCAATAAAATTTACCACTCTTCTTGCGTAAACTAATACTACAAAGAATATACCCAAATTTCATTTTATTGATGATAAGACAATATAATGAAACGTATAAACGTCTCGCGATTCTTTCGACAGAAACTCGTTATTTTTAATCAATTAATCACAGATAAATTTAAAACTGGCCACTCGTTATGCTATTTAAGCACGTTGAAATTATACGAATGGCAGTCGTTGATGAAAATAAAAAAAGAAGAGTGACACGTAACGTTTGCAATTTGAATGAGATATCTCAGTTTCTGCGTGAATTATTGAAGATGAAAGCAGATACATCATCGAAATAATGACAATTGTCAATTGTGCGTCGTAGATAACGTTTGTAAAATTAGCGCCAGAATGTGACAACAGTACGCTTTCCCTATCAATTATTTGGCAAAGAATCAAGGCTAGTAACTCGATGACACACTCCCCACTCCTATTGAAAATTTCGTCCTAACGATCATTCAAGAAAATCATTAGAAATTGAAGCACCAGTCGTAACTTTCGCACTAATCGTAATTTCGCGAACGTCAACGCGATCCTCCACGAATTTACTTGGAATTTCGCGGTAAAACGCGAAAAGTGCAAGGAATTTAGAGGGAAAATGATCACGTACAATCTGACTCGGGATTAACATTAACATTAACGTCATTGAATTCGAACTTTACTTTCTCAATCTCTTATATTAGAGCTATGCATATTTATAAAAGCCGTTAATCACATTTTAACGCAAATCATTCGAACGTGAATTGGCAAAAATTCTTGAATATGCTGGTACGTATTTAGCATTTATACGCTCGACCAATGAACCATTGTTTAAAGATTTCGCACGTGAAAAAGAAAAAAAAAGAAACAGAAAGAAACGATATTTTTCATACAATATATTCGTTACTATGTAAGAAGATATATGTATTAGTTTGCCCGAGCCAATATGTCGACCGTGAAAAAATCAGGACATGGTCCATTGACGTCAACAAGGAGCTTCAAAAGCTGTTACAAGAAAAGCATAACATTTTTAATTACCTCGTGGTCAAGCGAAGTGGAAAATAGGAAAAATAGAACGAAGAGAATAGTTTCGTCAATAGTTCGTTGTTTCTGAATGGATGAGCCTGTACCTCTTATACAGCTGATTACGAAAGAATGTACCGAACGTGTTGCCGATGAAATCGACGATAAAAGCACGGAAATATGGGAGGAAAAATATCGAAGATCAGAACATCCGTACAGTCAGGGTGTGCTCTTGAGACTGAGCTAGAGGACGCATCACGTCGCGACGTCGCCGTCGTCGTCGTCGTCGGCAAGACGTAGCCGTCGGCCTCCGGCTGGATTTAATTTTAACGCGTACGTCGTTAGACGAGCCTCCGGCTTCCTTTAACAACGAACACAACTACGTTAATGCATCGCCTCTTCTTCCCCTTCGACTCCTCTACTCTCCTATATTTCTGCATCAATTAATTCCTGCTAAACTTCGCAATTGATTTCACTTGACCTGATAGCATATCCTGCCGGATAGTTTCTAACTATCAGACTTCTCTAACGATTCAAATATCTTCCGAAGACATTCGTATCTTTTTCTTTCATTTCACTTTAATTTTATCTTTCATTTACAATAGATACTTAACGAAAGATACTGTACTTTAAAAACGTGTACGTACATCGAATGCTCATTCTTCCTACATGTTTTTTCGTTTTCTTTTTCTTTTTTTTTTCTTTTTCAACAATTTGCCAACTTTCTTTTTACTCGAGATCATGGAAATTTTCTTCCCCATATCTATCGTTATGCATGCACGTACGTATCTTCGAACTGAACAGAAAGATATCGATTCCGCGACAAATTATTGCTGTTATTCAATTTCAATCAACTTTCATTGTGTTTTCTAATGACATTGATTACATAAAAAAGAACATCCGATTTTAAAAGCCAGTTGGGTGCATCAAAAATGGTTTTCTTTCATTGACAGGCATTTACAAAATAGGTAGTGTTTCTATAGCAATCAATGATACGCTACTGAAGAGATATATCGCAGTCTAAATAACTAAAATATAATTCAAATACTCTGTTTTGGATATGAAAAATTTGAAATCTAGTGAAATGTATCATCGAAGTATAAAACTCTTTTCTTAACAGAATATTGAGAAGATAATATTTCCATCTGAACTGACGTTTTTTTCTTTTTTTTCTTTTTTTATTATTAAAAGTACAATGTCAAATCTTACAAAATCGTTTTTTCATTTTTGAGCATCCAATTATGTACATATATGAACTTATCAGCGTCATCTAGCGAATTATTCAAATGATGTTGTGAATGTTTTCGTTTTGAAACTGCTCGACAGGTCGATGAAAATTAATATTAGACAACTGATATGATATCAACGAAGTTTATTAAAGATATTAACAATATATACGCTTCCGTTTGCGAATTTAGTCTTGCACGGAAATACTTTGTTAAGAAAAGATGGTCGTACTGACACAAGTTCTAGGTTATACGGCAAAGGTAATCTAATATTAATGACGTATTTGGTATTGCTTTCTCATCAAGTTCATTAATATTAATATAATAATAAATACGTAGAAATATCGATTAATGGATTAATTATTTAGTTACCAAGGAAATATTTGCGACGAGGATTAATCGACAGCTTACGTATTCATGTAACTGGAGGTACCGGCGGTTCTGGATTACCTAATTACGGTGGAATAGGCGGAGCAGGAGGAAATGTATATCTTGTTCCAAAGGAAAGATTAACATTACAAAATGTCAAATATAAATTAAAAGGTGTGAAATTAAAAGCAGGACCAGGAAACGATAGTAGCAAGAAAGGACTCGTTGGAACACCTGGATCGGATTTAAATATAAAAGTTCCAATTGGCATCACTGTTTATGATCAGAATCGCATCAAACTTGGTAACGTATATAAACAACTTGATATTTAGGTGAATTATAATAGTTACTCATGATTGTTTGTAGGAGCAATGAATTCAAAGGATACAAAATTGTTGGTTGCACAAGGTGGAACAGGAGGATGCGAAAGGACAGGCTTCTGTGGTCTTAAAGGCGAAAGTCGCACTATAGTCCTTGATCTTCAGTTACTTGCTGACGTTGGTTTAATAGGTTTTCCAAATGCAGGAAAAAGTACATTTTTAAATGTAATATCAAATGCTAAATCAAAGATTGCAGACTATCCATGTAAGTTTATTTTGGTACAAAGCACGTTATTTCCTCTACTCGTTGAACATATATTTCTTGTTACTTACTATGTGTGTATTTCTTCCAGTTACAACTATAAAACCGCAAATAGGTATTATAAAATATAAAGATCACAGACAAATTTCAGTTGCAGATTTACCAGGTTTAATTGAAGGTGCATATCTTAACAAAGGAATGGGTCATCAATTTTTAAAACACATAGAGAGAACAAAATTATTATTATTTATTGTAGACATTCAAGGATGTCAACTTTCCATTAAACATAAACATAAATCTTGCCTAGAAACTGTGCTCCTATTAAATAAAGAGATTGAACTTTATAATCCAGATTTGTTAGACAGACCCACGATGATTATAGTAAATAAAATGGATACAAATGGAGCAAGTGAAATCTATAATGAAATTGAACAAAAATTAAATAATTTGTCAGAATTCCTTTCAGAATTCGATGAATCAATTCAACCAAAAAAGGTATTGCAATTCGACGATATTATAACAACATCTTTGATTTTAAAAAATACAGATGAAATACAGGAAATTAAAAGGAAGATTAGATATATTATTGACAAGTATGAAGAAGAAAAAATTTCTATTGAAAATATGGATTCAGATGAAGATCGTTTACGTACAAAATTAAAACAACAAATGCAGCAATATGCACCAACATTTGTATAGTTTATTGTATTTTAATGAATTATATAGTATAAATAATAATGCATACAAATTGAAACATAATAAATAAATATATTTAACGTTATTTTTTTAAATTATCTGGATAGAGCATTTTGCTTATTTTTACCCATTTACATTTTAAGTTTGCTTCTTCTACTTTTTCTATCCAATTTTCTCCAAGCGGAGCCGTACTTTCTATTTCGATCTTTTCAATTTCATTTGAGTCTTTGATAACATCTATGTCTCCAATCCATTTCTCTGCTCCATTCCATGCTACCATTATTCCATTATCAGTACACAATTTAGGTGGAGTTCTTACGAAGTTGTATCCTAATTCTGTGCACAAGATATTTAATGCTTTAGCTAAAAAATTATTACATGCTACTCCGCCAGATACAACCTGTTCAATGAAGAAACGAAATACATGTATCAAATTAAAACAATATTATTAATACCAGGTTTAACATACCAGTGTTCGTTTATTTTCAGGTAATAATGATATTTTATTAATAAATTCCATTGCTCTTTGAGTTCTTTGACAGATATGTTTCACTGCAGCTAACTGAAATGCTGCACATAAATTATATGCATCAGGAATCACTGCATCACCAATTATGTTATGTTTATTTTCTTCTAATTCAACATACATGTTACAAACAGAAAAAAGTGCAGCAAAACTAAAGTTACAATCATAATATTTTGTCATTACAGGTGGAAATAAAAATTGGTCTACGTTTGATGCTTTACTTGCTGCAGTTTCTATAGCTAAACCTCCATTTAACGTACTAAATTCTGGAATATTTCTTAACTTGAGCTTTCGTGCAATCTATAATCAATAAAAGATTTACATTATTTTATATGAAACGTAAGAAATAACTTAATTTACTATTTATTATGTGTGGATTAAAAATATATTAAAAGATAACTTTAAAAGAAGTATGATAGATAAAAAACAAAATAATATCACAATGTTGCAATAATTACTTTATCAAACATTTCCCCAGGTGCATTATTAATAGAAGTACCCAGTAGATAAAATTTATTTACATCTTTAACAATTGCTAATAAACAGTGAGCTCCAGAAACCAATAAAACAAGATATGGATAATCAATCTGTAATTAAGAGTTGAAGTCTTTCTTGTGCAAACTGATCAAACGTTACAAAAAACCATTGTTGTTTGTAAAAAGACCTTTTCACTCATTCTTGCTATTAAAGCATGAGCTTCCATATGATGTATTGGTATAAAAGGTTTCTCTCCAATTTTTGCTAGATATTTTCCAAATTGTGCTCCAACTTTAAGCGACAGAGAAAGGCCAGGTTTTACAGTTGTAGCTATTGCATCAATATCTTTTAACTTTAGATTTGCAGCTTTCAAAGCATTTTCGCAAGTTTTTGTAATATTATTTCTGTGTAATATCCTTGCGAATGATGGAATTATTCCTCCAAAACTAAACAGTATTGAAATTTTTAAATAGAATGCAAAAATTATCAGACAAATTGTACGAAATGCTATACAAGAAAAATTAACAAATTACTTCAAATGGGTCAAATATTGAGAACTAATTGCTTCACCCAAAATTGTTCCATTACTATCAACAATTCCACAAGCTGTATCATCACAGCTAGATTCTATTCCCAAAATTATAGCAGGCCTACTGTGTACAAAATTTGGTACTAATTTTAAATTATGTTTATGCAAATTTGATAATATATTATTATTCATAGAGTGTTTATATAAGCATTTGCCATACAGTGATACAACATTATAAGCCATTCCTATTTTAAAATTATATATTAACACTTTGGTCTATTTATATCTTATATATGGACATACATTATATTGTTTATGTACTGTGTAAATACAAATATAGATATGGATATATATAAATACATAATACACATTAAAGTACTCAAATTATTTCTATTTGTTTATATACAAAATAAAATACAACCATTACTCCACTAACAACTAAATTAATAATTTATATATTGTAATTTTGTTTAATTTTATTTATTTTACGTGATATTTGAAATTATTTCAATATATAGAAGTAACACGTGCTATACTTGTTATGGTATTGGATTCAACATTACTTCGAGATTTCGATATATGAAGTTGATACCTCGAAAGTAACAATCGATGTGACCTACGCAACGCTCGGTATATCGGAGCCATCACAGATTGCAGACTTTCCCTCAAGTATCAAAAATTGGATGTACAATGTCGGAGCAGTAAGAAATATTCCTTTTTTCGTAATAGAGAATTAACGTTCTGATCAAACTTTAACATTTAATTTAACCTTTTGATTATCTTGCATGCACTTATAATTTTACTATCTCTTCATTTTTATTATTTCTTTCGCGTAGCTGAATTTGATTTGAGGTTAGAGTTATAATCACTGTTAATAGTGACGTACATTGTGTTTTCTCCATCATCCATTGCACTCCATTTTTTTTATGACTTATTTATCTTTTATGTTTGCAGTCAGTTTATTTCGTAAAATACGACAATTATATTTGCTGGATATCAAAGAAACTGAATATCTAGGAAAATATTGTCTGTTCATATTGTGTACTAATTACTACTTTAATAAATGTTATTTTGATTATTTTTTTGTTGTACATATGATTAATCTGCATGAGTTATAATAATAAAATACTGTTGTATTTTAATGCGAATTTATTGTTTCTGTACGTCAATTGAAAAAATACATTTACAAGTAACAAAATTGAATATATTTAATAATTTGATTTTACTTCTGTATGATGTGAATATGAAATTAGAATAATTTTATTTGTACAGAATTTAGAAGTGATTATTTTTATGCCAGAGATTAAAATATGATTAATATATATGTATTTGCATTTATAGGAAATTTACACACATAGAAATGTATAGGGTGCACATGATGCGAAGAAATACAGAAAATGAACAAGTATTTAGGTTGTATTTCATTGCATCTGTTAACAACGTTGTACTGTATTGTAGTTATTAATTTTATAATTTATTGTAAAATAAGGTTTCAATAAAAAATCTTTTTTTTTATTAATGTTTTTAACAACTGTTTGTTCAGTGACGATACTCTATTGGATGAAGATCTTGGAGATGAAGAATATGATCTAGGCAACGATGAAGAAGAGGCTCTTTTAGCAGATGACTATGAACTAGAGAGGGTGAGCATATTGCTGGACCATTATTTTGTTGTTAAATGAAAATTAGTTCTTTGAAAAACCACAATGTGATATGATATACAATGTCCAAGTTTGAAAACAAATATTTTAAAAAATATTAATTTCAGTTAGAAAGTTAAGAACTTTTTACTTCACTTGCTGTTGCATTATCATTTATAATTGACATATTGCTCTATTAATTAAAATGATTCTGGAAATTATTGTTTATTAAGGTTACTCTCTATGATTTTTCTGACGTTTCTGCTGAACTTTACAGAAAAATTAATTATGACTGCAACTGGATTAACTGTGATATTTTATTTTCATGTATCTTATAAACAGTATATTTCAGCAAGCAAGAAGAATTTCATTTAATTCTGTCTTATTTACTTTGTGTATTATGACAAAGATAAACAAATCTAAAATCATAACGTCAAATTATATGTTCTTTATTGTATGAGAGTATTGTCCTAGATACAAGGTATTATTTAGTCATGTATAGAATCACTTTGTACGTGGCAAAGATATATTAAAATACTCCGAAATTTTTTTTTAAAGTAAAATAAATACTTTACTAAATTGTGAGCGCAAAATATACGTTTATTGTAAGAGATTGTATTCAAAGTTCAAAACAAATGCGTGGAAATTATTAAAACGCGAGATTATTATTGCGTAGGCGAGAATTTTATATTTTATATGGATATACTTCATATTAATTATGTTGATTTATAAAATTGATCACGAGATTCTTTAATTTCATTATAAAATGCAAAAGATGTGAAAATGAAACATAAAATATGTCATGTAAATCTTGATACATCACTTATTTAATAAATATTTATGCAGGGGAAATGAAAGATAATCAATTGATATTTATTCTTGATATTCATATTGTATCGTGGTATTGTTTACAGTAAACAACTCTTATTCTTTGTACTGTAATTGCTTTTTGCATTTTTCTTATTATTTGAAATTTCACAATTACTTTTTTTAATACTAATTAAACTCTGCATATCAATGACCACCGAGAATTTTTACATAATAACACTTGTTAATTTATTATGTTATTTGTATTTATTATGTTTCCTTTTCCCTGCTTGTTAAAAAAAAAAAACGTAATTGTTAGATATCGTAAGCAGTAATATTTGTTAATGTGCTGTTTGTAGTCTCTGAACAAATTTAAAGCACTATTGACCTCTGTGATTTATAATGTACGTATTTTAAATATTACAATTATTACAAATAGTATATTCCAACATGTTACGAAGAATTGTGTGTTTTAATGAAAGTCTTTATGAGTGAAAGATGTAGTAAAATGACTGTAGCACATAGGCGTATTTATATAGATTCTTTAAAGTCTGTTTAAGATCTCGGTTCCACAGAATTATAGTACACTGGCAGAAATAAAAATTGCAGCTTGCTCCTTTGGAAAGTTAAATGTAACAATCGTCATTTTCTGTAGATATCAATATTTCCCGATAATATAAAATGTACAATTTCTCTCGATGAAATCTCATTATGTGATAAATTCTTTCATTAAAACATTCAAAGATTATGAGAAAGAAAGAAATACCGATCTTGATTATTGTGACAACATGGTATTGTAAGAAGGTAATATCGATCGTTTTTGTTTTTTTTTTTTTTTTCTTTTTTTTTTTTGAACGATTGTAACGATACATCGTACATATTTTACATCGTTTGGGTATCATCAACGCGTACAGAATTTAAAATGATGTATCTATTTCCATTTTCATCAAAAAGAAGTAGCATGAAATATTGAAAGGGTTGAAATGTACAGTACAATGATTCCTAGCGTAATTTAACCAAAATAGTACAAATGTATGTACTATATATATAATATATAAAATAAATGTATGTACGCTATGTAATATATGACCGAATATAATATGAAACATATTGTTAACAATATATCATGGCAATATATCATGCTACTGCAACCTGATATTGTAACATATTGTATGATATACGTTTATAACAATTTCGTATTGCGAAGTATCAAACATACTGTCGCTTTTATTCAGAGAATAATATTTTATTACTCCAATCGATTGTTACGGTAACGTCCATTTGCATAAATTATAACAACACGATTAGGAAGTGAGGAATTTGCGATTAAATGATTCTGCCGTGTAAATCTTATTATCAGCGACTGATAATAATGAAGAACAGTCGGAATGAGGAGAGAGTCGGAAATTCAATGGAAGTAGATAGAGGAAAAGAACGGTGCGAGTTATTTTCTAAAACTATACACATATGGCGGTATCCTCGTTTCAAATCATGAAAGAGTATCACTTCTCACAGATTGATATATAAACATAGACATATAGTTAATTAGGTTGTAGATTGTAACGACCGCGGCTAAATATTATATTTTCATTACAAATATTTGGCAATTTAATTCCCTGAGCAGCAGAATAGCTATAAGGGAGAAGAGGAGACAGATGATGTGCTGGACTTAGGAGTAACCGACGCGCTCGACGACTTAGATGGTGACGACGAAAACATAGAGTTTAATAGAAGCAAAACTGATAGGAGCAACCAGAACGATTTTTACGAGGACGGCGATCAGCTAGAGGCGCAATCGAAATATTACGAACAAGACGAGATTCATGAATACAAGAGCGAACAAGTCCGACAGCACGATGAACGTCCCTCGGTCGACAACATCAACAATTCGAGTAACATTGAAAGGGGAGATCTACGAGAGAAGCTGCAGAAAAATGCAAAGATCTATTCTGGGAATGGGCAGGGATTGGAAGATGATGAATGCGAAGAAGCTAAAGAAAGGAGGAACAGGTTTCAAAATGAAAGAACTATCGTCTCTTCGAAAATGAACAATCACATACCGGATACTTTGGAGAACGTGGTCACGTGTGAACCATCCAAACTGGCGTCCAGAGGCCGTGGAAGAGGTCGAAGCACAAGAGGAAGTCGCGGAGGAAGATTCGGGATAATACAAAATTCGGGAAATTTTAATCCAAGGTGGGTGCAATTATTGCGATTCTTAAGGTTAAGTTTTTTCTCTGTTCTATATATATATATATATATACATATGTGCTACGTACATGTATACATATATATAGTATATATCTATATATGATACATACTATATATACTATATATATATACATACATACATACATATATATACTATATATACATATGTTACATACATATATATACTATATATCTACATATGTTACATACATATATATATATGCTACATATATATATATATATATACAGTATATATATATATATGCTACATATATATATATATATACAGTATATATATGTGTATCTATATATGATACTATATATACTATATAATTTTATATATATATATATATATATATATATACACAGTATACATTTGTATATATATGATACATACATACGTATATGTATATATATATATATATATATATATAATATTAAATGAAATATTAAAATACCTATCAGAACGTATAATTATGAAATAAATTGTAATTGATCAGGTTCGGTAATGCACGAAATGCAAACTTCGATAATCAACCGCCACCGGTATGCAGGCCGCCTTTGCTCGAGACTCGGCCACCGTTTCTTCTCGGAGTACCGAACAATATGCAAAATCAACAGATCATTTACCAACAACAAAATTCCCAAGTACAATCTTTCCAGCATTACTCGCCGAACGGTTCGCTCCAAGGTCCATCGCATTTTGTAGATAATAGACCGCAATTCAATCCTAACCAATTTCAAAATCAAGTGGCCCCTAGAATAATCGGGCCAAGGTTAGATTACGGACCCCGAGTTGGCTTGCCAGGATCTCTTCAAGGACTTAATCATCCATCGTCTTACAATCATCCATCGAGTCAACCACCGTACATCCAAATTCAACCGGGGCCAGCAGCAGCGAACGCCCCGTTTCAAACCTCGGCTGCTCTGATGCAAGAAGGCCCCAATCCAGTACGACTGATGCAAAACAATCAGGGCCCGTTGTTGCAAGGAAATCCCGGAGGAACGATTCTTGGGAATCTGAACTCAGCGGTGCCTGGAACTGGATCAGTAGCGCCGTTGTTGCAGGGTAATCAGCCACTGCCTATGCAAGCATATCCACGGCAAGCTACTTCCCAGGGGCCGCTCGTTAATCATCCTAACGTCACTCAAATGCCAAATCAATCGCCCTTTGAGAACAGACCACCTTTCCAAGAAGCAGCTCAATTTGAAAACCGACCCGTTTACGATTCGAGGTCCGGCTATTCCGATCAAGTACCTACCAGTCAATTTAATACTAATACGTTACCTGTACCACAACAGTCCACTTCCAATGTACCCAATGTACCTTTACCTCCAGGGCACAAGATTTTAATCAATCCTCACTTTCGAGGAGCCGTTCAGTCGACGAACGACGGTAAGTGTTTTCGGATGTGATTATTAGTTTTTCTGAACTTTCAATTCTAAATTCTCTGTAATTCCTTGTACTTTACTCACGATTTCTTTTGATTTGATGAACACAACAGCAAGACTCGCATGGGATTCCAATCAACAACAAACACCTAGCTTACCATCCCAAGTCTCTTCTGGCCAGTTTTCACAGTCTGCTATCCCATATCAGAATCAAAGTTCGTACAACCAAACTCAACAAGGACCAGCACATTATCAACAGAATTATCAACAGAATAAGAGTGATGTACGTATTGTATGATATTGCACTGGCTAATTAGAGTTTGACTATTTTGATTTTGCACAAGACTATATAGTTACGCAAATTTTCATACGCAGGATCCTTATGCATACTTTTCTGATGTGTGGCAAGAAAATAAACCGCAGAAAAATCAAACTGGAACGCCAAACAAACAATATCCTCCCCTAGAAAGTAATTACTTACGAGATGGTAGCTATGAAACCAGTTCGAAGTATAAATTGGATCAGTGGGATCAAAAAAATAATTATTCACAGGTTCGTAGTGTTTACGAATTAGCACCAAATTTTTAAACATAGAGAACAAGCAAGTTTTTGACAACAATTCGCATTTCTAGGATCATAGAGGAGTCCATCAAAATTATCGCGACAGAGATTTGTCGTCAAAAACTAGAAACGATCATGTTTCAAAAAATAGGACTTGCTCGTCAACTACGTATCGTGAAAACTACGACCAAAATCATGTACAGAAATCTAACAGATCAGTGAATACTTCGATAAGAACTAGGTTGCCACAAAAAAGAGTTCCCAACTCTGTAGATAAACCTTTACGTGATTTGAGCCCAAAGCGAATAAAGATTAGCAATAGAAATCTCCAAGAAGTAAGAACAGTGGATACATTAAACAATACAAATAATGATAAAAAGGTATATACATGTATATAATATTGTACATTATATAGTGTCTTCACATTGCACAGTTTTTCAAAACTGTGAACTTTTGTAGGATGAAGAAAACGATCCAGAAATGCAGGAATACAGAAAAAAGATGGAGGAACAGAAACGTCTTAGGGAAAAGGTTCTGCGAGAAAAGGAAAATCGACGGAAAATGGCTGCAATGGAGAAACAAAATGATGAAGCTAAGAACGAAAATACATGTATGTATAAAATTTTGTGTAAATCAAATGTATACAAATAATTTAGTAATTACTTGCTTGAACGAAGTGAATAAATTTTCGAAGACAATGTTAAAATAAGTTTTAAAAACATTTTTTACAGATATATATACTTTATTATTATTCAACAGTCATCATTTTTTTTAATCAAAAATATCCTTGAAAAATAATTTCATACTCTTCTTTTGTCATCACAATTAAATGTTTATTTTGTTTCTATTTAAATTATAACAAATTTCGTTCAAAAAATAATATATTACGGATATAATAATAGTAGCAATTTAAACAAATAAATATAGTGTGTAATTAATATATTTTACTTCCTAGCAATTGAAAATACGCAGGATACAAAACCTGTATCAGCACTTATGGGAGTAGTAAAAGATGCTTCCATAAACAAAGGGCATACCAGTATTGGAAGAGGACGTGCTCGTCCTGTTAGTACACAATCTTTAGAGGTACATGACTAAAGATGTCATATTTTTTATTTTATTGTTATTGATACATAAAACATCAACTAGACGTTCCTTTTTTTCCTTTTTTTAATATATAGTTTTGTAAAATTCAGTGATTAACTATTGAACTAACATTTGAATGATTAACAATTTGTATTCTTACCATGATCATTTTAGTAAGCAGTTCGTGCTTAATACTCACAGCAAATAAATGCGTGCGAAATATAATCATATTTGAGATCTATTTGTCTGTAAATTTTCTTATTATATTATAATGAAGAAGAGAATGAGAGAGAAAAATATAGTTCAAATATACATAAATATTAAATAGCAACAATTTTAGTAAATTAAAAATTTTCTTTGTTATTTATTAAAATATATGCATTCTTTATCTTGCATTTTTTAAAAAGAGTATATCATTTTTAAATATTTATTATTACTTGAATAATAATTTATATATTTTCAAATGAAATATAAAATAAAAAAAGAATATATACATAATGTCTATTAGACTTTTTGTATATTTTTTACTCGTGTTTCAATAAAATATATTTTTAAATACTTTTTGTTCTTTTTAATTTCCTTTAAACTTTTATCAAAATCATTCTATATCAAAACAAAATGTTAATCTTTTCAATAATTTTTAATGTTAGCATCAATCATGTACTCAAACATTATTTTTTTCTCAATATAATTTCTTTTCAAAACACCTTTTTAATAATTATTTTTGTTATAGGTCTCAGAAAAATCATCGTGTATACGAATTGTTCGGACAATACAAACTGTACAACCTAACGATTCTGTAGATTCTGCAAAAGATAGTAATTCTGGACATACGATTAATCCAATAAATGAACATGCAAAAGTATTAAATTTCCAATCTGGAACACGAAGAATTGTGATTCAAAAACCATTACTGAATACACAGAAAGTTGCCACCACTATACAAAAAACAGTGTCGAATTTACAAAAAGGTCAGCTATTAATGCAAAGCAAATTAGTCAATGTCGCTCAATATCAGTCTCAAAGAGTTGGTCAGAATCAAGCTGATGTTTTGAAAAAACTGACAAACATAGGAAAAAAAATTGTTGGAACTCCACAAAGAATTGTTAAACAAAAATCTCCAGGAAACTTTCAAAAAACCATTATCAATGTACAAGAAATAACAAATACAAATGCACAAAAGAGTGTTATTAATACGCAAAATAATCAAAGAGTTGTACTTCAGAAAACGCCTGTACAACAAAAAAAAATACCAGAAATGAAAACAAATACTGTGAAGGTAGAAAATTTGGCAGCAAGTACGTCTGAAGCACAAATTAGACGTATGTGTCAAGGCATCGGAACAATTGAGGTGACTATCTTTGCATGAAAATGTTTAAGACTTTAATTTTCATTGCAAATTCGAGTTTTAGAAGTTAGAAATCTATTCCTTCTTTTTCAATAGTCATTTTGATAATGATTTTAATAAAAATTTAAGATAATGTTCCAAGTATTATGTACACTCATGTTAATAATAATTATATTTTTTCCTCTTTTCTTTTTTTTCTGAAAGAAACAGTTTTATTAGTTTGTTATAATTTTTACATATTTGAACATTGATTTTGTTTGGAGAGGAGAGTATTTTTTTTCACTAAGATATACAAATTTATTTTACATAATAATTGACAAATTCATTGTTGTAATTGTTTAAAACTTGTTATCCGAACATTACTTTGTATTCATTCAGTGCATAATGATACACTTTTTTTATGACAAAATAAAACTAAGTATTTGGTAATTACAGTATTGTATTACTTTCCTTGATACATATGGATACGACATTTAACAATCAAATTTATTTTGAAAACTTTACTAACCTAAAGGTTTAAATCATGTTTGTGATTAACAAATATAATTTTTAATATGTAATAAACAGTATATAAAACAACATAGCAATATAGTTTGCAATATATCATCTGACAATATTTTACACGAATTTAACTTGGTACGTCTTGTTTTCTCTGAAAAATACTCTATCATATTTTATGCCTTTAAAACTACATCTATCACATTAATTTGTTGTTATGCTTTCACTAAGTTTCTGTAATAAGTTAGCGACTTTCCTTTTTCTAATAAAAGATGGTTTTCTCAATTTTTAATAATTATCTGTTTATATTGTTCGTGTTATAGAGCATACAAATGGGTGAACGCAGCGCAACGATTGTGTTTAAGACGCAGTCTGCTGCTATGGTTTTTCACAAGAAATACCAACGTAAAATGCTAGATCTTTCGCTGATAACCGTTCGCCTTGTACCGCAATCAGGCGGAACCAAAACTACGGCTACAATTGTAAAAGTTTCTTAAAAAAAAAAAAAAAAAAAAAAGAAAAAAAAACAAGAAAAACACAAAAATATTAAACGTATTTAATCTAGTGTATTTCGATAAAAATGAAGAAAGAAATACATAGGACATTCATGTTTGCGTTTACAGATAACAACACTTTATTTCATTGAAGCAGCCTGTTTGAAATTTTACATACTATTTCGTTTGAAGTATCGTGAATAACGAATTAAAAAAAAAAAAAATATTTTTGGCTGCAAATAAATTGTATAATATGCTTTTATAAATGAAGGTAGATAAACTTAACGGTTTAATTTGTACATATGTCAAATGTGGAATGTATATTTCATATAAAAATACACACTGTAGTATCTAATTGTGCATTTAACGACTATCATTTATTACACAGTATGTATGCTAAGCTCGTGAATTTGTAATTTTAAATGCAAGAATATACACGTGTCATTACATAAAACATATGAAATACATTTACAATGTATAATATTTTAAATTAAAAGGAATTCAAACAACTATAAAGATTGTGTTTATGAAAGGCTATCTTATAATATAATGTTGTTATACTATAAAATTGTATACTATAAAAATTAGATTAGATATTATAATTATTTGTTGCAATATTTGCTTAAATTGTGCATATATCGAACAATGCATGTCAATCACTGTGAAGAACCAATGATCTCGTTATATTTCTCACATTTGATATGATCTATACTAAATTGTTCAATCTCTTTTTACAAATATCTAATAATTTAAAAATATTTAATAATTTAGTGCGATAAAAACACAGGAAAAATACATAATACACTATACAATACCCATACGTTGCAACAAATAAAGTAGAATGTTACGAATAAAATAGCTAAAATATGGAATTTTTTTTAAATTAAAAATTAAATATTAAGTTTTACTGAGCAATAAATTTAAAAAAAAGAAATTCTAAATGTATACGAATATTTTCAAAAAATGTATTACTGTTTAATAACTCAAACCATCGTTACAATTAAATTGGCGCTATATATAATAAATTATTATTATTCCACAAAATAAACGAATCACCTAATAATTAATTTAGAAACAGCTACGTGTAGGAAAATTTATATCAATACTTTTGTTGCTCTTGTACCGATACTTTAATTGCTCGGCAATTTGCTTGAATTTTATTTAAATTTCACTACGTGCTCATTTTTTAATTATAAAAAGCAACTTAATCGTTAATTTTCATAGTAATATATAATATAATTATATATAATTTTCCATGTTTTACCAATATATCATTGTTAATCGAGTTCAATTTAACGTTTCATTTCATGCAAGAAACACATGTACATGCCTTAGTTGTTGTTTATGCCGTGCTGTGACGCTGCATTAGCTAAGAAATCACAGACGAGTGATCATTGTATCATTTCAGCTTTCTAATTCAAGCTTAGGTTATTTTCTTAATTATTGTGAATGTATCAATATCAATATGTCTTCGACTGAAGTTGACTGGGGTAAATATGTGGATGAACAAGAGAAATTGTCTGCAAAGGTAATATATTCACTATGTGTTTTCACCACCGGCTTAACCTCACTTTAATTTGTTTATCACACTTTTGCCATGCAATGAAGATTTTCATTGTGCATTTTCATTGCTTGATTCTCAAAAACTGAAATTACGTTCACGATATTTAACCCACGTTAAATTACTCGACAATATGATTCACATTAACAACAATTTCAATTTCTTTTTACTATGAAGCATTTTTGTTTCTGTTCTTTTTTACGAAATAATAATAACATTCTTATGACTGTTGTTAGGTGTCCAGTCTAAATATAGATAAGGAAGTTAAAGAAAACGTCGCGAATACAGATTCTAAAAATGATGATGGAGTGGATGAGCAAATCTCGCCAGCAGAGAAGTCGTTGCTTCAAAAGATTATACGTAAAGGTTTGGTAGAAACAACACAGGACATAGAAATTCAAAGAAAAGATCCATCTTCACCTTTGTATAGCGTTAAAACATTCGAAGCTCTTCATCTGTTGGTATTTTTAATTATCAATTTCCTTATGTTAATCTTTTTAAAAATATTATATATTATGATATACATTGCAGTAAACCAGCATTATTAAAAGGAGTGTATGCAATGGGATTTAATGCTCCATCAAAAATTCAAGAAACCGCACTACCTACCTTACTTGCTGATCCGTAAGTTTGTTTTTAATATAAAAAAATTTCATAAATATATTTATTATATTATATTTCATAAGAAATAAATAATGATTACTAAAATAAACTGATTTTTTATAGACCACAAAATATGATTGCTCAGTCACAATCTGGAACTGGCAAAACAGCAGCATTTGTATTAGCAATGCTCAGCAGAGTTGATACCACCAAAAATTATCCTCAAGTACTTTGTTTGTCACCAACTTATGAACTAGCTATACAAACAGGAGAAGTAGCAGCAAAAATGTCTGCATTCTGTAATGAAATAAAAATAAAATATGCTGTAAGAGGAGAAGAAAGTAATATATATTATAAATTATTTTGAAGTATTTAGAAATTTTTTTTTTTAAATTTAAATAAATTTATTTATCTTTTCTTTTTTATGTGATTTCAGTAAGTCGTGGATCAAAGATTACAGAACACATAATCATTGGAACACCAGGAAAAGTTTTAGATTGGGCTGTTAAATTTAAATTCTTTAATTTAAGTAAAATATCAGTTTTTGTTCTAGATGAAGCAGATGTGATGATCGCGACACAAGGTCATCAAGACCAATGTATACGTATTCATAAGTAATTATTCTATACAAATTATATAAAGATATAGAAATATAAGTAATTGCTTTGCCGAAATTACATAGAAATATAAAAAATGAACATTTTAAGCTATACATGTTTGTATTTATATCTGAATTTACTTAAGCATACTACTTACAGGCAACTTCCACGCACATGTCAAATGATGTTTTTTTCTGCAACATATGAACCAGAAGTGATGAAGTTTGCAGAAATTATAGTTAACAATCCTTTGATAATAAGATTATTGAAAGAAGAAGAAAGTTTAGATAATATTAAACAATATTATGTAAAATGCAAGGATCTGGATGAAAAATATACAGCTATTACCAATATATATGGTGTAATAACAATAGGGCAGGCAATTATTTTTTGTCATGTAAGATATCTTAAAGTTATATGAGTGTTATACAAGTGTTTTATCTGTTTCAAAATTATAAGTAATATAATTTGCATTTGTCTACAGACTAGGAAAACAGCTAATTGGTTGGCTGAAAGAATGACAAAAGATGGTCACGCAGTAGCTGTTTTATCTGGAGAACTGACAGTTGAACAAAGAATTTCAGTTTTAGATCGTTTCAGAGCTGGTCTTGAAAAGGTTCTTATTACGACTAATGTTTTAGCCAGAGGTATTTATCTATTACTTTCTACATATTCATTACATTCTTATAAAAACTATGAAGGTACAAATTTAGATAACTTTTATATAATTTTACAAAATATTAATTGTAAATTTATTTGAGCGCTTTAGCAATTAAAAATGTTATTGGTATTGCAGGTATTGATGTCGAACAAGTAACAATAGTTGTCAATTTTGATTTACCAATGGATCAAAATCGGCAAGCAGATTGTGAAACGTATTTACATAGAATTGGTCGTGCTGGACGTTTTGGTAAATCTGGAATTGCCATTAATTTAGTAGACTCGTCGCATGCAATGCAATTATGCAAGGACATAGAAAAACATTTTGGAAAGAAAATACAATACCTTGATGCTGAAGATGCGGATGAAATAGAAAAAATAGGAGTCTAGGTATCTTATTAATAAATAAGAAATACGATCATGCTTTTTGTCAAATACGCAATAGATATATTGTAATACTTCCTAAAAGAATAGATATTTGTATTCTCAACGTGAATTCTTTGTATTTCTTTTCCAATAGCACATATTATCAACAGATATTATATGTTTATTTCTTTTTGTAATAATTGTATAATATTCTTTAACGATTTAAAATATGGCAATTGGATCAGGAATATATACAGAGTTTAAACAATATAAAAAATAAAGAAATATTTTTATATGTTATACAACAAACAACTATTTGGCGCAAAGAAATATGTCCTTATCTTTGTACCATTACGTAACTTTATTGATTAATAGAAAAAAAACTAATCATTCCTTTCAATTTTAATTTGACTACATAATCTATTGGACATTGATTTTTAATTATACTAAGGAAATATTACAACGATATCGTGATGATATTATCACGATTTATATAAGTACAAATAATACAAGTAAAAATCAGTTGTAATCATTAATTAATAATTATAAAGTATTAATTATTAATTGATCATATTGAAGCAAATAAATTGTGACTATTGTATCACGCCTTTACCGATATATTTTAACACAATTTCTTTGACAATAGTGTAGATATAGATATAGTTAAAAATACGCGAAACGTACAAATGAAATTAAAATGCAATGGTGTGACAGATTAATGAAACAAAATGTTCAATGCCATTACTGTAATACACTTTGTTTTTACAAAAACAATTTACAATTACAATTAAAATTTACAAGGATATCTGTGTCAAAATATTGAAGTACGGCGTGTATTAATTTTTTTTTTTTATAGAATTGTATGAATCACTCGATCATTTTTAATCCAACAAAATTTGTATATTATTTACATTGTATTTCATAAATGTAAACATTTTTTTCCCATAAAATTCTCTCAAATTCGTAAACTTTAGTTTTTAAATAAAAATTTCTAACTAGATAGGAAGTCCTAAAAATAACCATGACATATATTTTAAACATACATTTATTAAGACTAAAAAATCGAAATAAATTGTGTGACATCTCCCGACGTTCGATTCTTCTACGTCTTTGCGCGCGTTCAAATTCTTCTACATCACTTCAAGTTCCAATTCCAATCGCTCTCTCTTTGGTCGGCAACTAGGATGGGTACTAGCCTCACCTTGTGTCGAGTCCTCACAGTGTTTGCCCTTAATAGATCAATTCCGAAGATATAAAATGACCAGCCGCAAATGGATGTTGGATGCTAACCAACGGATCGATGACGATCACCAATGTTAAGTACGCACCGTATGGACCCGACTCTAGGATGGGTAGACCAATCGTTTCTATGCCCAACTTAAGAGACCCTTGCCCAAGCTATCTGGAGTAGGGGGTTGCCACCATTAGTCCCACGATGAGTAGTCTGGCTAGCAACTCTACTTTATCGACATGATTCCAAAACCGTCGCGTTCCCATTGCGCGTTGTAAGTCCTGGCATTTTTATTAAGAATAGTAGAGCCCCCCCCCTCCCCCCGACGTTTGACAATTGTAACACATTTAAAAAAAAGTATGAAATAATTGGCCCTTCTATCCTATTGCAATGTTTATCATTTGCGTTATTATTCAATCCATCATGTAGATGGAAAATTATATAAAAGTGCATCAGAGGATATTGCTCGCATTCTGAACTTTACAATTGTGAATAAACATCCATTTTCTGATAAGTTTTTGCTAGTTAAGCAATAAAATGCAATGCAATTTTAATAACAGATAATTCAATTTTTAGAACATTTCTAACAAGCGACCCATTCTCCGATTTTTACATGTGATACGTAATCCGATTCGTCTCGTCGGGTTTACTTTTTTCTTCGCCTAATTCAACTCTTACTGATAAAGTGACGCTACATACGTAAATATGTGTTGACAATGTTTTGTAGCTGGGAACAAGTGACTATTGTTATTTTTGAATATTGTCGACTAACGTGTAGAAATCAATTAATTAACAAATAAATATTGAAAATATTGCTGGATGGCTGCTGTTCACTTTGTTCTTCTACAATCTCGCGAGCTTTCTTCCGAGCAATGCACATTAACTAAAAAAATTAATGTACTTGACGAATCGTATGACGTTTGTCACGATCGGTGAACAGGTACATTCATTAGGAATATATCTAATTTTTAGATACATTTTTATGCTTCATCATCGATTCAAAACTAATTAAACTTTATTATATTTTGACGAAATGGTATAATTTGGTTGCACATTTCTTACATTTTTTATAACAACGCATATGTTAATATAAATGCTGTTAATATAAATATGCACTTTCTTCTGGTAAAGAAACTCTCTTAAGGCTTATATTTAGCGGAACAATAATGTTTAAAAATACAAAACAAAAACGAATGATTCGAGAACAAATATCAACACGGCACGTGAAAAACTCGCTTTCTTCTTTTATCTGCTTTATAAAGTACAGTAGTGTCCTAAGTGTTTAACTTTACTCGATCTGGTAAACTGTATTTATATATTTGCAATTTCAATAGCAATTTGTAACGAATTAATTGTTATTGCGATTGAATTGCGATGTGAAATTCAGTCTTCGTATGGGATTTTATTTAATTACATGCCCATGCCTCCCATACCGCCCATACCACCCATACCGCCCATGCCACCACCCATTGGCACCTGAGGTTCTTCTTTAGGCAATTCAGTAACTACTGCTTCTGCAGTCGTGAGTAGCGATGCAACACCCGCAGCATCAGTAAGTGCCGTACGCACCACCTTTGTTGGATCGATGATACCTTTCTCAATCATATCAACGTACTCATCGTTCAAAGCATCATAACCAAGATTACTGTCACTAACTTTCGCTACCACTAAACTAGCATCCACGCCTGCATTTTGAGCAATTTGCAAACACGGCATACGCAGTGCATTTGCCACTATCTTTATTCCCGTTTCTTGATCGTTGTTTAATGCTTTCAGATTTCGAAGGGCTGGAATACACCTTAAAAGAGCAGTGCCACCTATAAATTACAAATATCGAAAAGAATTATTACTTTTTCCTTTTCTCCTCAAGATTTACGATGAACACAAATACAAAAAGTTTAATAAAAAAAAGTTAAATTTTGAACGTACACTGCACATTTATGTGAAAATTTGTTACAGATATTGAAGGAACAGAGTATAATTACCTCCAGGAACAATCCCTTCTTCAACAGCTGCTCTAGTGGCGTTAAGAGCATCGTGAACACGGTCTTTCTTTTCGTTAACTTCAACTTCGCTGCTTCCGCCAACTCTCAGAACCGCAACTCCAGACGCTAGCCTTGCCAGTCGCTCTTGTAGCTTTTCTTTTTCATAGTCGGAAGTTGTATTGGCAATCTGATCTCTAATTTGATCCGCTCTGTGATCAATGTCACCTTTTTTCCCTTTGCCCTTAAGGAACAGCGTATCGTCTTTCGTAATTATAACTTCTCCCACTTCACCTAAATCGCACGACTGCACGTTTTCTAATTTAACGAGATTCGCATCATCGCCAAATACAATTCCGCCAGTGAGAATTGCCATATCTTGAAGCGTCGCTTTCCTATTATCTCCAAAACCAGGGGCCTTAACCGCAGCCACTTGCAAACCGATTTTCAATCTATTGACGACAAGCGTCGACAGCGCTTCACCATCGATATCTTCTGCTATAATGACAAGCGGTTTTCGTTGGGAATTCGCCAACTCTAATGCTGGAATTATAGACTGTACAGACGATATCTTTTTCTCGCTAAAGAGCAAAAGTGCATCTTGGAACTCAACTTTTGCCCCTTTACTAGAATTTATAAAGTACGGAGATATATAGCCTCTGTCAAACTTCATTCCTTCTATAACTTCCAGTTCGTCGTGTAGCGTTTTACCATCTTTCACAGTAATTACACCCTCTTTTCCAACTTTTTTCATAGCGTCCGATATAAGGTTGCCAATTGCCTTATCCCCGTTGGCTGAAATAGTTGCTACTTGCGCAATTTCTTCTGGAGTTGTTACCGGTTTGCTTAAAGCTTTCAACTCGTCCTTGACTTTGTCAACTGCCAACATTACGCCTGCAATATGTCCAATATTCTGTTATAAATGAAGTATTATTTCAAAAGGTTTTTAATAGCAATGCGTAGATACAGAAGTAGCTGTTTAGTTCCATTTTTATTTTTACTTTCACTCACCTCTTCTTATTTCTACAGGATTAGCACCTTTACTGATTTTCTCAAATCCCTCTTTGGCGATGGCTCTTGCTAGAACTGTAGCCGTGGTCGTGCCATCACCAGCCTCTTCATTCGTATTGTTTGCCACATCTTGCACCAATTTCGCTCCAATGTTTTGAAACTTGTCTTTCAGCTCCACTCCCTTGGCAACTGTGACACCATCTTTGGTGATCTTTGGACTACCCCAACTTTGCTCTAAGATGACGTTACGTCCTTTTGGACCCATCGTAACTGCAACCGCGTCCGCTAAAATATCAACACCTTGCAACATAAGTGCTCTAACTTCCGCGCCAAAACGTACATCTTTGGCATATGAACGAGCTTGTAACTGACGTAATGCCGCACCACGCAATACAGTCGGTAATCTGTGCATCTGAAACAGCAAGAAAAGAAGAGATACTGTTAGCATTGCAATCAAAACTTTTTGAAACATGCAAATCGTAATATTTTGTGTAAAGTTAACTTAATTGTATTTAATAATTTTGCTTCCACGTTAGAGGATAATTAATTGATTTTTTAGTGATTGTGGTTATGTAAACTACCGCGTGGTCGCTGAGAAAACACAATGAGATACAGGTTACCTTAAATCACGTTAATCTGTAACAAATTGTAACAAGTTTCGCAACGATGTATGTAACGATATTTAAGATTATCGCTTCTTTTTATTTTCTGTATTCGTTTCTTCGCTTCAACGTAGCAGCAACGTAATCTGCAAGTCAATTTGACCGGCTTATCCAAGTGAAAAGAGACCAAGCGAAATAAGTAACTGGAAATTATCACGACGAGAAGAAAAAATAAAAAGAACGTGTACGAATAATTTTGATAAAGTCTGATAACTTGTTTGCGAGACAACGTTATTTGCATCGTTTCGTTCTCCGTCCCACGTTTCTGAACAACGACACAGTTTCAAAAATCGTGGAAGATGTTCCTTGAAGGCTCAACGTTTCAAATTTTTGACGAGATGACGAACTTGAGAGGTCACCGTAAATGCACAACGTACCCCGGCAAGATGATAAACGCACGAAAAACGTGAAACATCCACGACGAATGCGAAAAAATTAAATTGGTTCGAGACTGCTAACCGGTTGATGCGTTGCTAAGCTGTATGTGTATTTTATTTACGGGAAAAAAAGGAATCAAATGTATAAGGGAAAAAAGCTTACCTTTAACTAATGAGAGAGAAAAAACCGCTGATCAGGAATTATAGTTACAAAAGTAATTGAAAATCGGCACAGCGTGACCGCACGTTGTCTCGCCAGTAGAATGAAATGTGTGAGAAGGCTTACGCTATCACATGGGTAATGATTCCCTCCCCACCTCCTTTCCTCCTCATTCTGACCTAACCTTCTTCTGCGTGTTCGATCGCGTGAAATCTTTCGAAAATCATCGATAAGTTCAACAGCTATGGAATGCAAACGAGAAATAAAAATGCAACAAATGCTCCTGCACCTTCGTTTCGCTGTATTTCATTCTTCATTTGCATAAACGGTTCTTTATCTTGGCCAGAGATTATAGGTTCTAGAATGTACCAGAACACATGTGATGCAATCGTTCGGCATTCACCAATCATAATTCGTCGACGTACCGGCAACTAGTTTCTTGTTGCAACAAGAATAGTCAATCTTCAAGTCAACGTTCTCAGTTTGCAAATTCAAAAATTTTTGGAATGGTTTGTGAAGCAAAGATTAGCCCTGCGAGAGAAAGAAAGAACATTAAAAAATAACTTATTTCTGAGATCCGTTGCTTTTTATTTCGAGTGAACTTTTTGATCTTTTCTCACATTTCTCTGATACGTATTGTAGATAAATAATTTAATAAATTAGGTATATAGATAGAATCTTTATTATACTTTCATTTCATTTTAAATCACATTGAATGACTGAGATATGTTTCTATTGTAATTCATCGGACAAGAGAATATATAAGAAAAAAATGGGAATTTTAGTATGTAAATTGTTGCAACCAATACAATAATATAATACGTTACGATAAGTATAAGTGTAAATATTAAATGGAAAGAATTTCTATTTAAAAAAAACATTTAAAATAGCAACGATATCAGTAAAATACTTGTTACATGTTTGATATTACGATAGACACGTGAATAAAAATGCAGAATTTATTTTCATTTGAGTGACAATGGTATCTTTCATATATTCTTGAGATATATGATATATGTTATATAAACTATTAGAATGCTTTTAATACTACTAATTGTTAGAACAATTACAAATTATTAGTATTATCAAGATACTTTAAAAAGAAATTGTAAATTATTTTTCATAGCAACCAGAAATTCTAGCGCCATTTTGTGGTTATCTTCTTATCGCGCGTAGACGCATATATCAATGGTTACGTAATGGATATACTGGGTTCTTTGCTCGAACACGAAATCAATAAACACGTGGTGGGGCAAAGAAACGTGGAGGGGAATTGAGAATCTTCGAGAAAAGTAGTGCAGATCGTGCGCCTTCTGTACAGAAGTTGCACAACGTGGTCGGACAAGTGAACGTTCTTCGTGGATCGTTTGAACTTACAATTTTTAAAAAAAAATGGTAAGAGAAATGTAAATTTTTATGTAAAATTGTCCATCTTGCGTCACTTGGAATTTTCTGTATGCAATGGCAAGTCAACTTGTTAATACGTTCCCGAGCATTTTTTGAGATAACCTCAAAAAGTACTAGTCGAAGCGATATATTTCCTATTAAATTGCCCTCCAATTCGAAAATTGTAACGAATGCACTTGAAATTACGTGCAATCTCCTCGTATTGTCTGATGTTTCTTTGTTTAGTATGGTAGTTTCAATGATTTTCGTCTCTACAGATCCCATCGCATGGCCGGCGTAGTGAGTCCTTGTCTATTAGAAATAGAAAAACAAGTGACTGCAAAACGTTTAACAAAACAAAAGTATACGCGTGCAATGGTAATTTCTTTCGTATGCATGTGACTTGACGTCGCAAATTTAACGCCGTAAAATCATTCACGAACAATTATTGCGTCTTTGTAGAAGTTTCCATTCCTAATTTCATCGTTTACTTTACAAAGTAAATAAGCGCATAAACAATAGTCCAAAGAAATTTTGAATTGTAAGCATTGGAAACAATTACGCCATGCACGATCTCAAAGTAATTAACTCTAAATATATTTAAAACACTGAAAAGAATTGATTATATTCGAATTATGAACTTTCTTATATATGCTCTGTGTTAATATTTTCGTAATAGGCCGCAGCTAATGTGATTAAGAGACTTGTGCCTCTATTTGATAGAGTTCTCATACAAAGAGCCGAAGCTGTAACAAAAACCAAAGGTGGTATTGTTTTACCAGAGAAAGCTCAGGCGAAAGTGTTACAAGGAACTGTTGTAGCGATTGGACCTGGCCAAAGAAATGAAGTACGTAAGAAATATTTGGTATTTGCGATATGTCAGAGATAGAAATCAAATGAAATAAATAATATATATATTTTTTTTTTCAGAAAGGAGACCACATTCCTCTGAGTATCAAAGTCGGTGATGTCGTACTATTGCCAGAATATGGCGGAACTAAAGTAGAACTTGAAGATAATAAGGAATTTCATTTGTTTCGTGAATCGGATATACTGGCAAAATTAGAAGTTTGAATCTCTTTTAAGTTTGTGTTTGTAATTTTTTTTGAATACTAAAAGCCATTTCATAAGAAATATACAAGCAATGAAACAGTGAAATGTAAGTTACTTTCGTGCAAACTTTGATGTTTCTTATTGCATCATACAAAGCTATTCCCTTATATATCTGTTGTTATATATGTCATGATTTCGTACATATAAAAGTAAAAAAATAAAGCATTTGTTGTGTTTATGTACTACTTGTACCATTTGTTTAAATACACGTTTTTTTTTCATCTTCTTTTTACATTGATAATTTGTACAATAAGAGGAAAGGACAACAGAATCCTTCAATACACGTAGTACGTAAGTCATATTCGCCTTTTATACATAAGTAGAAATGTATTGCGTGAAAAATAAAAAGACAATTCTATAATTTCTAAAACGATATTTTATATAAAAAATAAGTTTTGTACAGTCTCATTTTTTATTTCAATTTGATACTTTTCTTTACACTAGCTTTAATGCCCGATATCTCTCCAGCATAACGAGTGATCTCTTTTCTTACTTCCCTTATCTGAAAAATAAAAGAACGTTATTCACCTGTCAAAATATATTAAACATTTAAGACAAATAGACACATACCGCTCCCTTCCTACGAATTTTCGCTTTGCGATATTTATTTCTGTGTTTTACTCTAGGGTTGCGTTGTTCTTTCTTACGATACGGCGTTAAACCTTTATTTTTTGCCATTTGATATGTAATTGCTCGTTTTCCTTTATCTTCGGTTACATCTGGGACATTGGTACTTTCCATTTTATTTTTTTCTTTATTGTCCAAGACCTTTTCCTTATCTAAATGTTCATCATTTTCTGTTTCCAATTCAGATTCAAATTCAGATTCAGATTCTGGCGAATGTACATTTGCAACATCATCTACAGCTTTTTTTATATAATTCACTTTTTCTTTGAGAC
The DNA here is from genome assembly GCA_036937485.2 of Tetragonisca angustula. NCBI lineage: Eukaryota > Metazoa > Arthropoda > Insecta > Hymenoptera > Apidae > Tetragonisca > Tetragonisca angustula. The sequence goes on along the minus strand of JAWNGG020000336.1, from coordinate 17,584 downwards.
ATGTCCTTTGATTATCGATGCTTATTTTATTACCTAATGTATTATACAGTGCTTTGCCTTCTATCTCCGCTCTTAATATTTCCTGTATTTCTTGCATTAAATTTCCTTGCGCAGATTCTAGTTGATTCAACAGCTGACGATACTGTGCCAAACGTTTTATAATTGGATGAGAATTAACAGGCAGTCTTTTTGCTTTAAGCATCAAATAAAACGAAATATTGATGCAGTAATTTAATAAAAGATGATACTTCGTCTTTATGAAGGAAACCGCGGGACAATTAGGAACAATACCATCTTTGATTAATCTTAGAAACGGTGCCAGCGAATCTCTTGCTTCTGTCATGTGACCTGAATCATAAAATGTATTTCAAAAGATATTAATACTTTTCAATCTTCCAAACCTTATAACTTAAATATATACTTTGTAAATTTTGTCGAATACAGTACCTTTAAGGTCATTTACAAGAATCATAAATTCCGGACTTTCTTTCTGCATCATCGTTTGTTTTTGTCTCTTGCTAAGTTTGTCGAGATCCGTTTTTATAAGTTGCTCCACGTCCTCGTACACCTTTTCATCGGTACTTTTGGTTGCCGGTTGTACGAGATCTAGTCCAAAATCAACGTCGTCCAATTGCTCTGCCAATCTTCTCTGAATGTTTCTGGCCTCTTCCTCCTCTATTTCTGCCTCCTCCAAGTCTTTTTGACTGATAGTAGCATAATCAGGATCTACGAAATCCGTAGAATAAAACGCTTTCTTCTTTCTTCCCCAAGCTTTCTCATTTGGCAAATCAAAATCCTCTTGCAGCCCTTCGATGTCAGACTCCATGGAATCGGTCTGGTCTTCGTTTTCCGTATCATCTTTGTTCTGTTCGTTCGCATCCAATAACCCATATACTTCGTAATCACTGTCATAACTTTCCGAGGATTGTCTGTCTCGCACTTTCCTGAGTAATTTGCGTTCATTTTCCGAATACTCGTCTTCGGAGTTTGTAACGTCGTTCATGTTCACATCCTCCAAATCCATCGTTTCTTCATTCATTTCTCTTATTTTTGTCATACTGAAAGAAATCAAACTATACAATTTCTGATTAAAATCAATTAACAATCGTTCTTAATAAAAGAAACGTGATTTAGTGCTATTACAAACAATTGATTTATTATTTAACTTCATACCTCCCAACTGCGTGCAATGTAATATAATATAATTCGTATAACTATGACTGTAATACACAAATAATTTACGAAAATTGCAATGCTAGCGTCGCATAGCGATGAAACATTGTAACTAATCGTCATCTCTGTTGCGCTCCTCGTTTAGGGACGGTGCTATCATTTACATTTTTCAGCTATGACTGGAATCATAGATGAGGCAACATGAGATGTGGCAACACTGTACTTTATACTTTTTAATTTTAATTCCCATCGTTAGCAGCGCTGTCTAAATCGGTACGATGGGATGTGATACGAAAATGGTAATGGGATCCTAGGATCCTAAAAACATGGGACAAAAAAATACATTACATCATTGATTAACTAGTTTTTAGTCTGTGATGCATGTTAGGTAGGCGTTCAGACGAAGTAGGTATCTCGTCTATGAGAACAACCCCCCAATTGAACTAAACAGTTTTAGATAGATCTGACAAATGATTGCACCTTACACGTGTTTATGGCGGCGAAAAATGGCAAAATAATATTTTGTTTAACTTTTATATACAATATTATATTTTTGTTTTTACGTTAATTATCGTGGTATAATTAAATAAAAGGAGTATAGCTTCACATGTTTCAGACAACAATTCCGCGCGAAAAGAACAGATATATGCCGAAAAAAAACAAGGAGGGTAATAATGTACGACAAAGACAGAGATAACAATTAGTTGTTATCTACACGGCGCTAGTATTTCAATAATCCACGATCGATTGTTTTCATTTGCAAAAAAGATTAATTAACAGAATAAATTTTTGCAATTGGGTCTTTGAAACTAGGCTCTAAGTTTCCTTCTTATAGTCCATTTGACATATGAAATATTCACAAAAATTTACAAATTATATCTTTGGATACTTCACGTCTATATTATTTTTCATCTGTGGTATAGGGCATTGATTTTACTTGATTTTGATGCAGTAATATCATAGTTCTAAATCTATTGAGTTTAGAACTATAGAGTTTTTTATAGTCCGTGGATCTGCTAGGTATTTTAGGTTAAGTGAGTTACAATACAACTCGCTCTTCGTGTTTATGAATGAACATTTGATTTCTACTATTTGATCGATTTTGGTAGGAAAATGGTATTTTTAACTGCACAACTATTTGTGAGAAGTCGGGGTCCTGATGAATTCTGGCGGAAACGTCAAATATTTAAACTCGCTGCGGTAATTATATGTACTTATTTATTTGGTATATTATGATACAAAATTTTAATTACACTTTAATTTTCAGCATTACATTGGAAGGAAAAGAAATTGTTATAGTATAGCTATTAGGAATGTGCACAGAGCATTACTAAAAGCAACAAGAGGAAGGCAACTTAAAAAACAAGATATGAGAGAGGTAAATGCATCTTTTTAAAAGAAGATAATTCTCCTTGGAATATTATATAATTGTTCGTCTATTTTTCTTTTTTTTTACAGCTCTGGGAAACTAGATTAAATGGTGCAACGCACGAGCATAATATTAGTCTGAAAATATTACTGGAAGGATTAAATAGATGTAATATTTTATTAAATCGAAAGTCTTTAGCAAATTTAGCTATTTGGGAGCCACGAACATTTAAATGTTTGTCTGATATTGCATGTGCGAAAGCAAAACTAGGAGGTATTAAGAGAGTTGCTAATAATTCTATGCCTGAAACTGTTATGATTAAAGGATTAGTTGATGAACTGGACTGAAAAAAATAATTGCAAAAAATAAATGATTAAACTTACATCTTGTTGAAATATTTATTGAGTTACTAATGATTATATATTTACAAGAAAAGTACGCCTTTTAAGAAAAATAAAGTGAATTGTACTGTTCACTACTAGTTGCACGGTAATAATATTTCATTGCAGCAACATGATTTAGATCTTTCTCTGTACAAACAACAAGAAAATATATGTTAATTCTTTATGGTACTTGTTAAAATATACACATCCTTAGAGTGTATATTAAATTAATAAATAATATTCTCGCGTAATGAATGATTTATCTCACTGCTTGGCATTAACGATTTGTACAAAATCAGGTTTTAAAGATGCCCCTCCAACTAAAAATCCATCTATGTCTTTTTCTTTTGCCAAATCTTTTGCATTTCCTGCTGTTACCGAACCTCCATAAATAATTCTAACAGTTTCTGCGACAGTTTGGTTGATATTTTTAGAGAACCAGTCTCTTAGCTTTTCATGGACCTCCTGGGCTTGTTGCGGTGTGGCTGTTTTCCCTGTTCCAATTGCCCAGACTGGTTCGTAGGCAACAACTACATTGTCCCACGATTTAATTTTATCTGCGATAGCTTTAGTCTGTCTGAAGACTACTTCCTCTGTTTTACCAGCTTCTCTCTCTTCTAATTTTTCTCCAATGCATGCTATCACCTTCACAACCAAATTATTAATGATAAAATAGTTGAATCGTTACATCATATATCTACATTAAATGTATAAATTTGAAAGCAATAATTTCTTATAATTTTAAAATGAATCACAGTATGTATATATACATATTTTACCTTTAATCCAGCTTCTAAAGCATGGGCAACTTTTTCTGCCACTAATTCGTCTGTTTCACCAAAGACATTTCTACGTTCAGAATGGCCAAGAATTACCCATGGGATCCCATTGTCCAAAAGCATAGCAGGACTTATTTCTCCTGTAAATGCTCCTTTTGCAACCTTGTAAGTGTTTTGTCCAGCGATACTAACATTGTCCGGCAGTATGCCCTTAACATACGTCAAATATATCGATGGTACACCAACAACAACCTCTGAAATAATTGTACGTTTTAAATAATTTAACAATTAATAATAACGTTTTTTTACGTAAACTGTAACTGCATAATATTGACTGATATGTCAACTTTACTTTTTAAGAATAAAAATTATCGACAATATTTAAAATTACTTAAAAATTGGAAAACTGCAGATAAAAAAAGAAAACGTACCGACGTTTGCGTCAAGAGGGCCACTTTTTAAAAATGCAACAATACCATCGATTTCACTCTTGGTACCGTTCATTTTCCAGTTACCACCAACAAAAAATTTGCGACTCATGATGTTACAGTACACCGACACGCAAAAACTATTGATAATAACAAATCTGTGAGTTAGTTTCGAATCTGAAACAAATTTAAAAAATGCTCTTTCGACCTTCAATGAAGGCAGAAGGTGAATTTAGTCACGTTCTCCCCAGTCTGATCTTCTGAAACCCCCACCATCTGTACTCCCTCCCTTTTTCCCAGGTTTTATCATGAAATAGTTCACAGGAATTATTGTATTATTTACAAAAATAAAATTCCTGTCATTTCTACGTATTCTTTCATTAATAAACAAGTGAACAAATATATTTTGAAATTAAATCCCAAGCTTTCGAAAATAGAACAGACTTACAATTTATATTTAGTCCCAACTTTTTAGTTGAGATTAAACTAAAATCTAACATCCAAATCAGATTCGAAAAATGTTGGACGATACGAACATTGAAGAAACCTCAACTCAAAGAAATAACTATTCAATACTGATATATTACAAGCAACCCATTAAAATTCTGAAAATGAATTAATCAAGTATGTGAGATTATAAAGAAATAAATTCTACTAAATAACAGAAATATGTAAAATATCTAGAAAATTAATTTTTCATGATATTAGGAATTGACAGACAATAATATTTTAAACAATCCTACATTTTCGTAAGTTATGTATATACGTTTTATAACCAAGGTGAAGTAGCGTATCGATCTATCGATGGTAAGTATAAATAAAGATTATTTCAAAATAATTTTACGATTAGCTAAAAAATGTACAGGTTAAAAATTTAATTATTTATAAATAATTATCGAGATTGTTGAGCGAGGATTATGATGCGTTTTTTTAATCATTATAAAATCATTTTCAAACTGCTTCGTACATCTCAAGGTTATGATGTATTTATTTAATTACCAATTCACTTTCAAATTTCTTTGATAAATTAACAAATTTTCTTTCTTTACCATTACCTGTCGTAATTAACAGAAATTTATTGCATACTCACTGTATTTAAAAAGTGTTTTATATAGGATATATCTCTGATTCAATTTGGCAATATTTCTACAAAGAAATAAATTAAACAACATTTTAAAAAAAAATTCTGTATCACATTTTAATTTCTTGTTGTTAACATAATATATTGAAATTATTGAAAGTAATTACACTGTTTATTATTGTGAAGTTAGGTGAAGAAACAATTGCATAAGTTTGTTTACAAAGATTTATCTTTGTTTCTGTACAAATACAGAAAAATTAGAATTTTATATTTTGTTATACTTATTGATTTAAAATATTTATATATATATATTAACATTTAGTTATTATTTTAATTATAATCGTTATATTTCGTAACTCAGATATTTTGCAATATGTTTGAAATATCAAAGTTCAATATGGATAAATTTATACATACATTTATGGAGAACTTAGGTTTAAGAATTGAAGCTTGCAAGAAGTTTAATAAAATTACATTTGTAACAAGTATAGATAAGTCTCACATAATGAAGCAATTATATTCTATGGAAGAAATGAAAGAAATTAACGTACAACAATGTTTGGATTTTTCCACTGAAAAAAATATCGAATATTTCATAAAGAAACATGCTAAGCTTTTTGATAAATTTACTTATTTAAATAATGCACAAATTTTAACATCTCACTTGAAGAATATTAATACAAAGCTTCTTCAAAGAGTAAGGGTAAAAAGGAAACATGATGGAACTATTAGAAAAGGAGAAATTAAAGCGTGGAACAAAACTATAAAATTAAAGACAAATTTAGCAAACAAATTGAATGGACCAAAGTGCAATTCATTGTCTTCCTCAGGATGCAAACAAAAATATGTAAATTCATATAATTGTAAAAGAAATAAACTTAAAAAAGGTGCCATAATGGGAAGTTTGAACCTGTTTTATGATAACACAGCATCTAATGATCACAAAAAGGATTGCATTATAGGAATAGATAATGATAAGCAAACATCTTTTCTTAGGCGCAGTCTATCAAATATTATGACAAGTACTACGAATAAGCAATTAGAAATGACTGAGAAATTTCTATGGTTGCATATAAAAGATATGGAATACATGAAAAGAAACATAGAAATTATTCTTCATGTAGCAAAGGTTATATCATGTACATATCTTTCTTTATTTTCAATTGATTTAACATGTCTTTGTATCTAATTTAATCTAGTATCCGTTGTTCAGAATACAAAGTATAATTATACGAAAAAGAATCATACAAATTATGATCAGGTACTTTGTTATCATGCAATTCTGTGTTTAATTGAACCAAGTAAAAAGGGTGCTGTTTTAATGGAAGATAATTTACCAGTTGTTATTAAAAAATATCTCACACATGGATACAGATATCATTTTGATTTTCAGAGGTATTTTATAAAAAGCAAACATAACATGTAAGTCTAAATGTCTCAACAAATGAAACTTTTTCTTCAGAGATTCAAAGGATTATTATGCAGCCGTACTTATTTTGAGTCATTGGGCTAAAATTCTAGTTAAACATATAAACACAACTATGATGCATACAATTTCTGCTATATTAGAATGTGATGTAGGAGAAATATTGGTTTTATATAGTCCAAAAGAGAAATGATTTTGAATGTTATTGTACAGGAGGGAAATTTACAAAGAAAAGATATTTAATGTAAATCTTTTTAAGGACGATGCAATATATCATAACTTTATATAATTATTTCTGATAAATGTCAATGGTTACTCGTATTTATTAATGTATATTTTTTATAGGAGATTTATAAATGTTTTAAATGAAATAAAAAAAAATGGTAAATGAAGAGGTAGTGGAATTTAATAAGAAATCACAACCAGTTTATAAAAATCCAATTTTCCAACAGAAATTTCGATCTACTAGTGCCACTGGAAAAAAACGGACTTGGCGTTCATTAAAACAAATGTTGGCTCAAGAACGCACTTTACCATGGCCAGCAGAAGTAGTGCATTGTACGATTTATTACTTATATATTTTGATTTTTTTTTATATTTCAAAATGGCTTGACCAACTGAATAATTAAAAAATTATCATTATAATGACAATATATCTACTTGTGATTTATTTTCTAATAGCTGTAATTTCCGTATTTATACTTTAAATATTTTAAATTATAGGAATTTTAGTTTTAATATGTAACAAACGTTGTTCGTTCCAGTTGAAATATACACACATATAAATGCTGTACTACTTTGAAAAATTTCAGATAGTTCTATCAATGCACCGCCAAGCTTTAGGCCAGCAAAGAAATATTCCGATATTTCTGGACTACCGGTAATTAATTTTGCGCGTTTATATGATTGGTTGCATCATTAAAATATGTAAATTGATATATAAATTACATTTATTTTACAGGCACGATATACAGATCCACAGACTAAATTATACTATGCAACTGCAGAAGAATTTGCGACAGTCCGAAGTCTACCAATGGATATAACTGCTGGATATCTAGCATTGCGCGGCGCTTCCAGTATCGTTGGATAAATGAAATAAGAATTTTATTTCCTATAATTCCCTTATATTTAAATATTATAGAACACGGATATTTTATTTTGTAATCGTTATCGTATTTATTGCAGAATAATGAACTAAGTATAATGCTGTAAATTACTTATGGTGCTGCAAATGTAAACAAAAATATATCGAGTTCGTAAAGAGACAAAATAAAGCTGCATTGACATTCTTATAAAAACTTTTTTTTTTACGTACATACGCATGTGCTGAGCTCTCTTAACGGGTTTTCATGAAATAAACAATTCCACAAATAATTTAAGTCGTTTTCATTATTTTATCTCCTGTGTATTATACACAAGCAATTATTATTAAAAAAGGGTTATCCATTATAACTTAGCGTACGAATGATGAGTTAAAGAAGGATTGGAGAATCTCTAAAAAAAAACATTACTGCTTTTGTTTTTTTCTCGATCACTGTATTCTTTTATGTTGACAGTTTCTCGTGCACCTTATTTGTCTGTTTGCTACTGCAACCTGGGCCATTAGCAAATTTAATTGAAAATACAAATAGCACGGCCTATTGAAATATTGCCTGGTGGTGCACTATTCTCTTAGGTCGCCATTTGTTTTTGAATTTTTTTACTTTTTTAAATGAAGATTATTTTAAAGTAGCGTAGTAATGTCTTCATTCAAGCAAATCAGGTAAATCATCGTCGTCGCTGTCCATTCCTTCGCCTTCATCTCCTAAGGCGTCCAAGTCATCAAAGTTTGGCTTGCTATCGCCAGTTCCTCCTAAACCACCCATTTGTCGCATCATCTGTAAGCATAGCCAAGTTATAGCCAAAAAGTAAAGTAGAAAGTAAAGTAGTTGTAATATTTTTCTCCAAAAGGATGGGAAATAAATTGTTTCAGAACTATTTGAAAAAAAGGAAAGAAAGATGATGATCTCTTACTTCTTCCAAATCGTTACCACTTCCTTCCATGCCGCCTTCGTCATCGCTGTCATCCTCGTCCTTCCACTTGTTAAAATCACTTTTTAACCAATGAGCTTTCGTTTTTTCTTTCGTTAATCTTGGCCAATACGGGCCTTCTTCTTTTTTAACAAGAACTAACTCTAAAGTCCTTCCTCTTAAGTTCTGAATTGTTCTGTCTGGGACAATTTCTCCATATAGGTTAATCGTTACTTCATGCATTTTCTGTTCTGTTCCACCTATTCCCTTAAAATATATCATTTGTGGTTCAATGTTAATAACAGGATCTTTGCAATCTTCTAGACAGATGGTAACAAATAAAATTTCTCTCCTTTGAGCCCACATAACAGGTGGGGGAGGCAATCTGAAAAAATTTTCAAATTTCAAAGTTAGCAATTTTGAGTTTTACAATTTAAATCATAAATTGTAAATTACAAAATGTGGCCAGAGGTGAAGAATTGAAAGAAGATTAATTGAGATAAAAACGATATTTCAATCTATATCGATTGCTGTTCATCACTTTATTTCTATATATAAAACATTATGTACATTGTGTGTTATTTGTATCCGTACAGAGTATTTTTGTACAAAGGTTCTGCAATATATACACGCGTGATAAATTTGCACGAGGATACGTGTTGGTTTCATTTCGTGTATAAACATTTTAATTAATTTTTTCAATAAAGATTATTATTTCAATAAAGAGTTTATTTGAATGCAAAAGCTGAAATGAGTTATTTAACGCATTTAATGGGAGCGCAGATATTGGAGTAACATTTAGGTAGTATTGTGACGCGCAGATAAAGGTTAGGAACGAAGTCTCGCGGGTTCTGAGAAAAATCGCTAGTCATTATGCATGTAAAATGTTGTATTTTCCCGGGGAGAATGAAAATACCGTGACGTTGCGAGATACATTTTCGTGTAACGTACAAGAAAATCACGATATATTTTTCGCGTCTCGGATATATCGATAGTTACGTAGAAATACAAACTATTAAAAACCCCGATTGTATGTGAGTCGATTGTCTGAAAGGGGACAGAAGTTGCGTAAGGAACATTCACAGCCGATAATACAATTATTAAGAATTCATGGTCGGCACATCGAGAAGGCGAAAAAAAGGAGGGACGTTGGGAGAGTTTCTCGTGATTCTTTTCCAGAAATTTCGAGAATCAATAAAGCCGTCTTTACAACATGGCGATGTTTCGAAAGCCACGGGGCGGTATTCGAACTTTTTTCACCGATATCTGTCACTTTTTTCAATAAAACGGCCAGAAATGGGAATCTGAGAACGGAGAAACACGTTCGAAGGAAATTCTGCGGGAATTTTTGCATACTTACTGGCCTTCTTGAGTCATATCTCGGGAGCTTCGTTCCGTAAGAAGCAAACAAACACAGAGCACTTACGTATCGCGCCGTAGACCCCCTGATTCGAGAGTGTTTCGAGATTCAACTATCGATCAAACAAAATGGCGGCTGCCTCTGCCGATGTCGAGTTCTCTTGTTTCCGGAATCGAATTTTGAAAAAAAATCCCTATTCGTCGATCTCTTCGAAAGTAACGTAGTTTCTGACGTTGATTTACCAATGGGAATGTTTCCAATATAAATGATGTGATTTTTTTCTTCTTTATACTTGGAGACGTTGAAATAAATAGTTACGCATTTGATTTTTTTCTTTCTTTCTTTTTTTAAATATCAACGTTGAAACTAATTTCTACAAATAAAATTAATTTTTGCAAATGGAAAAAGAAGATGACACAGGAAATCAAGGTAGTTGTAATTTTCTCATTTATCATGTGACAATAATCCTAGGTTACAAATCTTTTTCTGCATTTACAGATGGAGAGTGTGAACGCTTGTTCGAATTACAATTTGAAACATCCACTTGTAATATATTCATACACCCACCCACCCACACACACACACACACATATACAGATTAATAGATATTGTTTATTACTTGACAGAAAAAATAAAGCAATTAATGTAACGAAGTGGCAAAATTCAAGAAAAAAGATGGTAAAAAAATTCAAGAAAGAAAAAGAAAGGAAAGAAAGAAAGAAAGAAAGATGGAATATGGCCGGTGGAGCGGAAGCAGAGAGAGAGAGAGAGAGAGAGAGAGAGAGAGAGAGCGAGAGAGAGAGCGAAAAAGAGAGAAAGAGAAGATAACGGGAGGAAGAGAGAAGAGAAAGAAAACGAAAAGAGAGAGCGTTTGCGTTAGATTGTAGGTCAGCGCGGCAGAGGAGGAGGGAAAGATACTACCTTTCTTGCCGTAACCGTGGCCATAAACTAACAGGACATACACACAGTGTATCAGTCTTTCTTTCGCGGCACTGGCTCGTCCTGTTTGTTGGCACAGAGAGCGCAGGTGCTCCGTTCCGCGTTAAACGTGCGTTTCAGCCTGCCCGTGCGTTTCTCTGTATGTTTGTTGACAATTTCTGTGAGCAGCTCGCAACCATTGACCGTTCGGGGTCGTTTTTCTTGCTACTAATCCGCAAAGAAAAATATTGGCGCGCGCACGCGCGCGCGTGTGCATCACGCTCAATGGATATACCTGAGGAAATCGCAATCAAAATATAACGGAGATCGACGATGAAACGGTGACTTGCCGCGGTCCGCGTGCAACTTGTTGCTTCGGGATAAACGCCATGTCGACCAGTTCGCTTTTTTACAAAGATAAGTACGCGGTAAGTGGCAAACTATCAACCTTTCTTCTTCGCTTTCTACGCAAGTAAATAATTGCATGTGCATTACAGATGTGAACTATTTGGGGTAGCGTTGTTGCCCTCCCCCCCCCCTCCCCCAGATCACATCACATATCTTTATAGTTCATTAAGTATAGGAAGTACGACCCAGTTTTATAAAAATTTCTCCGCATACGCGTGAAAAAATGTTTACTAGCTTCATACGCTTTCTGCTTGCAGCGGGATCGTTCGTTTTACACGCACTTGCAATGGAATATTTCACACGATGCGAAACGATAATCTCGAGTTAATGGTTATTAATGGAGAGTTTATTCGGAATCTGTTTGCTGGGATCGTGGATCTCAAGAAAAACAATTATCGTTTTCTGAATGTTCTGACAATAGATAGAGAATAGATAGATATCGTCGATACCGTATCAGTGCTTGTTATTGGACACTTGTCAATATTTGCAAAAAAAAAAAAAAATGCAAAGAAGAGGAAAAAATGTGCGCAGATGATACGCTTGAGATCACTGTAACGATGACGCGTTATTGTTTCATCGTGCAATAATTACTGATGACTGTGTGTGGTTATTGATGGATCATGGTGACTGCGTGTCGTGGGTTTTATTTTGTAATTGGTACGACGATTTAGAAGGAAGGTGGGAAAGGGAGAAGAAAGAAATATCTCGAGTAAAAACATATATGAGCAGAAGAAATTTGCTGCAAGACATACATATGTAAAAGGAGATTCGTTACAAGGTTCTCATTTGTATATTGTTAATTCATCTTTTTTTATGAAGCCTTAATTCTCATCGTTTTGAAAGAATATCCACGCGTAACAGATCTTTGTTTAACATTAAAAATGCTTGATTTATTTGAGATCGTCCAACGTTATTTTATTCAGCAATAATTTTGATAGAGATATTAGTTTCATTGCAATGTTTTTGATAAAGGTATTAATTTATATGTAATTTAATAATATTATATAAATAATAATATTTGATGGAAATATTAGGTTTATTGCAATAATTTTGATAGAAATACTTTTGACAGAAATGTGAAATATGCAAATAAATCGAACTGTTGGAACAATATGTATTTTGGTAATATCGGGTGGTACTCAAATTAGCGATGCTCAGATGATCAACGAATGGCATTGACGCTTAGTTACCAAGCGAATGTTAAATCGCAATGTTCCAGTTATTCTTATCCTTGATTCTCTAATAAATCTTATCATAATCTTATCCGATACGATCGAATGTTTTATCACAGGAACTTGCCTTATTTGCTCCAACGATTGAGTTCTTTTACGTGTAACGCGTTAAATGACAGAAATAATTGCGGATATGAGTCAATTTCGGACGATGATTAAAAACGATTAGTAGAAGACGATATTCCCATTGTAAATTTGGACAATTCGCTAGCTTCGATATTACTATTATTGTTACAAAAGATCGTGATGACAAATTTTTATATTCCAAGTTTTTGTACGTGGGTAATTGATCGAATAAAAACGATCGAAGAAACGTAAGCACGCCTGTTTATACGGGAAAGAAGAACTGAAGGAGGAAACGAAAGACGAAGAGTAGGATACAACTCGTCGACTAGCGGTAGGTTCGTCGGTGTACACGTAGTGTGTACTTACATACTGTATTCGAGTTCCAAACGAGGTTGGCGTATGTGGCTGAGGTGTATGATTCGGATGTCAGAAGGGCCCTCAGGGGTGAAAGTCTTACGTAAGAGACATGCATCTTATTACGCCGGACAACCGAACGATTCATGCAACAAAGTGGTCACTACTCCTTGCACTCGCTTACTACGGTGTAAGAATAAGCGAAACTCGAACAGCTATCGTCTCGCCATTTTCCTCTTTTCTCATTCTACGTGTTCACCTCGATTCGTTCCTCTGTCTTTTATATTTATATCGTACATCGAATCGATCCACGGAGCCATTTAACCACTTGCGCTGGCAACTGATTGCGAACCATAACGAGTGACCAAATCGTGCACAATAATTCGTCGCTTCCTTTTTCAACTCGTCGGTACGATATGATTGGATAGAAATTACTGACAATAATTAATAAATTTATTATTTGTTTTGCGTGAGTTATATTTAAATGTACTTGAAACTGAGAGAATATTGCAATTTTCGGTTAAAAGAGGTTAACCACTTGCGCCGGCAACTGATTGCGGACCATAACGAGTGACCAGACCGTATACAATAATTCGTCGCTTTCTTTTTCAACTCGTCGGTACGATATCACTGGATAGAAATTATTGAGAATAACTAATAAATTTATTATTTGTTTTGCGTGGATTATATTTAAATGTACTTAAAACTGAGGAAATGTTGCAATTTTGGGACAAAAAATTCTCGACGTGCGTAGCAAGAGGTTAACCACCTACGCTGGCAACTGATTGCGGACCATGACGAGTGACCAAACCGTATAATTCGTCGCTTTCTTTTTCAATTCGTCAGTACAATATCACTGGATAGAAATTACTGATAATAATTAATAAAGTTATTATCTGTTTTGCCTGGGTTATACGTAAATGTACTTAAAACTTAGGAAATATTGCAATTTTGGGACAAAAAATTCTCGACGTGCGTAGCAAAAGATTAACCACCTACGCTGGCAACTGATTGCGGACCATAACGAGTGACCAAACCGTATAATTCGTCGCTTTCTTCTTCAACTCGTCGGTACAATATCACTGGATAGAAATTATTGATAATAATTAATAAATGTATTATCTGTTTTGCCTGGGTCATACGTAAATGTACTTAAAACTGAGAGAATATTGCAATTTTGGGATAAAAAATTCTCGACGTGCGTGGCACGTCATTCCAGCGCAAGAGGTTAATTACGTTTTCACGAAAATCTCTCCTTTTCTTAACTACTTTATCGCTTCTACTTTAAAGGGAAGAATATCTTCAGAATCATAATCATCGTAAAAGATAGTTCTTCGTCCTCGATCGTCTTTTTATAATATCGTCGATATATTGTGTATATTACAGACGAGTTTATTCGCGTTCTGTTACGTTGCGTTGTCCGCAACTCGAGTGGGTCGTGAAAGAACCTCGTTCCGGTTGACGAGTCGTTTCCGGTTGATTCTCGTCACCATATCATTACGAGACACCGCTACACAGCGAATTCGTATCGATTCCTACGCGAGGCACGAATATCAATGCGATTATTATTTGAAAATCACGCCACGTATAGATATAGTGAATTCTCTCGTACAGTTCGACGAAGCTTTGTTTTTGAAAGAAAATTTTGTTCTCGCTTTCGAGGAATTTCGATTTTCTTGGCGATCGATCAAAAGTAGAGCGCAAAAATTAAAAGAGTCACGAAAGGAACGAAGGGAGTCAATTGCCGAGGAATTCTGAGTCACGACATTCGGTATTCCGCGACACACCCATCGGAAGATGTTACGTGCAATTTTGTACTATACGTTCAAAGTTTTCAACCTGTGGTTAAGTATTTTTCTCGGCTCTTCCGTGTTACCATCGAACCAAATCAAAAAAATGATACGTCGCCGTGATTTCCGCGCATCGAGTAGCTTTTCCTGTAAAAAGGTTATTTCCAATGTGCCTACACTCGCATATAACCATGCCTATATACAGGGCGATCACTGAATAATATAAAATAAAAATAACTTTTACAGACACATTTTTGTTTTAAATTTTTTATTATTTTATTTGGAAATATAATTAATTACGTGATCATGTAATTAAATATAATTAAACTTTTGTTCCAAAATTGCAATATTTTCTCAGTTTCAAGTATATCTAAGTAAAACAAAATAGGGAAAACGAATAATAAATTTATTACTTCTCGATAATTCCTATCCAGTGATATACCGACGAGTTGAAAACGACGAATTATCGTATACGGTCATTTGGTCACTCGTTATGGTCCGCAATCAGTTGCCAGCGCAAGTGGTCAATATAATTAATACAATTAACCTACAAAAAAAAGAAAGAAAATAAAAAAGATTGAAAATGAACAAGTTACGACTTTTTCAAACCCTTCAGTGGCTATCCTGTATAATTTAAGTGTGCGCACGTGTGTATTAGGTTAGGTTTAGGTTAGGCCAAAAAGTAACTGCAGGTTTTTCCCCGTGCGAATGAAAGGCGAATTTCGTGAGAAAAACGTTCACTTGATCAATATACAGGGTGACTCGCGTAACTTGCACACCTGATAATAACTTTTAAATTATGCGTCTAATGAAAAATTGTTTCATACGAAAGTTGTATGGTTTCAACGAAGGCGAAATACGGCGTATAAATTTTTTGTGGGTCTCGAAATTTTCAAGGTCATCTTTATTTTTCTTAATTGGACCATATACTCTTTTCAAAAGTAAACTGGAAGAATATTAAATTCCAAGTGAAAAAGTATATTAAGCCACACTGTTCCTAAACCTTTGGTTAAGGAGATATTTTACAATAATTTGTTTCGAGGATGAAAACTGCATTTGTTTGCCACGCATTGATGCCATGAACAAATTATCGTAAAATATCGTAAATAATAAATATACAATTAGATTTAGGACCTAAATCGTAAGAAGAAAAACTGAAATATTTGTTTCTCGTCACGATCATTCCAGTGTTTAACGACAACGATATCGACGATTATTCACGCGATTGTTATTCAAATTAGAAAGTATGCGTACCTGTTTGTTCATCACTGCGCGCGAGTTGGTCGTACAAACGGAAGCGAGAAAGGGAATCAGAAACGAGATAATCTAGCAGCTAATCTAGAGCGTAGTATTATTTCGTGTAACGAAAAGGAGAAAAAGTGAAACGTCACACCGGATAACGCAATGGTTCATTCGATAAGTAAAAAATGCTTTCGTTACGATCGAAGCACGTTGCGTTATCAGTACGATTCTGTCCAAACTCTGGCCAACTCCTATTACTTCTTCATTGTTACTTCTGATTTTTCCATAGGCTTTTACGTCTTTTTTACTTCAATTAACCGTGTTGAATAAAAGGGGTTCGAAATAAAAGTAAAATAAAAGCAGCAAATTAGAGATAGAGGAAACTGAATTAACACTGGAACTGCCGACGAAAAATTACAATATTTATAGCAAAGAAATTCAAGCGCATGGTACAAGAAAAAGTTGGTAATTCAATATGAAGGATACAAGCTTCCATCGATATATTGTATTAAAAGTCACTCGAGTATAAGATACACTGCTGTAATGTATGTGAGATTTCCATAGAAAATTATAAATTAGTCATTGGTTAGTTCTAGCGTTAAACAATAAATGACGTGGTGACAATAGTGACATAGCAATTTTGGGTGTCGAGTTCCAGTTCGCGATGCGCGACAGCAATTTCAAATAAGTCGTTTCGAGGAGAAAACTGTGAACACTGTGGACCGTAGAATGCTCTGTCAGTACCAGTGGTTGTTTTGGACTCGTTCGAAGGTTTCTCGAGAACTCGCCGTAAGTAGCCAATCTACGTGCGTGGTCGTGCAGCGTTTCCATGTGAACTGTATGCAATCCTCTGTAACTGTCCTGTGTGTGTCTCATCCTCTCTCGAACTCGCCGGATACGAACCATGTGCTACGAATTCGCGTGATCGGCAACGATTAATTCCATCTTCTTCGTTTCTTCTTTAGATACATTTAGTATTGCAATACCATTTGATTGTCGAGGATGAGTTATTTAAGAGTGAATTCTTTGCACTTCACCTTGGGACGAGCTCAAATTTACATATTTTTGAATCTGTCAGTTATTGATGAATCTGTCTTGATTTTAGTTTATGATAATTTCAATCGTGGATGTCCAATGGGGCCATCGTTCGACTTCTGGGCCCCGTTGGCCGACAAAAATTAATATTTGTCGAGGGCCGCACATAGTTTGCATATTTTCTTATCAGTTCGTTAATAATTATGTTATTTATATGAGGATATTAAAACAACTTCTATGGTGCAAAGATACATTGACTGGAGTAATATATATATAACGTTAATGAAAATTTTCAACGAGAACACCGAGCTTGCTTTTTTAGACATCAGTTGATCAGTATCTGTTAGTGTCAGTATGAAAAATTCTCTCAAGACGCAAAATTTTGCGTGTAAAATTTTTCTTCCTATTTTATTTCCCGTGTGAAAAAAATCTATTCGCAAATATTAGGGGCACTCGCAAGTAACGTCGTTTCTTTTCAAATTTAATAAACATTGCCATCTAGTGACAATAATTTAACTTATTATAAC